>CM050169.1:80305295-80870295 GCA_027410445.1 Discoglossus pictus
ACAGAAACTACTGGCTGGGAAGCCAACAGTCTACTGTATTGAACAGTTTAAGCAAAAGACAAATACAATGAAAACAAAGTTTTATTATTTTTTTTATTAATTAATCAATTGGCTGGATAGTAGCAGCAGGCATAAACATCAGGAACAGAAACTTTACCTTTTCAAAGATAAAAACCACACTATTTGGTTGTTTTGGGAACAAAAACAAAGCTTATCTAGAAATGGTTTATATTAGTGGTTTATATTAATCTTGAAATGTAGTTATAGACTTAGCAAGTGCAAATCAATTCAATGTAGAGTTCTAAGGAAGAGAATTGCCTCTGCCAGATCCTCTTTCATAGAGCCTCTTAAGTCAGACTTTATTATTTTTAGGGCTGAAAATAATCTTTTGACACTGACTTGGGTGGGTGGCATTGCAGTACCTATTCTGGCCACATCACTAACTATCTCTGGATAAACAAGGATGACTTCTTCAATAGTAAGTTTTGATGAGCGATCATACTTTTCAACTTCTTTTAGTGCTTCATAAAACTCCTGTTGGAATTTTTTTATTTGGACATTTATTGGTTCTGTAACGCGATGTCGCTGCTCCGAATTGTGCGTTGCGTAGCATAAAGTGAAGCACATGAAAAGCATGCTTTTTCACGGTCACTTAAAGTGTTCGTTTAGCGGTTAGGTGAGGCACTGCATGCATCGGTCTTTATTCTTACAGTAGAGAAGTCATTAATTATACCTTTTTTGTAAATTGGGATATTTAAACTTGCTTTTTTTTAAATTAAAATCTAAATTTAGTAGAAGTCGGAATTGGAGTCAGTGTTTTTTTTCCGACTCCGACTCCAGATACCCGAAATTTCCTCCGACTCCAACTCCTTGACTCCAACTCCACAGCACTGAGAAAAACAGAGCATTTGATCACTTCATAGTACAATAAATTATATAAAAGTAAATATACACTTACCGTATATACTCGAGTATAAGCCAAGTTTTTCAGCCCTTTTTTAAGGCTAAAAAGGGCCCGCTTGGCTTATACTCGAGTCAATCTCCCCCTGTGTCTCTCTAACCCCCCGTGTCTCTATACCCCCTGTGTCTCTCTAACCCCCCCATGTATCTTTCCCTTCCCCGTCCTCATCCTCAACTTAAACCCCCTCCTCATTCTCACCCCCCCAAAAACCTCCCCCTCACCCCTCACTTACCTGCTTCTGCTCCGGCCTCCGCTCCTTCTGGACCCGGCGCGCATGTGACGTCACATGCCTGCCACGCCATTAGCATATACCGGGTGCCGGCACCCCTATATGCTAATGACGTGGCGCATGTGACATCACATGCGCGCCGGGTCAAGGAGCGGAGGCCGGTGCAGAAGCAGGTAAGTGAGGGGAGAGGGGGAGGTATTTAGGGGGGTTTAGATTGAAGAGGGGGGTTGAGGGGGGTTTAGGTTGAGGAAGGGGGTTGAGGAGGGGGGTTGAGGTTGAGGAGGGGCTTAAGGAGGGGCTTGAGGATAGGGGGTTGAGGATGAGGATGGGGGTTGAGGAGGGAGGATGAGGGGAGGGTTGAGGATGGGGAGGTTGAGGAGGGGGGTTGAGGATGGGGGGGGTTGAGAATGGGGGGTTGAGGAGGGAGGTTGAGGATGAGGAGGGGGGATGAGGAGGGAGGTTTAGGAGGGGGGTTGAGGTTGAGGAGGAGTTTGAGGAGGGGGGTTGAGGAGGGAGGTTGTGGAGGGGGTTGAGGAGGGAGGATGAGGATGTGGTGGGTTCAGGAGGGAGGTTGAGGATGAGGAGGGGGTTGAGGATGGGGGGTTGAGGATGGGGGGTTGAGGAGGGGGGTTGAGGATGGGGGGGTTGATGAGGGAGGATGAGGAGGGAGGTTGAGGATGAGGAGGGAGGTTGAGGAGGGGGGGTTGAGGTTGAGGAGGGGAGTTGAGGTTGAGGAGGGGGTTGAGGATAGGGGGTTGAGGAGGGAGGATGAGGATGGGGGGTTGAGGAGGGAGTTGAGGATGGGGGGGTTGAGGAGGGGGTTAAGGAGGGAGGATGAGGATAGAGGTTGAGGATGAGGAGGGAGGTTGAGGAGGGAGGTTGAGGATGAGGAGGGAGGTTGAGGATGAGGAGGGAGGGTGAGGATGAGGAGGGTGGTTGAGGATGAGGAGGGGGTTGAGGATTAGGAGGGAGGTTGAGGATGAGGAGGGGGGTTGAGGATGGGGGGTTGAGGAGGGAGGGAGGATGAGGAGGGAGGATGAGGACTGGGGTTGAGTAGGGTGATAAGGGAGGGGGGAAGAGACACAGGGAAGGGAGAGGTTGGAAGAGACACAAGGGAAGGGAGAGGGGAAACGAGACACAGGAGAGAGAGGGGGACACAAGAGGGACACAGGGGGCAGCACATTTCCCACCCTCGGCTTATACTTGAGTCACTCATTTTACCCAGTATTTTGTGGTAAAATAGGTACCTCGGCTTATACTCGGGTCGGCTTATACTCGAGTATATGCGGTATGTATATTATATTCCTGGTGAAATACAGAAACCTTCCATGTCCATAGACTAATGACAGATAAATAAGTTTTCCATCAAAATAACATGATTACACTTGTGGGTTGTTTAATCACATGGCACGACTACATACCAAATTACACACTGACATATTCCTACTGAAGCATTTCTCACTTTTCTTAATATGTTTCTTCAGCTTATAATGAACACTGTGAATAAACGAGTGAATGAATATGGCTCACTAAATACAGCCCATCACCGGTCTATTATGTTCATGTCAAATACTTGCAAATAACAAATGGCACAGGTGTTTATTTGTATTGACTCAGAGCTGTAGATGTTGTAATCACAAATGGAAATATCCAGAAAATGTGTGGGTATTAGTGGTTAGTTTAGGCTTTATCAGCAATATTTTATGTATTGTTGATACAATTTAGCAGCTAAAATATGTACTGAGAATCAAATAGAAGCACTTAGTATATATGATGCCAAATATTCTAAGGGGTGGGGAACATCCAACAGTTGAGCCGTATTTGGCCCGCAAAATCGTTTGGTCGGGCCCCTCCACCCCTGGACAAGCGGCAGACATTGTTATGCAATGCAAGCATGTGCGCTCCGCCCATGGGCGGCCAGGAGGAATACATGTGCCACAACAAGAGACACAGCGTCAGGAGCGAGAGACAGGAGAGAGAGAGATGGAGAGAGAGAGACAAATAGGATACAGAGATAGAGAGAGGCAGGAAAGAGAAACACAGGAGAGAGAGAGAGAGAAACTTTTACTATTCCAGTGCAGGACAGAGAGTTAGGACAGAGAGATGGAGAGACAGACACAGGACAGAGAGAGAAGGAGATAGAGACAGGAAAGAGAGAGAGACTGGAGAGAGAGACAATAGAGAGATAGAAACACACAGGGCAGAGATAGACTGAAGAGAGATAGAGAGAGGAGAGAGACACAATAGAGAAAGAGAGTAGAGAGAGACAGACACAGGAGAGAGAAAGACAGAACGTCATACGCTTACTTGAGTGTCTGGCGGTGAGTTGTGCAGTCAGATCGGGACTGCTGTTGTATGCATGAAAATTAGATCTTGATAGTGAATATTGTTGGTTTATGCACAAGAATGTGAATATTATTGTTGAATGGGGTCAGAAAGTGCAATTTATTTATTGAGGTTTTTGTATATAACTTATTTACTGTCACAAGTTTTTGGCATTGTGTATATATATAAAACATGAGAATTGAGATAAGTATTCATTTATTTTACACGGATTTGTACTTCAATAAAACGATATTAGAATTGGATGTTCTATTTCTTACATGTCTTTTATATATGGATTTTATTATTGGTATTAGCATATGCTTTGTATATAATTATTAGTTATTACCAAATACATAAATATCAATTAATTCACCATATGTATATTATTGGTGATGTTGGGTATTTAGGGCCTTATTAAATTAGAGTTCCATTCGTACCTTGCAAATTTATACACCCCTCCCCCCCCAAGCAAATGCATTATACAACCAATTAGTTGTTACATTTTGGAATGCTCATGCACATGGCAAAATAAAAAGCCATTCTGCAACTTACATAAAGCAATTAAAGACACACTACCTGATTACATAAAAACACAAAAACATCAAAAGGATGCCATTTTAACCCTTTATTACTCACAGAGGCTCTATTGTGGCCCCCAAAATATCAATATAATTGTATATACATGTTGCTCTACAATTCGGAACACAAATATGGGGCAAATTACACTGCCACATGGCATATATCAAGTACACAGGGACCACTTAAATATATTTCCTGTTCAGTCTTTCAGTCGTGTCTGACTGTTGTGACCCTATGGACTGCAGAACATGCAGCTATGCCTCTGCCAGTACTTCCCTACAAGGTTTGCATGCTGGTGATACTGGAGTGGCTTGTCAGTTCCTTCTCCAGTGATTTGGAATGTGTTTGTCAACTCTGCTTTTACCCTCCCACCCACAATGGCCCTTAATGGTATAGCTCACAGTTTCATTGAAGTACACAATATCTCTTGTTTGGTCTTTCAGTCGTGTGTCTGCCTTTCTGGACTGCAGCACATGCAGCTAGGCCTCTACCACTGCTTTCCTACAAGGTTTGCATGCTGGTGATACTGAAATGGCTTGTCAGGTCCTTCTCCAGTGAATTGGAATGTGTTCGTCAACTCTGCTTTTACCCTCCCACCCACAATGGCCCTTAATGGTATAGCTCACAGCTTAATTGAAGTACACAATATCTCTTGTTTGGTCTTTCAGTCGTGTCTGCCTCTCTGGACTGCAGAACATGCATCTAGGCCTCTGCCACTGCTTTCCTACAAGGTTTGCATGCTGGTGATACTGGAGTGGCTTGTCAGTTCCTTCTCCAGTGATTTGGAATGTGTCCGTCAACTCTGCTTTTACCCTCCAACCCACAATGGCCCTTAATGGTATAGCTCAAAGCTTCATTGAAGTACACAAGCCCCATCACTCATCATACCACAAGGTGACCATGGGAACATACCCCACACTAATCTACTATAACCCATCAGGAAGGGCCGCAAACACACATGGAGGGTTTGCAGAGGAATGTGGAGCAACAGACAACTCAACTCAATCAGGGGTAATCTCCGATAAGCCCATCCCAGGAAGTCCCACACCATTGCCGGTGGCCATGTGCCAAGATGTCCACTAATTACCATTTGTTGACCTCCCATTATGTTCTGCTATTCATCAATTTACATTAGTGTGGATTGCTAAGTGATGTTGGTGATGGGGTTGTATACTTTAAGGAAGCAGTGAGCTATACCATTAAGGGCCAGTGTGCGGGTGAAAGCAGAGTGGTCGGACAAATCGCAAATCACTGTAGAAGGAACTGACAAGCCACTCCAGTATCACCTGTCATAATCCTGTTAGGCCCTCAGGGGAGTGTTCCTACTCCACAGTATCACTAATTGAACTTGACCTGTGTATACTTTATTATGCCTAGATTGTAGATGTAGTATTATATGATATCTAATGCTATTAGGACTATTATTGCTCTTAATATGTATGGATCTATTGCAGGTTAACTAGGGATCATTAGTTTACATCTATAGGAATGTGACACTAATGTGATGCATGTGGATGTCCCATAACCCCAACACCATTGAAAAAACACTGACACAGTGATAACGGTATAACAAAGCTTTATTATTTACACAAACCACAATCAGCAGTGGTCAAGACTGTGCATTCAGATAAGGGTATAACAAAGCTTTATTTTGTACACAGACCACAATCAGCAGTGGTCAAGATTTTGCATTCACATAACGGTATAACAAAGCTTTATTTTGTACACAGACCACAATCAGCAGTAGTCAAGACTGTGCATTAATATCATGGGTGTGGTGCGGGTGGGTCCCGCAAGAGAAAGGGGCTAGAATAAAACAAAGGGGTTACCTACAGGGGCCAATATAATAGTCTAGAATAAGTATGATCCATAGCACCTACCAGGTTCACATGTGGTCAGTACACCCCTGCATCCTGACTGATGAAAAAAAGGATCATCACAAATCACTCCATGTAATTGAAGAAATCATTAGAGCTTGTCTGGATCTGCTCAATGGAACAGACAATTCAACCTCTGGACTGTGTAATTTAATCCAGTTTCACACATACAGTGTGGTAGGCGAAATTGGCAAAAAAAAGAAATGGTCAAAAAAAAAAGGCGCAGGAGGATAAAAAAAACTAATGACAATGCATGTACAGTACAGTGCTAAATACTGTACCAATATACCAACTCACCTGATTCCCATCTGCAAGCTCTACTAACTATTAGCTAGGTCTCTGGATAATGAGTAATATGGGCAAATAGCCATTAATACGGAGAGAACACAAAGGTGGCCTGACAGAGCCAATAGCGCAATAACAAAGCCCACCAAAAGCCTGTCAGCCAATTACATGAGCACTTGACCGTGTCAGGCCGCTAAGTGCGTATGTAATTGGCTTAGAGGCTTTTGGCGGGCTATTGCCTTTCAGCCAATTACATACCTACTTGGTGGCCCGTGTTAAGCCTCTCAGCCAATTACATACGCACTTGTAGTGTTAGGCCGCTAGGTGAGTATGTAATTGGCTGAGAGGCCTAACACGGGCCGCTAAATGCGTATGTAATTGGCTGAGCGGCGGAAATACATGGCCAATAGCATAATAACCCACCAAAAGCCTCTCAGGCAATTACATATGCACTTTGCAGCCGTGTTAGGCCTCTCAGCCAATTACATACGCACTTGGCCACCCGTGTTAGGCCTCTCAGCCAATTACATACGCACTTGGCGGCCTGACATGGCCAAGTGCGCACGTAATTGGCTGAGAGGCTTCTTGACATAAAATCATCAGCTGGAATGCCACGTCAAGATCCACAGGTGACCAATTCCAAAGCTGTAATTAACGTGCTTAATACCAGGTGTTGTAATCAACAAGCTATATAAGCACATCCCCAACACATCCCCAAGTCATCAGCATGTCTGAAACAGCATGGATTCTCAACAAGCAAGAGGGATGCTGGAGAGTCTGAATGGGCGGATTACAGGAAGTGGTGGCTCAGGCCGAAAGGGAGGGAGCCTGTCAAGGAGCCCGTGAGGAGGCGAAGGGCACCCAATGTGTAAAGGGCGAGACTCACATTAGAGGGGTTAACTAATGGGGAGGTGCATGAGCGTTTTCGGCTGACCCATGCCAGTCTTGTGGAGCTCTATGCGGTCCTGAGGGAGGACCTTGAGCCTCGCTCAAGAGACCAATAGAGCCATCCCAGGAATGACACTGATGTTAGCTGCAATACACCTCCATGCCTCTGGTAGCTTTCAGAACACCCTCAGCATAGCCAGAGGAATGTCTCTGGCCAAGCCTCTCCAATTGTCTGAATGCATTCCTCCATGCTATTGTTTGGAAAGCTACCATATACATCAGTTACCCTAACACTATGGAGGAGATCTCAGAGGTGAAGGTAGATTTCTACCGATTAGGAGGTGTCCCCAATGTGCTCAGTGCTATTGATTGTACCCATGTGACACTGATACCTGCTAGAAAGCAAGAAGCGCGGTACAGAAATAGCAAGCATTTTCATTCAATCAATGTACAGGCTGTTTGCAATGCAAACATGCGCATACAAAGTGTGTATGCAGGCTTCCCGGGAAGTGCTCCCGACGCCCATATCCTGCGTCTATGCGGCACATATGAGATATTTGAGGCTGGCAGATTTCCATCTGGATGGCTGCTGGGTGAGTACACAGTAGTAATCACAGTCAACCATATCTTACAATAACTGGATTGAATAACACATACATGTTTCTCTCTTTTGCTTTGATGTTCACATGTGCATTACAAAGTATTACATACCGAAGCCAGAACATAATAGCTCATTGCTGCCCATAACCCTGTGTTAGCTTGGCCAAACAGTATGCAGTTCACAACAACATATGACAAAAACCACAATTCATTAATCATTAGGTATACTGTATGTTCTGATGCATTACCTTGTATCCTGTGACATGGACATCTCTAGCTTTCATAACGTGTTGTGTGTTCTTGTAAGGGCTATGTCAATTAGATGGATTCAGAATGCATCTGAAAGAGGAGAATTAATTAATAGTGTTTGGAAAAAATGTATTGCATGAATATATCCCTGAATAAACATTAATTTAGCTTACCTTGAAGTTATCACAATCTCCTAGGTCTTTTGGCATTTGCATTTGATTGTGTACGGCCCTCAAACTCCACCTGAATTAGCATCACATTTAAATTTTGAATAATAAACAGTGACTTCTGGCATGTGCTCGGTACAAGAACTGCAACAGTTACTTCCTGTGCTCTCTACCAGAAGGGTCGCAATATGTACGCTGTTCTATTTCCCTTGTGTCCCCGCCTCATGCAAGCATCCTGTGGGTGTGACCATCTGGATTTGACATTTGTGAAAATCACATTGTAATTGAACTGAAGCTTCATATAGAATACATGTGTTAATACAATACTAATCAGCCTCTGTGAGAAGCATCCATGATCCAGCTCCCTTACATATATCTTTAACTGTGTGTTAGCCACAGGGATGTGTTGATAGGTCATGATGACGATATTTGGGCATATGCTTTGTCAAACATCACAACATCCTATTCATATCAACATGTCACACTTTGTTTCCATCACGTGATGCAGGATATGGGTGTTTGCCATGGTTGTTGACCACTGTGAGCAATCCCCAGACCAGGGCCGAGGAGCGGTATAATGCTGCTCATAAGACCTGCCGGAATGTAATTGAGCACACCTTTGGTGTACTAAAGATGCGCTTCAGATGTTTACATTCCACTGGGGTTGCTCTACAATACAAGTCTGAGAAAGTTTGTCACATCATCCTTGCCTGCTGTTGTCTGCACAATATAGCAGTACAGGCCAAATGTCTGGGGGACATTCATGCGGCTCCATAGGGAGGAAGAGGCTTTACCTTCCCCTGTAGTGGATAATCTGCAGGGTCACAACAACGTACCCGCCTCATTTGTGAGCTCTTCACATGTAAGTATTTACCCAATATGAATGGAATACAGTCTAATGTATCTGGATTATGCCTAACTCCCAAATCCACCTTGTTCCATTGCACTTGTCATACAGAATTCTAACCAGTCCACAGTAGAGGAGAGTTCCCTGATATGATGTATGTACACTGGAGAAAGCCACATGATCAGTTACAGGTAAGTAAGCACGCATTTGCATACACATCTTAAGTACTGACAGTTCTAAACATCAATGGCATAGATAATTGGAGTAGATTATATATCCCACTATGTCAATGTATATATGCCCCACATTTGTATAGGAATAACTTCAAACACTGTGGACCAGTATTGTTCACATCATATGATCCTGACAAACCACATGAAATGGGGATCAATATGTTGTAAATAAATACCATGCACATGCTTTGGAGAACCCGTCACGATAACACAAAAGAGAATCCTCTGGTTAGTTTCTCAAGATTAGAGTTTATTCAGTAGGATCAAATGTGGGTCTGCAGCCAAAACCAACATGGTGGCTGCTGCTGACCGGCTGGAGAACTGACTACTACCAAAATATATACAGACACAGCCTTTTAGACTTGTTTATATGAGACAATGCAGAAATCCATATTTTCTTACCCTATAGCAACATGGCATAACCCACTAACAGGCAATAACATTTTATTAATAAGAGATATCCAATACGAATAGAACACATACTTTGTTCAAATCTGTGAGTACATCTACTTTAGATGATACACTTGTGTGCAGTGAATAACAATTATTAGACCTTGCGGGTGAGTGAAAATACATACATAATAAATACATAATTGCTATGTCTAGGAATGTGTACTTGTCTCTACCTGAAATTGCTAAGTCATGGGTCATGTAGACTTAACTATTTCATAAGTTATATTGTATGCAAATGGAAAAATACTGGATGAATGCTTTTATCCCAGCCACATATCACACTAGCTGGAAAGAGTGCTAATTGTGTATCTATATACGCTACAAATGTAGGGATATTTGTATTTCCCCACCAAATCCAATTCATATCAATCCTGAGATATGAACATCCCTGCAGATATGTAACAAGGATATGTGTAATGGATGAGATATAAATATGTGTTTAGTAATCAGATCCCATCTTGATGTTCAAGGCAAAATGTTTGCAGTGGCTAATTTGTGACCGTAATCCTCACATCATATTAACCTTACAGAGCTGCTGCCCTGTGTCAACTCTCTTCTTTCAACAACCTAGACATGGAAAAGCATGAACAGCAACAGAACAACTGCTACATCAATGTGAACTACATAGTGAGTATTTGCAGAATAATATGGCCATGTAAGCTGAAAGACACAAATAACACATCAATCACTCCATTAATGTAGGCCTATTACTCTCTTTCCAGAATACATCACATAGGTAAAAGGTGATAAGTAATGACGATCCACAGCGCACGTTGGCCTGGTGGAACAAATCACCTTGTGGATGAGCTTGGGATCGGGTCCAAGGTAAAACACCACATTTGGATCTCCAAAGATGCATAATGTGTAATTTATGTGATATTCCTACACCATTAATCATCAGATATATCCTTCCTCATCTGCCAGATGAGTAGCTTGTTTCATATGAATGGAAAGAACAGTGAAGGTGAGCAGCATATATAGGTATGTGATGAAGTTGGCGCTCATGGAGCATGTGTAACGTTAATATTGACATGTTCCTTGTTTCAGATCGCAAAGATGAGTCCCATTCCACAGGCAGAACAAGGAATGATGATGAGCATTCCCACGTTCCATGACCATGCTATTGTCACATTGCATCATGTATGTTCATATGCCATAGTCAATCATGCGTTGCTTCGGGTGTGATTTCATATCCTCTTCATAGATTTATATGGACCTATTGCTTTAGACATGTTATTCTCTCCTCGACTTGGACTATTGTGAAGCCTGTATCTCAGTGCTGATGTGATCCTCTCTGTACATATGGGGAAGAGTTACTATAGCCTTGGAACATAACTGGTAATGAGGTTCCGTTTCTCTTCAGTTATGCATATGCAACAGCAGATAATAGAGATGCTCATTCAGAGAACAGAATTCACCTCAAACTGGCCGGTTTGTTGTGAGTTCCGCTAACACATGAAATTAGTTTGAACACACTGATATCGTCCTGGTCAGGTCCCTATCTGAGTGTCCAAACTTAGGTATGGAGAGTCTGCTCTCATGGTGGATTAGCATTTCCATCAAACTCACCCATGGGGGTTCTAACATTGACTTATTGAGCACTTGTAACTCTGCAGTTGAATAGGAGTGTCTGTTGCGCACACACACACACGACTACAGATTACTTCTTCCCATGAGTATATCTCCTTATTCTGTATTGTTGTTTTTGAATATTGAATGTTATCATGATATAACTGATATTGCCTCATGTTGGATGATGCACTGTATATGCCCCCTCAACTGATCATCTATATCAATGTCATCTCCCCTGCCTGCATTTTGTCCCTATGTCCCTATTTTCCTATGTTACTGGAACGCTGTATCCTACCCACCGCCACCATGATACTGAGCAGGCCTGTGGTAATTTGTCACTGTGTGGCTTTGTTAACAATTAAACCTAATTTTTCAGTCAATGTTGTTTGTGTAATCCTGGATATTTACCAACTAACAATTACATTACCCTGAAAGTCAACAGATGTGCTCATTACCATCAGTTAGGGGTGTTCAGTTAGATTCCTACCATCATTCAAGTTGAGCTCTTTTTGAATTCATGCCCCTCTGGCTGACACCTAAATCTATATTGCCAAGGTACAGATTAATGTAGTATGCGTATCTCTCTAAACAAACACACACATATATGTATCAAACAATGACACTTCATTCTATCTGTATTCTGTCAATTAGAAAGTATGATATGGTACAAACACACAGAAACAGTGATAACAGTATAACGTCATCATAATTTATTTCATGCACAGAGCACAATCAGAAATGGACAAGACTGTGCATTAATATCATGGGTGTGGTGTAAACGGATCCCAGTATGGCAAGGGGCTTTGGCAAATCAGAGGGCATCTGAAGGGGAAACATATAACATCATTGGGGTAATGCATAGCATCTACTAGGATCACATGTGGTTATGACCCCACAGTAACCAACATCATATAACACTCCATTTCATCGACATAACCATTAATGCGCATACAACAACCATATGGTTGCCAGAATAAACAGACACTAGAAAACATGGATCATGTGATACTAAGCAATTCCACACACAGTGTGTTTGCATACATTACTGCTGAATGGTCAATAAATAATTTGAATCTGGAAAACATAGAGAGGAGGTGTTAGAACAATCATGAGCTATTATTATAGTACATTGTTTTTGCTCCGGACACTACTATAAACCAATTAACAGGAATGTCATCTACGAGCAGTAATAACCATACTGATTCTGTCCTGTTCAATCAGCCTTTCCCAGAATATGTTGAGGATGTGTAATATGACAAGGCATGCTTCACTGTGAACACAATCCTTCAGCAACATGTAATATCACTATCTACATGTTAATAGTTGTGCCATGCTGATATCACATCTGACTGATATATGGTTGGTACCAAGGCCAGACAGATTACACTGTTCACATTACCCCTAAAAACATGTACATTGATCATGATGTCAAACCAAGCAAATTAGCCATTTGGTTTGGATGATATGTAATAAATGAATCCACTTTCATAATGTTGACAGGATGAAATGCTCCAAAAACTTATGTAGAACTGCTGGTTTGGATTAGCAGATCCTGATGGGACCATGCAACTCTACAGCCGGGACACTGATCATTATAATGGAAACTCACACCAGTCATGTTCATTAGTGAAGAGATATGTAGTCATATATTGCATTTCTGATCCATCTGCAGTGGTGAATGACACTGATCGAATGCCTATTTGGTATTGTACTGCTCGAAGATGAAGAAAATGTCTTCATAGTTGTGAGATTTGGCTATTAACACCTACAGAGACAAGAACAATATATCAATCATAACAATATTCTGATTAACTACAGCATTTCATCTCAAGGTCAATCCACATTGAACATCAATTGTTGAAATGTTAAACATAATCAGACATGTACACACTCTGTAGCCAGCCAATAGTATGTCAACATCTATAACAATCAGTATTCTGTGAGGAGGCCTTCCTCAATTGTTCTAAGACCTCCTACTCCTCGTTACTGGGCCCCCACCTTCCATGCCCATGGACCGTTTCCCTCATCCACATTGTTGTGGTGTGGGAGCGGGGGGTGCCACTACACTGGGGAGCTGTGGATCATTTGGAGCTGGTGTTGTCTGAGACGAGGAGGAAGACATCTTGGTTTGCGTTTGTGCAACCGAAGGTAGGGGAGGTATGGGTTGGCGGTGGAGTAGCTGCATCTTATGCATATTATGCATCTCTCCCGACGTGCCCGTATCTCATATCTCTCCATCCTTCGGTTGTGCCTCTTCATCTCAGCATGGAGAGCTAGAGTGCTAGCCTGGAGGGATCTATTGCCAGCCAGGATGACGCTGCTAAGGCGGCACTGCCTCTCGCTCAATCGAAGCATCCTTTCATCCATTTGTTGTCGTGCCTGGTCATTTCTGTTACACTGGGCCAATATCTCACACAATTGAGTGGGTACTGGTGGCAGAGGTGCCGCAGGCGAGGACTGAAAGGCAAGCGTTGGCTGTCTGGCTGGTGGTGGAGATGGTAACGCAGCGGGTGGCACCTCAGAGGGTGGCATCTCAGAGGGTGGAACCGCTGAGGGTGGCACCTCAGAGGGTGGCACAGCTGAGGGTGTCACAACTGTGGGTGGCACCACTGAGGGTAGCATCGCTGAGGGTGACACCTCTGTGGGTGGCACTGCTGAGGGTGGCACAGATGAGGGTGGCATCGATGAGGGTGGCACAGCAAAGGGTGGAACAGCAAAGGGTGGCCACCACTGCATTGGTGACTGGAGCAGGCCCTGAGGTGGCAGCATGCAGTCCTGGGGGTCATACCATGATGGGTGGCCCGGTGGACTGTAGGATGGGTATCCATGGCCAACATAAGATGGCATAGCATAAAGGGCAGCATAGGATGAGGGCATCCGTGCAGTGTGCTGCCCCATTGCTGTGTTGATGATGGTGGCAGCTGGGAGGTCTGGGACCAGGACATGGCCCGTTGATGTTGCCGGTACTGCTGTGGCCGGCTGGATGTTGCAGTTGAGGGCCCGGGCATCACTTCCCACTCCTCCTAATCCACTGATGTGGATGGTCCAGGGCCCTCTTGGATGTCCTGGCCCTCCTCTTTAGGCACTCCTGACTCTTCCTCCTCCTCTGTTGCTAGCCTTGTGGGTACTGCAATGGAATAAACATATATTTCAGTTGGTTGCCATACACAAGTGACAGCTATCTGTTTCCATATCCTTGAAATCATGGTCACCTGT
Organism: Discoglossus pictus; assembly: GCA_027410445.1. NCBI lineage: Eukaryota > Metazoa > Chordata > Amphibia > Anura > Alytidae > Discoglossus > Discoglossus pictus. Next base: position 80,319,777 of record CM050169.1, read on the forward strand.
GATTGACTGTGGTCCTTGTGTTACACAGATGAACCACGGCCTGCATAATAAACGTTGTGGATCATGGCTCATATGAATGTGTACTGCATGTTCATCAGACACGTGGTCTGCTGGATCTGCTGTGCAGTGTGTGAGACTGACCAATGTGTGTCATGTTCCCATAAATGGTTGTTAATATGCAGCTGAAACATGGTCCAGGTTAGGACAGTATATGATACACATGCAGTCCTACAGAGTCTGCATCCACATATGCCGTACAGCCAGATTTGTACTCTCTATTGCAGTTGTGTCCGAAGTCAGGCCTGCATTTGTGGATACCCAGCTGAGAATATCATTCTCCAAGTAATTTAGTCTAATTGACTCATCTTTGCACATAAAGGAAATCCACATATCCAGACCTGTGCACAGCACAGCAGGATTGACTTTGGACACCCCTGCTCTATTGCATGTCAAATCAATCAGGATATAATTAGAAATTGTACTCAGGATCAGTTTGTGGTGCAGCAGTTGTCCAGACCTATTAGTGATACAAATTATGAACATGATGTGTTTGCTACCAGGACTGGATTGGTTATTGTCGACCCATATATCTTTAGTCAACCATAGGGCTTACAGTGCTATTGTATGTCAATTATCCCTGTGTCTGGGCAGGGGTGTAGGAGGCCATATAATTCTTGAGCAAGGGTGGGCAGGTTCGGTCCTGGAGGGCCACATACATGCCTGGATCTGATGATATCCCTGCTGTGCACAGGTGAGTCAATCACCTCTTCAGTCATCCTGATTGACTCACTTGTGCACAGAAAAGATATCTTGTATGTGGCCCTCCATACCCACCCTTGTTCTAGAGCGATACAGCTCATTATATACAATAGCCTTAATACAAGCCTATTTATACACACTGTAAATACATACATACATACAGCATGTTATCTGCAGGCTTTTGAACAGCCCACCCCCACAATCCCATACAACCATCTGTGTGATATGATACTCACATTACAAACTTTAAGAGGGTCAGTGAGTCACGCCTAGGGTATAACAAGTTGTAAGTAATAATAGAAAACATGCCTAGCATATATAGTATGAATAGCAGAGAATAAACAACATAATTGCCATTGGCAGTGTAAATAGACTAATAGATACATTTTTAAAAACTAGAACAGTACAACTTTAATTCCAATGACAAAAGTCACCCAAAGAACATCCAGAATTTGTTATGCATAAAAAAGAATTAGAATCACACACCATTGATATGTAAATAAAATATAACTTTTATTAAGCATATAAAAATATATCACAAATATAAAATTAATATAAAAAATATTCACTTTGAATCTCCCGTACTGCACAAAGATACTCCCAAATTACTCATGTAGTTTAAACAAAATGTAGAATGTATATATATATATATATATATATATATATATATATATATATATATACATATATATAAATATGCCTCATGTTGAGCCTGTGTACACTATGGTAAAGGCACATTAGTATTTATAACGACCACCCTTAAATTAAATATGTATAGTAAGTACCATTAGACAAGCACAATCATATAAAACACTAGATTTTAAGCAGTAATCTGAGTGGTGATAGTATATCTTCCTTGAAGAGTAGGAAGTATGGAAGCCAGTAGGAGATTGAAGATCCTGGATCTGTTTCCTGTGTCTCCCAGTGATGACGTCACTTCCTCATGAGTGACCAGTCCTCACACGAGTACCTGTATCTCTTATGATGGCGTTTTGCGTGCCGATTTATTCGTTGGAGAGTAGGTAAGTGGGCCAGTGCTGTGACTAGTCCCAGATAGTGAGTGTAGCTTATGTGCTCATAGGTAGACTAATGGGTAAATAGTGGGTCCTCATTTGCCTAAATCCACTATACCTAGTTAAATAGTGCCAGAGCAGTATAAATCTTCAATCTCCTACTGGCTTCCATACTTCCTACTATTCAACGAAGATATACTATCACCACTCAGATAGCAAGGGATCCTAAAGCCTCTATGTGCTGCCTCAGAGCAGCCCGAGAAAGCCGTGTGAGGCTCACCCCTGCTCCCTATACATCCCTGCAGCCCCCCCACATTAACCCCTTGCAGCGGGGGTCCCCAATCGCCATAGATCAGGCCCCAGCTACATTTAAAAATGTTAAATTCCCCGCCGCGGCTCCTTAAAGGGCCCAAGGCACACAATTAACAATCCCGCCGCCGCAAATAAAATTACCCCCCCTCTATGCTGGGGGTCCCCATCGGGACCCCCAAAGTGTCCCCACATTAACTCTTTGCAGCGAGGGTCCCCGATTTACATAGATCAGGCCTCCGCTGCATTTAAAAAATGTAAATTCCCCGCTTGCCGGCCAATGAGAATGCACAGATGTCTTCAACCAATCATTCCGTGGGGTTGTATCCCATTGTGATTGGCTGAAGGCATCTGCGCCTTGTGATTGGTTCAAATAAAGATTGACAGGTGCTTTAGCCAATCAGGGTGGGATTTTGGGGTGTATCCCATCCTGATTGGCTCACACATTGACGACTTCTGATTGGCTGAAATTGATAGACAGCTTTTTCAGCAGAAGCCGCCATTGCCAATTTCCTTCCGGAAAAGGCTCTGGGAGGCTCATTAGCGTCGGGGAGGTCTGCGAGTGCAGACCTCCGTTATTTTTTTAATTTTTTTAGAGCACGGATGGTTCCAGGGCCCAGCCGGGGCTGAAGAGGAGTAGGCCGGGGACATCGCGGGGAGATAAGTTGAATGTATATTTTTATGTTTATCTGTTTATTTTATTTTGTGTCTGTATGTGTAGTAATGTATTGTGTTTTTTTTAACAGGGCCAGAGAAGAAAAGAAGAAGGACGGGACATGCTGGAAAGGTGAGTAGAATATTTAGAATGTGTATAATGTTTTGTACTAATTTTTTGGGGGGTTTTACCCCTAGGTTGGTGATCTGAAGGGACATCTCAAAGGTAAGTGGGCCTAATTATTTTATTTTAGCTTAGAATTAGGGTTTGTGTATGTAGTTTGGATTTTAATTATTTTATTTTAGCTTAGTATTAGGGTTTCTGGATATAGTTAGGATGTATTGTATATTAGATAGATAGGGGGATGTATTTAATATAGTTAGGATTTATTGTATATTAAATAGATTGTATGTTAGATAGATAGGGGATATTTTATTTGTATTATATGTAATGTATTGTATGTAATGTATTGTTTGCAATGTATTGTATTTAATGTGATGTATTGTATGTAATGAATTGTATGTATGTATTGTGTGTGTCTGTCTTTCCTTTTCAGGTGTGTACATTTATTTTTTCTGTAGTGGGGGGGGGGGTTGTAATGTATTTGTTTATTTTCTGCAATGTAGGTTTTTTATTCTTGGGGACATAGGTTTTTTTATTTTCTGTACTGTAGGCCTTTTTTGTGACATGTTTTTTTATTTTCTGTAATGTAGTTTTTTTATTTTTTGTGACAGTTTTTTTTATTTTCTGTAAGGTAGGTGTTTTTTATTTTTTGTAATTAGAGTGGTGGGGGGGGGGGTTTATTAGGGGGTAGGTAGTGTAGGTAGGTAATGTAAGTGTTAATAGATTAGTGTAGAGGGGGGTTAGTTTAGATGTAATGGTTTATTGGGGGGTATAGTGTAGTGTTTGTAGTTAGTGTCATGATGGTCCTTGTGGACCGTCATGGCACTTATGTGGTTACTGTTAGGGTTTTAACAGCCCCATAAGGGTCATAATATACCCTTATGGGACTGATAGGGCTAAATAGAGGCTTATGGGGGTCTGTATTGACCCCCATGAGTGATGGGGTTAATTAAGTGCTTATGGGGGTCTGTATTGACCCCATGAGTGATGGGGTTAATTATTGGCTTATGGGGGTCTGTATTGACCACTATGAGTGACAGGGTTAATTAGGGCCTTATGGGGGTCTGTATTGACCCCCATGAGTGACAGGGTTAATTAAGTGCTTATAGGGGTCTGTATTGACCCCCATGAGTTATGGGGTTAATTAAGTGCTTATGGGCGTCTGTATTTACCCCCATGAGTTATAGGGTTAATTAAGGCCTTATGGGGGTCTGAATTGACCCGATGAGTGACAGGGTTAATTAAGTGCTTATGGGGGTCTGTATTTACCCCCATGAGTTATAGGGTTAATTAAGGGCTTATGGGGGTCTGTATTGACCCCCATGAATTATATGGTTAATGGAGTGCTTATGGGGGTCTGTATTGACCCCCATGAGTTATAGGGTTAATTAAGGCCTTATGGGGTTCTGTATTGACCCCCATAAGTTATGGGGTTAATTAAGTGCTTATGGGGCCTGTATTGACCCCCATGAGTTACGGGGTTAATTTTAGTTGCCTGTGGTCAATATTTTTTAGTGAGGGTCCTTTCAGGACCTTTACGGTCCTTTAAGGACCCGCGAGGCGGGAAATTTAAAAATGAAATGCAGCGGGGTCATGATCGGTGCCAAACAGGGACCCCCGCTGCAAGGGGTTAATGTGGGGGGGCTGCGGGGGACCCTATGGACTCCGGCAGCAAGGGGTTAATGGGGGGACACTTTGGGGGTCCCGATGGCGACCCCCAGCATAGAGGGGGGTTCATTTTAGGTGTTGTGGGGCTAGTTGGAGTACCCCCCACTGCAGGGCTTATGTATGGGACTGCCGCAGAGGTCCCGTTTAGGACCCCCGCTGCAATTGATGAGGTGTGGGAGCCTGCAAGATCATCTCACAGCCTGTCACTCCTCGTGTACATTATCGCAGTGTTCATACGGACTGCCCTGCTGCATAGCTCACTTGTTGCTTGCAGCAGGGCTAATGTAATAGCGTCGTAACTTTGAGAAATGTTGCAGTACGTAGGGTTTAAGTAGAAGCCTCTTATTTACGAGGCTGGAATTTAATAAGGCTGATAGTGTTTTATATGATTGTGCTTGTCTAATGATACTTACTATACATATTTAATTTAAGGGTGGTCGCTACAAATATTAATGTGCCTTTACCATAGGGTACACAGGCTAACCCTGAGGCATATTTAGATATATATATATATATATATATATATATAAATTCTACATTTTGTTTAAACTACATGAGTAATTTGGGAGTATCTTTGTGCAGTACGGGAGATTCTCAGTTAATATTTTTAATATTAATTTTATATTAGTGATATATTTTTATATGCTTAATAAAAGTTACATTTTATTTATATGTCAATGGTTTATGATTCTATTTTTTTTTTATGCATAACAAATTCTAGGTTGTTCTTTGGTTGACTATTGTCATTGGAATTAAAGGTGTACTGTTCTATCTCTTAAAAATGAATCTATGATACTCACATTGCAATGTGTTAGGGGGATCTTTGTCCACCTGGCCTGGTATGCCCACCACGGCTGCTGGAGGAATCTAGTCCCTCTCGGTCTGCTCCCATTCACTGTATGTAACGACTGCAGGCCCCCCACCTGTACCACGTGCTGCTGCTGCCTCCTTGGTCATCTTCTTTTTCACCAGCATTTTTAGGTCAACAAACTTGTGTCTCACTGACCTCCAGTCTCTATTGGCGACCCCTACTGCCGACACTGCTATACCAACTTGGGCCCAGGCCTGCTCCCTCTGGCTAGCATTTACATCTCTTCCGCCACAAATGATCCCCTGGTGGGCACGGGTTTCCCTGAGGAGAACCTGTATCTCCTCTGGGCTATAATTGGGGGCCCTGGGCCTTGCCACAACCCCTTGCCCTACTGACTGTGCTTGTGGCTCTTCCTCTTGTCTACCTGGGCCCGCACCCTCATCCCCACCACCTCCCAACTGGGGATCAGGTCCCTGACCCTCTGCTCCTTCTCCTTGTATTCCTACGTCTGGGGGCACCTCCCTCCCCCTGCTCTCCTCCTCATCCTCCTCCTCTCCCTCCTCCTCCTCTTCCTCCTCCTCTCTCTCTCCTCCACCTCCTCTCCCTCCTCCTCCTCTCCCTTCTCCTCCTTTCCTCATCCCTCTAGATAATATTCCTCTTCTCCTCCTCCCCTCACTCTACCCCTCCGATGTTCCCCACACTATCATCCTCTCCTCTTTTGCCTTACTTTCCCACTTCTCTCCTCTACCCTCCTATGAATATAAAATAACGATAAATAAATGTAATACATATGTGTATGTGTATGGAGTAAAAAAAAGAATGTGAGTATTATGTGTAGTTCAGTTATTGTATGGGGAGGGGGACAGGTCCTGGGGGGGGGGGGTGGCGGTATAGGGGGTGTAGGTGTGCTGTAGCCTACCACTAGATGTGGCTACGCGTATGTATTAATCTATGTGTGTGAATTATTTGATATCGATAATTATATGTGTTGTGAATTAAGGGTTAAATTCTATGATATTTCTCACAAAAAAACCACCAACGCCAAGACCTGTGTGTCTACTTGCAAAAGCTACAGCACAGTCAATGATTTTCTGTTTTGGCTCCCTTTTAAAGGCATACTGGTTTTCCGTTCAGTGTTACATATTACGTATTTCGCTCTCTTTTCACACGCAAACCTTAATTGATAAATTGATACGCAGGGACACGAAAATCAGAAGTTATCCAAGATAGCGTCCCTCGTTTGCAAATCCTAAGGTGTACGAGATCGCGTCCCTCGCTCGTACCTCGCAGCACTTTGAATTTAATGAATTAATAGCATCATAAATTGTCTCATATTTCAAGTACGTAGGCATTGCGTTCTCATTTCGTATTTACGAAGCTACAATTTAATAAGGCTGTTAATTTGTCATTTTTATTAAAAAATATTGTTGCAGTGATTCAAGATTTAATACTTGTTAGATTGTTTGATTAATTTAATTAGATTGGTTGAGTTATTGGATATTACATATAAGAATTGATAGATTAACGTCTTTTAAACCAGCTATATTCTGTATTGGACTCCCTATAAGAGATACATAGTTACATAGTAAATGAAGTTAAAAAAACACTTTTAGTCCATCAAGTTCAACCTTTTTAGATTTCCTCTGAGGATTAGTTGTTAATTAATTGAATCCAGAGGAGGCAAACAGAAAAAAGCCAATTGAAACATGGCCAATTGTCTCAAAAGAGAAAACAAAGTAATGCCTTACTGACCCCAGATACTGGCAATCGGTTTACTTCCTGGATCAATACTTTCTCTAATTAAACAGGATAATCCTAAATACCCTTTTTCATTTCAAATATATCCATTACCTAAGTTATGAAGAAAGCCTAACCAAATTAAACTTTTTTTCTCAAGAAAAAAAGGTGCCTTAGAGGAAATATGATTATTTTATATAAATATATCCAGGATCAATACAAGGCTTTTTCAAGTAAAATTTTTGTACCAAGAGGTTTTCAACTGACAAGAGAACATCCTTTGAGGTTAGAAGTAAAAAGATTCCACCTAAAAGAAAGAAAAGGGTTCTTCAAAGTAAGGGTGGTTAATCTGTGCAATTCTCTACAAAAGGAGGTTATGACAGCGGATTCGATTTCTGCCCTTAGACCTTTAAATTCTGCCCTTTTAAGATTAAGAGTTTGTGTTGGCCAACTACAGTTTTGTTTTTTTAATTCAATCTCAAATGAGACTGTGTTGCAATCACTATTTCCCAAAGGTTGCCCTATTTCAATTTTTTTTATTTTTATTACAAAGTTTACAAACATTTAAATCCAAATATCAAAACATCAATATTTATACACAAAAAAAAAAAAAAAACACAATATGGAACTGTAACTAAATTTAAACATTTCAGGATATGTCATAAGGAAAGGAGTTATATTTCAGAATATCAGTGCATATTGAAACTTCAATTCTAATTTGATACCAATATTATTTGTGATAACTAAATCAAAGATAGCCTAATTTCTAGTAGGTTGTTGTATAACCTGGGCCAGATAATGATCTTTGAGTGTACTCAAGAACCTGATCCCTTTACCCATACTGCTGGTCTCATTCATCCAGTTTATTTCAGGGTAGTTAAAATCCCCCTTTAATAGAACTCGCCCATGCTTAGCTGCATTTCCAATCTGTAACAATAATTGTATTTAAATTATATTTGGGGGTTTATAGGATACTCCAACCAATATTCTTTTGGAATTTGCTGCTCCGCTATTTATCTCTATGCACAAACATTCCACATTAATGCTAGTTCCACCATAAATATCTTCGCTGACTATAGGCTTAAATTCAGGCTTAACATACAGACAACTCGCTCCTCCCCTTTTGCCATTGCCCCTATCTCTCCTAAATAGGTTATAACTGTGAAGGATTTTTCATGTATTTGCCTGTGGGCCCTCAGTTAAACCTTCTCCCTGCTGTTTAAATGTCTGTATCTGTTCGTTTCAATATATATGTACTACTTTAAGAACCAAGGGTATGTGTGTGTAATGCATTGCAGAACATTTTTAAAAAAAGTTGACAGTTGGCAGTTTACTGCTGGAGCGGGGATTAAAAAAGGTTCAGTTGACTCCCTGAATGGTGTTTCTTCTGGTTACTGGGGGATGTGGGATATTACCTTCTATACCAGCGGAAATCTGGGGATTTAATATTTCAGTCCCGTTACAACTGGTTGGCAGCGGCGGGATTTCCCCTTCTACTTCCATTACACCAGGATGCCAAGCAGACACTGGGAACAGTGAATGGAAGGCTGGTACACCTTGCTTAAAAGGAATACACTGAAAGAGATACTGGTAGCTCGTGGAAGGGTTGCTAGCAACAAAACCAAGCAGGTCATTATAGCAGAGTTAATGGAGCTAGGCCGAGAGAACTTGGTTGCAGCAATGCCAGCTGTACAAGAGATGGAGACACCAGTGATTCAGGAGGAGGAATCACCAGCCAACAAATAAATGAGGGAGAAACTAGCATGGTTCGGTCTGAACCCAACGGCTGACATTATTCTGAAAGTAATGAGCCTTTTAGCGGAGGAGGCTAAACAAAAAAGAGACGCAGAGTACAACACAGCGGATACAAAGAAAATTCCGATCAGCGCTTTTAAAGCTTTTGACGAAAAAGACTGTGAGATTGATAACTATTTAGCAGATTTTGAGCGACAATGTAACCTGCACCGCATAGCTAAGGAAGAATGGGTTTCAATATTGTCAGGAAAGCTGTCAGGCAAAGCCTCTGATGCTTTCCGGGCTGTACCAGAACAGGAGATCCATAGCTACGCCAGGGTTAAAGAAGCACTCCTGGCCCATTATGCAGTAACCCCAGAGTCCTACCGACAGAAGTTCAGGGACTCACGCAAAACCGCTAATGATTCCTACATGGAATGGGCATGCCAGTTATCCCTGTCGGCCTCGAACTGGGTTAACAGTAGCCAGGCCGCCACCGCGGAGGAGATTTTGCAACTGATACTCCTGGAACAGTTTTACAACCATATCCAGGCGGATGTGAAAAAGACTGGGTGAGAGACCGCAGGCCCCTGTCTCTACCAGAGGCTGCCAAGTTGGCGGATGAGTATGCGGATACTCGCAAAAATAACCGACCGGTGACTTCTAACTCTTGCTACCCACGACAGGATGTCAGCGAGCTACGTTGCTTCCGGTGCCGACAGCTGGGTCACATCCGACAGAATTGCCCCATGAACAACCACACCAGGTCAAATTGGTCTCGACCTGGGTACCAGCAACCACCAGCAGCAGCCCATTGTGTAGATTTGACTTGGGATCCCAAGGAGCTGGGTCAGGAAGAACCATTGGGCACCCTTTACGAAGCCCTCATGGTGCAATCCACTGTCACAGACAATCGGAAACACCATTGCCAACTGGTCATGGTTAACGGCAAGACAGCACAGGGATTAAGAGACAGTGGTGCGACCATCATGCTAGTACAACGACATCTCATTAACGCATCGGAGAAGCCGGGGAAATCAATTGCTGTGAGAGTGGCAGGGGGGGGCAATGTATCGCATTCCTACCGCACAAGTACACCTGGACTGGGTTGCGGGAGCTGGCAATGTTCAAGTGGGCGTAATGAAAGACTTACCCTCTGAAGTTGTGTTGGGCAATGACATTGGGCCCCTGACTTCGGCGTTCGCCTCAGCCACCGCTCAGGAGGCCCACGCAGTAACCACCAGAGCACAAAGTCGCGCTGCCGAGAGCCATCCACTTCCTACTGAGACCCAGGTAAGCCAACCTGACCTACCCCTGACTATAGAACCCCTTCCCTGGGACACCCCAGAAGACTTTGGGCGGGAGGTGACCGGAGACCCCTTCCTCAGAAAGTATCGAGAGAAGGCCAGGCGGGGAACGGGGGGGGTTAGAGAAGGAACAGTTTATCTGGGAAAAAGGCCGCTTGTACAGGCTCACCGAGACACGGGTTAACGCACCTGGGCCTAGCCAAAAGCGCCAGCTGGTAGTTCCACGGAAATACCGGTGGGAGTTATTGAGAATTGGGCACAACGTTCCTCTGGCAGGACACTTGGGAATACGCAGGACAGGATATCGGGTAACCCAGAACTTTTTCTGGCCTGGGGTATCCGATGACGTCCCGGTGTATTGCCAGACGTGCGAGATATGTCAACGCATAGGTAAGAAGGGAGACCACCCAAAGGCTAAACTGGTCTCCATGCCCATAATTGAAGAACCGTTCACGAGGGTAGCCGTGGACATCATGGGACCCTTGGCCCAACCTAGCCACTCCGGCAAACGTTATATCCTCACAGTGGTAGATTACGCCACCCATTACCCCGAAGCGGTGGATCTTTCTAACATACAGGCTGAAACGGTGGCAGATGCGCTAGTCCTGATATTCTCGCGAGTGGGCTTTCCCAAGGAGGTACTGTTCAACCAAGGTACACAGTTCACGGCCGAGGTAACCCAGCAGATATGAAAAATCTGTGGAGTTAGAACCCTGACTAGTTCCCCATACCACCCCCAGACTAATGGCCTGTGTGAACGCTTCAACGGGATGCTAAAGCAAATGTTGAAGTCGTTCACGGGGGCGTACAAGGATTGGGAGCGGTTCCTGCCACACCTTCTCTTTGTCTACCGAGAGGTGCCGCAGGAATCAACCGGATTCTCACCCTTCGAACTCCTATATGGGAGGCGGGTGAGGGGGCCTTTAGATCTTATCAAGGACCACTGGGAGGGGCAGATGGAGATTGAGGGGACCCCGGTTTTACCTTATGTGCTGGAGCTGCGGGACCGCATGGAGGAACTAGCCCAGGCGGTGAAGGGAAACCTCCAGGCGGCCCAGAGGTGTCAGAGGGTATGGTATGATCGACGGGCTAGGCACCGGAGCTTTCGGATCGGCCAAAAAGTCATGGTGCTAAGGCCGGTCCGAACAGACAAGCTCCAGGCCGCCTGGCAGGGCCCCTACAAAGTTATAGGGCAGATATGCGACACCACCTACACCATAGCTAGCTGCGAAGATGAGGATGTGGAGCGAACCTTTCACATCAACATGCTTAAGGCCTATCAGGAACGGGCAGAGGAGGTGACCGTTATCTGTGCACCAGCAGGGGAAGACACAGAGACACTACCTCTTCCCGACCTATTGGGCAGCAACGAAGGGAGGACCCTGATAGAGAAAGTCCAGCTAGGCGAACAACTAGGACCACAGAGAGGGCTCAAGCTGTCCGCTTGCTAGAAACCAAACAGGCCACATTCTCTCATCAGCCTGGGTACACACTCCTAGCCGTCCACAAGGTGGAGACTTCAGGGCAAGCACCCCTGAGGCAGCCCCCTTATCGTATTCCGGAAGCAGTCCGAGAAGGGATGCGGAAAGGAAATCGATGAGATGCTTCGGCTAGGGGTATTAGAACACTCAGAAAGTCCTTGGGCCTCTCCGGTAGTCCTAGTACCAAAGAAGGACGGGACAACCCGCTTCTGTGTGGATTACCGGCGACTCAACGACAAAACAGTTTCTGACGCCTATCCAATGCCACAGATGCACGAACTGCTTGACTGTATCTCTGCAGGGAAGTATCTGACCACAATTGACCTATGTAAGGAATATTGGCAGATTCCCCTAGCAGAAGATGCCATAACCAAGTCTGCCTTCATCACCCCGTTCGGCCTATACCAATTCCGGGTTATGCCATTTGGGATGAAGAACGCCCCGGCCACCTTCCAACGGATGTTGGACCAATTACTGGGAGGTCTCCAGGACTATGCATGCGCCTACCTGGATGACATCGCCATCCCTAGCGATACCTGGGAAGCGCACCTAGAACACGTAGGGGTAGTATTAGATAGGATAAAGGGGGCCGGGCTGACCCTGAAAACAGAAAATATCATTTGGGTATGGCGGAGGTACAATATTTGGGACACCGAGTAGGATGTGGTAAGCAATGGCCGGAGCCGGCTAAGATCGAGGCCGTTGCCAATTGGCCCACTCCCCAAACCAAGACACAAGTCATGGCTTTCTTGGGCACAGATGATTTGTACCCGACTATAGCGCCCTAGCCAAACCCCTGACCGACCTGACCAAAAAGAAGTTACCCCGACAAGTCCTGTGGTCCCCGGAATGCGAGGTGGCTTTCCAAGCACTAAAGAATGCTCTCGTTAATGCTCCACTGTTGTTTACCCCAGATCCTAACAAAAGGTTTATTGTCCACACAGACGCTTCAATGTTTGGACTGGGGGCAGTACTAAGCCAGATAGGAGAGGATGGGGGAGAGCATCCGGTGGCATACCTGAGTCGGAAGTTGTTGCCAAGGGAGATCAGTTATGCCACCATTGAGAAGGAGTGTTTGGTCTTGGTATGGGCACTCAAAAAGCTCATACCCTATCTCTATGGCAGGGCCTTCACCCTCATTACGGATTACAATCCCCTAGTATGGCTCAACCGGGTCTCAGGGGATAACGCCCGGTTGCTGCTCTGGAGCCTGGCGTTATAGCCCTATGACTTTACTATTCATTATCGCCCAGGCCAGCAAAACGGGAATGCTGATGGACTGTCGCGCCAAACGGACTTGGCCTCAGATTAAAAACTTTGGAAAGTCCCGTCAACCCTATTGGACCAGGAAAGGTCCAACCGAGTTGCCGGAGCAGGGAGAAAAAGGGGGGCCATTGTGAAGGATTTTTCATGTATTGGCCTCTGGGCCCTCCCTGCTGTTTAAATGCCTGTATATGTTCGGTTCAATATGTATGTACCACTTTAAGAACCAAGGGTATGTGTGTGTAATGCATTGCAGAACATTTTTAAAAAAAGTTGACAGTTGGCAGTTTACTGCTGGAGCGGGGATTAAAAAAAGTTCAGTTGACTCCCTGAATGGTGTTTCTTCTGGTTACTGGGGGATGTGGGATATTCCCTTCTATACCAGCGGAAATCTGGGGATTTAATATTCAAGTCCCGTTACAATAACCATCCGGATTAACAGTCCAGTCATGAGATTCATCCCACCATGTTTCGATAATGCCTATTAAATCCCATTTTTCGTTAATTACCAATAATTCTAGCTCTCCTATTTTACCTGGCAAGCTTCTGGCATTAGTAAGCATACATCTTATGTTATAAGTTTTTAGTTTTGAGTTGCCTGCCTTTGTACTTGAATTACTTAGTAATACCTCCCTATTAACTATACTAACCCTCCCCCATCTCCTCCCCCATGAGTAGTTAATTCATCCCTTATCCCCACTACACTTTCTACCCAATTACTTCTATCTAGTCCCCACCTCCCCCTATTAGTTTAACAACTCCCTCAGCCATTCTACCATCCTTTCCCCTAGCACAAAATCTCACTAAGGAGCAATCCATCCATGCTAAAGAGATTGTACCCAAGTTAGAAGACAGCCCAGTGCTCTAAAAGCCCAAACCCCTCCCTGCACCACATCTTTAGCCATGCATTAATCTCCCTAAGCTCCTTCTGTCTCCCTAGGCTAGCACATGGCACTGGTATTATCTCAGAAAATACTACCTGGGAGGTCCTTCCCTTAAGCTTATTCCCTAATTCTCTAAAATCATTCTTTAGGACACTCCATCTTCTAACTTTGTCATTGGTACCAATATGTACCAAGACCGCTGGTTCATTTCCAGCCCCTCCCAATAATTTATCTACCCGATCCACAACATGCCGAACCCAAGCACCTGGGAGACAGCAAACTATTCGATTGCTGGGATCTGGGTGACTAATCACCCTGTCTACCTTCCTTATAATAGAGTCCCCTGCCACCAAAACCTTTCTGTTGCTCTGCCTAATCTGCCCTCCCACTCCTCCAGTAGAACTGTTCACCCGGCTGTAAGAGGGCACAGCTCTATCTGGCATTGCTATTCCTGAATGGACATCCCTGACAGTTTCACTCAATATGGCAAATATGTTGGTGCTTGCCAACTCTGTATTGGCCTGCCTCTGTCTCTGGTTCTCCCTGCTTCCCCTTCTAACTGTATGAGTTGGATACAATGTATGCTTATGTTTTAATCACAAATTAAAATGACACAAGCCCTTTCCAATACAGTATAACAACAATGGAAATATATCAATATGTTACCCCACAGCTGTAACACATGCATGAATCCTCAAATCCAGGCCTGAGTGCGGCCCTCCAGGACCAAACTTGTGCACCCCTACTCATGGCCAATAATCTTGACTCTGGGCTCAGTAAATCAGCAAATTGATGTATCTATTCATTAGTGTTTACGAAATCATGTTGAAATGTTACATAGTTATTTGAAAGTTAGTACTGATTTCTTCACTCAAATCTCTTCTTTGAATAACAGTCTTGCTGGATGATATAATTCTAGTAATCAAAAATACTATTAATTTATCTACTTGTTCTCCACCCTAAAACAAGGTTGATATTTGTTAAAAGTTTCTTTTATTATAGTCCTGAAATTGATTTTTTATGTTGTTAATATATTTTTTTATTATTTTTTTATATTATATTATTATATATTTTATACAATTGCACTTTGTATTACTACCATACTGCCTCTTCTGTAGATATATATATATATATATATATATATATATATATATATATATATATATAAAACAGTACTGTGGTGAAAACTATGCTGTAGCTTAATATAACTTTAATACATGTGTCCTTGACCATCTCCTTTATTTAGAAATATTGTGAAAATAGGACAAATTGAAGTACCCAATAAGGGCAAATATTTTATAACTTGGAAAATGGACAGACTATATAGGTCAAGTAGTTGTTAACTACTGACAGGAATACAAGAGGGAATACCTTAGATATTTCAGTAACATCTTATTATATTTAGCTTACGGAAAAGGGGGTATGTCAAATACATTTAATATATTATTGATTCAATACAGTAAAGGAGAAGAAAAGAAAAGAGATGAACTGAAGGTCCAGCTCAGAAACAAAAGAAGGTTAAATGGATTCTGACATGTAAAAATAATGTTGCTTCTGTCACTCTTTAGCACATTTAATGATGATCTGGTAGATGATATCTATGTTGGCTTCACTCTGCATAAGCGACCACAGATGAGACAAAAAGGTCAAAACAGCTGTCTGTGTGTTGGTTTACTAATATTGCACCTATAGTTCTGTCTTATGATAGTGGGAATATACATAAAGGTATTGATGTCAAAATGAAACAAAGTAGGGTCTACATTCAATTGTAGTGCAGGGTAATATCATGTGTAAAAAAATGCCTAAGAATATTATAGAAGAACACTTAAAGGTGACATTTTAACAGACTTTTTCTTTACATCTGAAGGGGGGGATGTAATAAATACCCTTGTACTGCCAAATGGTGCATAGGTATTTATTAAATCAAACAAAGATAAACAAATAGAAGTCCTCTCACATTTAGCACCCTCGTGAGGTGAGGTATATACAGTATCCCAATCCAGAGGTAATGATGATTTTATATCCCCACTTATATGAGGTATGTCACATGCATCATGGGAGGTCTCTCTCTTTTGTGGTCCTCCAAGGGTACCCGATCAATATGGCTTGATGCTGGATCCTCCCGTGACAGGAAGTTTTCTGGGGAACTGAAGTTCAGATGATCTGGTCATTTTATTGAAGCAGTACAACAGTGTCTGACACACTATTCGCCCAGATGTGTGTATAGCTATATTGGGGTTTATTCAAGAGCCCCTATAGTCTTTGTAACCTATAAAGGTGGCACCCTCCTGCAGGACACAGAAGACTTCTATAGCATAAAGTATACTAGGGTTGCTTGTGTTACATATCCAGTGATTTACGCTGCATATTGTAATATAAATACACTACAGTATTTGTATTATTGTGCTATTGTTTTGTATTCAGATGTTAGTTGTTTTAAGTGTACACATAGGATTTAGTGCTCCTCTGATTTCTCTTGGAAGTTTGAGCTTACCATTCACATGTGTATATATATATGTTTTACATCTGTTGGGATATTTGTAACTGAGCTTGTAGATCTGTTGATGCTTAAAATGACCGTTGAGGACACCTAATGCTGAATATTTGGCTATCGCATTTTAATGAGTAACTATTAATCAGGGGATGTCTAGATTAGAGGGTTTTTATATTGTTTTGATAGTTTAACACTTATGTACATTAATCTATATTTAGTTCACTAGAAAACTAAATTGGATGAATGTATAAATTGGCACAGTAATACTTATGCTATGATCACTTGCTTATTAAGTGGTGTAAATACAGTTATTTGTGCTCGTAAAAGTATATGAGCACCTTATATATTTATTGGCAAAAAGAGCCATTAAAGTACAGTTAAGATTGCTGCACAGAATGGGAAACATGAGAAACTGGAAAGTTATTTGTTAGTGAAACATAAATATTATCCTTGGAATAATGTATTGTAAGAAACTGCATTATTAATAGAAAAGTCACAACATCCTATTGGAATAAATGTATTCATTTATATGTTAAGTATTGTGTATTGGTATGCAATTAGTTTAATAAAAGTTGTTAAAATTTAATGATTTTCTTTTTTTTTATTCACTTATGAACAAAATGTGCATTTTTCCTACATAAAGGAGTCAGTGTTTATCGGAAAATTATAAACAAAATGTTAAATGCATCAGAATGTTAGAGATATTGAGAATGTAAATTTAGTGAGCTATATTATTTCACTTTTCTTTTCCGATTCTCTCCCCATACAGAGGATGAGGAATCACATATATAGTTGTGAGCAATACGGGTTGATGCTAATGCTTGCGATCTTGCCGTAGGCGCTCATCTCTACGACTTAGGCAGGGAGCACTGCAGCTGCTCACTGTGCTGGTGGAGATGAGCGCCGTAAAGGACAATGTTATTCATATACATTAACTTTTTAAATATATCTATAGTTTGACCATTCATTAATATCAATTAATAATTTAAAAAAAAATTAAGCTCAAATATTGACACAAAAAAATTGTACTGACGAAAATAGAAGCCCTTAGATAAATGTTTAGATGGGCTAAAATGATAGATGTTTCAAAATAACAAAAAAGGAGACATTTCTACAACAGCTTTTATTAACATATCTTTTAAAACCTAATTTATGCTTTTAGAAACAAATATATATATATATATATATATATATATATATATATATATATATATTTACACTGTATTTCACATTTTGCCTTTTTTTTTCATTTTCAACAGACTCTGACTGAACAGTGTCACCGAATAATTTGCAGCACTGCACGGTTTAACACGGACTGTCAAATCTGCAGCAATTTACAGACAAGATATTAATATCAACAGGTAATGTATAAAACTCAATTTCGTTAACAAAAACAAAATGCGGTGACTCAAAAAAAAAAATGTTTTATAATATTTGATTGTAGAATGGTAGAACGGCTGGGGGAGTTTTCAAACTTGTAGGTGGGGGGGAGGGACTATATAGAAGTATTGGGGTAAATAAGGTAGGGAGGGAAAGGGATGAATTATTTACCCATGGGGGAGGAGAAGGGGGGAGGGTTACAATAGAAAGTAGGGAGATATTAATAGGGGCCTCAAATACAGTGGCAGGCACTTCACATCAGCAGAGCCATAGCAACATAAAGTGTATGATTGCAAACGCAAGAAGTTTGCCTGGGAAAATGGATGAGCTAGAAATATTAGCAGTACAAGAAAAATGGGGCTTAATAGGCATTACGGAAACATGGTGGGATGAATCTCATGACTGGACTGTTAATCTGGATGGTTATACCCTATTTAGGAAAGATAGGGGAAATGGTAAAAGAGGAGGAGGGATCTGTCTTTATGTTAAGCCTGAATTTAAGCCTATAGTTAGAGAAGATATTTATGCTGGCACTAACGGCATCATTGAATCCTTGTGGGTTGAGCTAAATAGTGGAGGAGCTAATTCTAAATGCATATTGGTGGGAGTATGCTATAAACCCCCAAATATAGCTGAAAGTGAGGAAATACAATTATTGTTACAGATTGGAAATGCAGCTAAGCATGGGCAAGTTCTAATAATGGGAGACTTTAATTACCCTGATATAAACTGGATAAACGAGACCAGCAGCTCAGCTAAGGGGAGCAGGTTCTTGAGTACACTCAGGGATCATTATCTAGCCCAGGTAATACAAGAACCTAGTAGAAATGGGGCCATCTTGGATTTAGTCATCACAAGTAATATTGATATAATATCAAATGTAAAAATAGGGGAACCCTTGGGGAACAGTGATCACAACACAGTCTCATTTGAGATTGAATACAAAAAACAGAGTTGTAAGGGGCCAACAAAAACTCTAAATTTTAAAAGGGCTAACTTTAATGGGCTACGGGCAGCAATACAACATATAGACTGGGACAAAGAACTTACAGGGAAGAATACTGAAAATAAATGGACAACATTCAAATCCTTACTAAATAAACATACTCATCAGCATGCACCATGTGGAAATAAAATAAATAGGAGTAAATCACATCCCATGTGGCTTAACAATGACTTAAAGATCATGATGAGGAAAAAGAAATATGCATTTAAATTATACAAGAAGGAGGGAACAGAGGCATCTTTATGTGACTATAAGGAAATTAACAAGGCTTGCAAAAGGGCTATTAGACTGGCTAAAATAGAAAATGAGAAGTCAGTTGCAATGGAAAGTAAGACTAACCCTAAAATATTTTATAAATATATTAATGGGAAGAAGGCCAGGAAGGAATCGATAGGACCATTACAATGTGACACAGGCCATCTGATAATTAGTGACCAGGAAAAGGCAGATGAGCTAAATAGGTTCTTTTCGTCGGTTTACACAAGGGAGGTACCAGTGGTTGGGACACTGCAACATAATGGGGCTACACTACCTTCACTAAATAATTGGTTAACGCAGGAAGAAATACTAAAGAGGTTGGAGAAAATAAATGTTAATAAAGCCCCAGGTCCTGATGCGATACATCCAAGGGTACTGAGGGAGCTGGGTTCTGTAATAGCCAAACCATTATATCTAATCTTTAAAGACTCGCTCACTACAGGGTCTCTACCAGATGACTGGAGAAAAGCAGAGGTGATACCTATATTTAAGAAGGGATCTAGAGCAAATCCGGGGAATTATAGACCAGTGAGCCTCACTTCTGTAGCTGGGAAGCTTTTAGAAGGGTTAATAAGGGACAGAATACAAGAATATGTCTATTTGAACAGGATCATAGGTAGCAGTCAACATGGATTTATGAAGGAAAAGTCGTGTCAGACCAATCTAATTAGTTTTTATGAGGAGGTTAGTAGGAACTTGGATCAGGGCAACTCAGTGGATGTAGTCTTTTTAGATTTTTCAAAGGCATTTGATACAGGGCCACATGGAAGACTAGTGAGCAAACTAAGGGATACAGGAATTGCAGTAAATATCTGCTCATGGATCGAGAGCTGGCTAAAAGACAGGAAGCAAAGGGTTGTTGTAAATGGAACATACTCCGATTGGTCTAATGTGATAAGTGGGGTTCCTCAGGGCTCAGTATTGGGTCCTCTCCTTTTTAACATATTTATGACATTGAAGTAGGACTCGAATGTAGTGTCTCCATTTTTGCTGATGACACTAAGTTGTGCAAGGTAATAAAATCAGATAATGATGTACTTTCCCTACAAAAGGATTTGCATAAATTAGAGAAATGGGCGGCTAAATGGCAGATGAGATTTAATACAAATAAATGTAAGGTTATGCATTTGGGAAGGAACAATAGCCAAGCAATCTATAATCTTAATGGAGCAAATCTAGGGGTATCAGATATTGAAAGGGATTTGGGAGTACTAGTGGACAACCACCTAGGTAACAGCGCTCAAAGCCAAGCAGCGGCTGCAAAGGCAAATAAAATATTAGCATGTATTAGGAAGGGTATAGAAGCCAGGGAAGAAGATATAATTCTGCCACTATACAAATCTCTAGTACGCCCTCATTTGGAATATGGAGTACAATTTTGGGCACCACCTCACAAAAAAGACATTTTAGAGCTGGAAAAAGTACAGAGAAGGGCTACAAAATTAATAAGGGGAATGGAGGGGCTAAGTTATGAAGAAAGACTAGCAAAATTAAACTTATTTTCGCTAGAAAAAAGGAGTCTAAGAGGAGATATGATTACGTTATTTAAATACATCCAGGGTCAATATAAGGCTTTGTCAAGTGAACTTTTTGTAGCAAGAGATTTTCAACTGACAAGAGGACATCCGTTGAGGTTAGAGGAAAAAAGATTTCACCTTAAACAAAGAAAAGGGTTCTTCACAGTTAGGGTGGTTAAACTGTGGAATTCTCTACCAAAGGAGGTGGTGACAGCGAATTCGATAGTCAACTTCAAAAAGGGGTTAGATATATTTCTGAATAAAGAGGGCATTCAAGGCTATCCTAGATAACTAGCAAGGAATATTGATCCAGTGAGAAATTTGATCGCCAGTTTCTGGGTTCAGGAAGGAATTTTGCTTTTTTTTTCCCCTTATGAGACAATTGGCAAAGTTTCAATGTTTTTTTTTTTTTATGTTTGCCTTCCTCTGGATCAATTAACAATAATTAACAATTAACAATAATAATAAATAGTCCAAATTAAAAAGATCAATAGAGATCTAAAAAGGTTGAACTTGATGGACTAACTCTTTATTCATTCTCCAATACTATACTATTAATAATTATTTAATCAATAATTTAATTAATAACTAATCCGCATATTGCAGATCAGAGGAGATCTTAACAGGTTGAACTTGATGGACTGAAAGTCTTTTTTCAACCTTAATTACTATGTAACTATGTAACTATGTAACTATGTAATATTTAAAATTTTCCATATCTGTCTATCTTTTTCAACAGACACTGCCTGAAGAGTGTCGCAGGAAGATTGACAGCAGGGGACCCTCTATCGTTTATACACAACTAATAATTCTACAGAACAGGTACAATATAACAAGTACAAAAAAAAAAAAAATCTATCCTGTTTGGTGTGCGCCAATGTCAAAATGCACTGCAACATAACTAACCCTCTAAGCGTAACCCCATAACCTACAACCCTAATGTTCACAATGACACACACAAAAGAGAATATAACAAAACAAAAACAAAAATGTAATCCATAATGACAATAGTGGCACACACTAAACAGGATACTACAACAAATGTTGTGAACAGATATAAAATTAAAAATATATTCTGTTTTAGATGCCACAAACTATAAGCCTAACCCCAGAACCAAAACACATCATCTCAACAGTGGTGTACACAAAACAGTATACTATAAAAAATATTGTTAACACATATAAAATGGAAGGATATATCCTGTTTTCTGTGCACCAAACTGAAACACTAACCCCATAACCTAAACCTCTAATGCTACCTGTGGTGTTCACAAAACAGGATACTACAAAAAATGTTGTTAATACATACTAAATCAAAGAAAATATCCTGTTTTGTGTGCACCAACCTCTAAGCCTAGCCCCATAACCTAAGCCTATAATAACAACAGTGGTGCACAAAAAACAAGATTAATACAACAAATGTTCTTAAAACATAATTAATGCAAGGATATATCCGGTTTTATATGCACCACTCTCTAAGCCGAACCCCATAAGCTAAACCTCTCTGAATACATAGAAAATGGAAGTATATTTCCTGTTTCATATGCTCTTAGTGCAAAAACAAAAATATTGAAATTTTATTTTAATATTTGCATCTCTCTCTTTAATTTGCAACAGACCCTGCCGGAAGACTCTCATCATCTCAACAGCAATTTCAACACAACACATTTGAAGAAAAGAGGTACAGTATTACAAGTAAAATAAAAAATATATATATATATTAAATCCATAATGCCAATAGTAGCGCACACAAAAAGGCTACTACAATATTGTTAACAGATATTAAATGAAAAATATATTCTGTTTTCTATGCCACAACCTATAAGACTAACCCCACAAAAAAAAAAAAAACATCATGTCATCAGTGGCAGACACTACAACAAATTTTGTTAACACATCTAAAATTAAATAATATATCCTGTTTTCTGTTCACCAAACTCAAAGCCTAATCCCATAACCCGATCCACAACATGCTGAACCCGAGCACCTGGGAGACAGCAAACTGTTCGATTGCTGGGATCTGGGTGACAAATCACCCTTTCTACCTTCCTTATAATAGAGTACCCTACCACCTAAACCTTTCTGTTGTTCTGCCTAATCTGCCCTCCCACTCCTCCAGTAGAACTGTTCTCCCAGCTGTTAGAGGGAACAGCTCTATCTGGTATTGCCATTCCTGAATGGACATCCCCGTCAGTTTCACTCAATCTGGCAAATATGTTGGTGCTTGCCAACTCTGTTTTGGCCTACCTCTGTCTCCTGTTCCCACTGCTTCCCCTTCTAACTGTATGTGTTGGATACAATTTATGCTTATGGTTTAATCACAAATTATGGTTTCTCTTTTCATTTGTAAAGAATTATGTGGTATATTGCTCCAATTCAAAGAAAGGTAAATGGTTTAAGTATTTAATTAAAAAAACACAGACATTCTAAATAAAACACTTAAATAAGGGAAGATGAATAATTGTGATGATATCTACAACAGAAGAAACAGCATAATTTACTTTAAAAACTTCTGCCAATATATTGGACTAATTAAAATGACACAAGCTCTTTCCAATTTAGTATAACAACAATGGAAATATATCAATATGTTACCCCACAGCTGTAACACATGCCTGGATCCTCATGCCTAATCCCATAACATAAACATATAGGGCCTCATTAAAGTCTCCCTCGTAGTTTTTTCTGTTCTCGCAAAAGGCAGTTTTTTTGCTGTTTGCGAGGACCGAATCCCTTGCAACCTGCTTTGTGAGATGACTCCGAAAAATGGCAGAGAATAGGCTCCGAGAGAGCTACGGAGTCACACACAGCCTTAAATCTACAAGTGATTCTCGCATCTCGGAAGAATCCCTATGGGCACAAAAAGTGTCCGCAAGGGATCCTAAAGCCTCTACGTGCTGCCTCGGAGCAGCCAGAGACAGCCGTGTGAGGCTCCCCCTGCTCCCTATACACATCTCCATGCTGCAGGGGGCCCTATCGGGAGCCTGCAGCACCTCCACATTCAGACCCCATAAGCACTTAATTAACCCCATAGCTCATGGGGGTCAATACCGACCCCCATAAGCCTTAATTAACCCTGTCACTCATGGGGGTTGATACAGACCCCCATAAGCACAATAATTAACCCGATGACTCATGGGGGTCAATACAGACCCCCATAAGCCAATAATTAACCCTATAGCTCATGGGAGTCAATACCGACCCCCATAAGCCCTTAATTACCCTATAACCTTCATGACACTAACTACAAACACTACACTATAACCCCCAATAGACCATTAAATCTAAACTAACACCCCTCTACACTAATCTATTAACACTAACACTACCTACCTACACTACCTACCCCCTAATATACCCGCCCACCACTCTAATTACAAAAAAAAAACTACCTTAAAGAAAATAAAAAAACCTAAGTCACCAAAAGTAAAAAAACCTACATTACAGAAAATAAAAAATGTAAGTCACCAAAAATAAAAAAACCTACATTACAGAAAATAAAAAAATACATTACAACCCCCCCCACTACAGAAAGAAAAAAAATTACACACCTGAAAACGAAAGTCAGACATACTCAATACAATACATACATACAATACATTACATACAATACATACAATACATTACATACAATACATTACATACAATACATACAATACAAATAATACACAATACCCCATATCTATCTAACATACAATCTATTTAATATACACTAAATCCTAACTATATCAAATACATTGCCATATCTATCTAATATACACTAAATCCTAACTACGTACAGAAACCCTAATTCTAAGCTAAAATAAAATAATTAAGACCACTTACCTTTAAGATGTCTCTTCAGATCACCAACCAAGGGGTAAAACCCCCCCCAAAAAAATGAGTACAAACATTAACATAAAATAAATAAACATTATACACATTCTAAATATTCTACTCACCTTTCCAGCATGTCCCGCACTCGCAGACCTCCCTGACACTAATGAGCCTCCCAGAGCCTTTTCGGGAAGGAAATTGGCAATGGCGGCTTCTGATTGGCTGAAAAAGCTGTCTATCAATTTCAGCCAATCAGAAGTCGTCAATGTGTGAGCCAATCAGGATGGGATACACACCAAAATAGAGGGGACCCCGCATAGAGGGGGGTTAATTTTAGGTGCCGGGGGGGGGATTTTGAGTACCCCCCACGGCAGGGCTTATGTGTGGGACT
This sequence comes from Discoglossus pictus, assembly GCA_027410445.1. Classification (NCBI taxonomy): domain Eukaryota; kingdom Metazoa; phylum Chordata; class Amphibia; order Anura; family Alytidae; genus Discoglossus; species Discoglossus pictus. The sequence goes on from CM050169.1 coordinate 80,344,383, forward strand.
GCCATGGAGGTCAAGTTTAAGACTTAATAAGGCTGATAATGCCAACTGGGGTGCGCACAAAACAGTATACTGCTACCAATTTTGTTAACACATATAAAATCGACAAATAAATACTGTTTTGTGTGCACCAACCTCTAAGCCTAACGCAATAACCTAAACTTATAATGCCAACTGTGGTGCACAAAAAACAGGATACCACAACAAATGTTGTTAACACATACTAATTCAAATAATATATCCTGTTTATATGCAACAACCTCTAAGCCTAACCCCATAACCTAAACCTATAATGACAACAGTGGTGAACACAAACCAGAATAATTCAACAAATGTTCTTAAAACATAATAAATGCAAGGATCTATCCTATTTATATACACCACTCTTTAAGGCTAACCCCATAAGCTAAACCTCACTGAATACATACAAAATGGAAGAATATATCCTGTTTTATATGCTGTTACTAACAAAAAAAATCTTTACATGTTATTTAACATTTCCAACTCTCTCTTTAATTCTCAACAGACACTGGTTGAAGACTCACATCATCTCGACAGCAATTTCAACACAACACACTTGAAGAGAAAAGGTACAGTATTAAACGTAAAAAAAAAAAAAAAAAACACTACTGTTTACACATATCAAATGTCTGCCTTTGTACAAACGGACTATACGCTAACTAACACTGTAACACTGTAACATAACCTCATAACCGTAAACCCCCATTAACAACAGCCCTACCCTTACCCCTAATGCCAACAGTGGTGCACACAAAACAGAAAACCACAATGCTCTTAATATATCCAAAATCGAAGGATATATTATATTTCTGGTGCAAAACCATCTAAGCCCAACTCAATACGCCAAACACCTAATGACAATAGTAACGCATAAAAAACACAACTAAACATGTAATAACAACACTGCAACAAACAAAATATGTTAACACAAGAATTGCTGTTCTCATAAAGAAAATATAAGGAACTATCAGATTTGCTGTGCGCCTATCACAACATAGACTGTAACCTAACTAATCTCATAAGTCTAACCTCACAAACAGAACCTCATAATGCAAACAGTGGTTCACGCAAAACAGGATATGAGAAAAAAAAAAGAAAAAAAAAAAAAGAGCAAAAGTACTAATGGACTACTTTTATTTACAGATTAATATGGCAGATACTGACAGGAAACAGGAAAAGAAACTAGAGAACGTCAAAGAACATGGGCAGATCATAAGACACCGGAGCAGAAGGAAATTTGACGACAAAAAGGACGGGAAAGACTCGCAAGCAAAAGATTAGAGGCTGACAAACTAATATTCAAGCCCAAGAAGGCAACTAAAAAACAAAAGCTTTAGAAAATGTTGCTGAACAATCAGATAAGATTTCAAATGATGATTTAGACAGTCACATTGATATATCTTCTCAGAATTGTCCTTTACTTAAATCTTTAACCATAGAGGTTCATGTAACGGATCTCCTGGCACCCCGACCTGGTACCTCCGTTGATGGACGCGTCCTAGCTTGCGTCGAGGCCTACAAGCACCGCACCGGACTCCACAACCACCACAGACTCCACAACCGCCGTAGCTTAACTGGAGCCGCGCCGTCTTCCTTCCACCCTGTATGAATCTCCAGCATCCAGGATCGTGTGGGAAAGACCTCTTCTCCAAGGAGAGCACATCAGGAACAAGCGTTTAGTAGTTACAGCTCAAGGGAGTATGCAAAAGCATAGCAATCCCCAGTATGATATAGCGATCCCCTCCAATAACGAGATGAGACTACGTTTTGAAGGGTCAAGTAGAACTAGAACTTTAATGACAGGGGATCTCCTTTTATGCAATGGTGCCCTCTGAAGGGCTACACCCACATAATTATCACAGCCAGTTATATACATGGTTCAACCCCCACGTCTCCTCCCCTCAGATAACAGGTAACACAATTAAAACAGACACAATTTTAACCACATTTTGGATGTACCCCAAAAACAGGGGGTACACCTTTAAGTCCAGCACCATTCAATAGCTCTCACCCAGGGGAACAACATATTAAAGAAATGGCATGAATCAGACCAGGGGTTCAAAAGTTAGTAAAAGTATCTTACTGGCAGCATGGCAATCCACATCCCCCATAGTTGGCCACACAATACACATAAAGAGAACAATAGGTGTGGTCACCCCTCCCTGAGGCTCCTTGATATAATCAGACAATGATTAAATCAGCCGTCTTTGTTCTTATGTTTGAGAATGAATAGACTTGCTTATCTGTAACAGGATTATCTCTCCTGCCAAGGTCTGCACTAGCCTGGGGCCAATATTCTGCAGAGCATAAACCAACATACATACAGTATATTACTAGGATCATATTTTAACCAAGAATTAAATAACCATAAACAGGGTAAAACAGCGCACAAAACTACCGAATAGCGCTCAGATCATCTTCACACAGTTCAATTGCCATGTAGCTAAAGTCTTTCCCATAGTCTTTCATTATATGAATGGGCTCAATGGCATAGCTATCTGTGGTATCATGGTTCACACAGGGCAAGTACCGAATGACCCCCCTGTATGTAAAGGGCCAGAATGAGTGACATACACTCTGGTATGGCCGAATACTGTGTTTGAAGGGCAATATGTACCAGGGCCATAGTCGCAGGGCAGGAGGCTGGCAAACAGTCCTCTCCAAGACAAAGTGGCGAAGGGCACTTCGTCACACATCTCCCCTTTGGGGGGAAGTCTAACCAGGCACCTGACCTTCTGCCGGTCAGTGCCTCCGTTAGACGATTCACCAACCCACAATAAACCAGTGCTAGAGCAGCCCCCCCACAACAACAAAGTGCAAGAGCAGCCCACCCACAACAAACAGTTACGGCACCTGGATATTTCGCTGTGGTGATGGGGCAACACACTGAGGGGACTTGAGGGGCAGAGGCCAGCGGCACTCTGCCCTGATGCCAGCTCTTCTGCTGGTATAACCTGCAGGACATCCTGTTCTGTACAAGGGACAAAGGGAGGGCAGAGGCCGACTGCACTCTGCCCCGCTGTCAGCTCTTCTGCTGTGGTACTCCCTAGCCAGGGAAAGGTGGAGGTCAGTGGGGGTTAACATTTCCTCTGTTAACCCTGGGGCCATATTAGAAGTTAGCTGGGGAGGGGAATTTGTACTTACCCCCTCCTCCGGTTGTCCCAGTGACGGTAGTTGGGGATCTGGACAGGCTGTGGGCCAGAGACCACGGTCCCATCTGCGCCGTCTGGGAGATTGGTGTCTCCCCTGGTTAGGGTAAACTGTCGCTGGGGAGGAAGGACGACACCTTCTGCCCCCTGTGGTTCACACTGCCGCTGGGGGGGAAGGACGACACCTTCTGCCCCCTGGGGTTCACACTGCCGCTGGGGGGGAGGATGACACCTTCTGCCCCCTGTGGTTCACACTGCCACTGGGGGGGAAGGACGACACCTTCTGCCCCCTGGGGTTCACACTGCCGCTGGGGGGGAAGGATGACACCTTCTGCCCCCTGTGGTTCACACTGCCACTGGGGGGGAAGGACAACACCTTCTGCCCCCTGGGGTTCACGCTGCTGCTGGGAGGGAAGGACAACACCTTCTACCCCCTGGGGTTCACACTGCCGCTGGGGGGGAAGGATGACACCTTCTGCCCCCTGGGGTTCACACTGCCGCTGGGGGGGAAGGACAACACCTTCTGCCCCCTGGGGTTCACGCTGCTGCTGGGAGGGAAGGACGACACCTTCTACCCCCTGGGGTTCACACTGCCGCTGGGGGGGAAGGACGACACATTCTGCCCCCTGGGGTTCACACTGCCGCTGGGGGGGAAGGACGACACCTTCTGCCCCCTGGGGTTCACACTGCCGCTGGGGGGAAGGATGACACCTTCTGCCCCCTGAGGTTCACACTGCCGCTGGGGGGGAAGGACGACACCTTCTGCCCCCTGTAGGGCCGGTAGAGAGACCTAGGTCCCATCTCTACCTGCCATCTGGAGGTCATCCCAGGACCAGTCAATGAAGTCTGGTTCCGCTTGTCGAGTAGGTTGGGGCTGCACAAAGCTGAGCAGGTGTTGGTAGTCCTGCTCCAGCTCCCACTCTCTTGTTACCAGATGGGTCATGTCTTTGCTCACCTCGCCTTCGGCATCCCAGACATACATGCCCATCCGGTAGTCGTAGATGTCCCAAAACCTAGACTCCTCCGTGCTGCCAAGATCAATGTCGTCCTCCAAGGCATCCCATAATAAACCCGGGCCATCATAATCATCTCCCTCCGGTAAGTCGTGTTAAGCCGTTCAGGGGGTAAGTCGAACGGTATGCCACCAGAGGGCCTGGTATGCGTTGTCTAGCCAGATCTCTCGCTGTACCAGGGTCTCTAGTCTTGTCACCCACTCATCCAGGGGCTGCTCTCCCAATAGATACATCCGCATCTCCACACGCTTCTGTAGCCGCTGCTCATCACTGGGGAGACTCTCACCTCGCCGCCATTGGGCATCTTCCAGGGCATCATACCAGAGTTCCTTTCTGTCTGCATCCCTGTAGTCCGCGGCCTCCTCCTCCTCATCATGGAACGCTGTCTGAAAACTAGCCGGTTCCATCCTGCTGTAGCCAGGGGCGCTGTACGGATACTAGCTTTGCCCTCAATTTGTAACTCCAAACGTTACCGGTGTCTCCGTGCTGCTTTTCCTCTTACTAGGACGCCATCCCACCACTGCCAGCCAATGTAACGGATCTCCTGGCACCCCGACCGGGTACCTCCGTTGATGGACGCGTCCTAGCTTGCGTCGAGGCCTACAAGCACCGCACCGGACTCCACAACCACCACAGACTCCACAACCGCCGTAGCTTAACTGGAGCCGCGCCGTCTTCCTTCCACCCTGTATGAATCTCCAGCATCCAGGATCGTGTGGGGAAGACCTCTCCTCCAAGGAGAGCACATCAGGAACAAGCGTTCAGTAGTTACAGCTCAAGGGAGTATGCAAAAGCATAGCAATCCCCAGTATGATATAGCGATCCCCTCCAATAACGAGATGAGACTACGTTTTGAAGGGTCAAGTAGAACTAGAACTTTAATGACAGGGGATCTCCTTTTATGCAATGGTGCCCTCTGAAGGGCTACACCCACATAATTATCACAGCCAGTTATATACATGGTTCAACCCCCACGTCTCCTCCCCTCAGATAACAGGTAACACAATTAAAACAGACACAATTTTAACCACATTTTGGATGTACCCCAAAAACAGGGGGTACACCTTTAAGTCCAGCACCATTCAATAGCTCTCACCCAGGGGAACAACATATTAAAGAAATGGCATGAATCAGACCAGGGGTTCAAAAGTTAGTAAAAGTATCTTACTGGCAGCATGGCAATCCACATCCCCCATAGTTGGCCACACAATACACATAAAGAGAACAATAGGTGTGGTCACCCCTCCCTGAGGCTCCTTGATATAATCAGACAATGATTAAATCAGCCGTCTTTGTTCTTATGTTTGAGAATGAATAGACTTGCTTATCTGTAACAGGATTATCTCTCCTGCCAAGGTCTGCACTAGCCTGGGGCCAATATTCTGCAGAGCATAAACCAACATACATACAGTATATTACTAGGATCATATTTTAACCAAGAATTAAATAACCATAAACAGGGTAAAACAGCGCACAAAACTACCGAATAGCGCTCAGATCATCTTCACACAGTTCAATTGCCATGTAGCTAAAGTCTTTCCCATAGTCTTTCATTATATGAATGGGCTCCATGGCATAGCTATCTGTGGTATCATGGTTCACACAGGGCAAGTACCGAATGACCCCCCTGTATGTAAAGGGCCAGAATGAGTGACATACACTCTGGTATGGCCGAATACTGTGTTTGAAGGGCAATATGTACCAGGGCCAGAGTCGCAGGGCAGGAGGCTGGCAAACAGTCCTCTCCAAGACAAAGTGGCGAAGGGCACTTTGTCACAGTTCATAATTGTGGTATGATGAATATTGTCTGTCAGTTTTGTGGGGCTTATCATTTCCAACAGGAAAGACCCAGAGATGGCCAGTTCGTTAGTTGCTGTCAAAAAGGCAAGGTAAGACTACCAGAAAGACAACAATTCCCAACATATTTAAAAAGTATTATGACAGAGCCTTCTTTCCCTAACTACCGACATTTCAAAACAAACATAAGATCCTACAATAATGCCATATCCTTTGCATCTATGGGAAGAAATTTTGCTCAACTATATGTTCTAGATATTATGGAAGCTGTTAAACAACGTATGCAGCTTCCAGAAAAAAAAAATGCTTACCCATTGTGTTTACAGAGCTGAAGAGCAGTAGGCAGAGGACATTGTGGGGAGGTAAGTTGAATGTATATTTATATGTTTATATGTTTATTTTATTTTGTGTTTAAAAATAGTGGATTTTCAAATCCCAAGAGTTTTTCACTCTAGTGGTTTTTACCATAAATTACATATAGTATAATTGGGAATAATAGTAAGTTATTGTGTTGAATATAAATGTTTATTTAGGTACTTATACCTCACAACGGCGATTAAAAAGTTAAAAACAAGGATAGAAAGGGTATAATAAAAGCAGAGCCTTCCAATGAGGCCAAGATGGCCCAAATTTGTAGGATAATCAATATCTCAAGAAGCTTAAATAGCTAATATAGGTAGTATATACAAATGAAGTTGCAGCTGGCTTTGATTGGAGTTCTATACGCTAAATACTGCCTTCTATGAGTGCTATATGGTAATACAAAACACTAGAAGAAACTACTTAGGAATAAATCCCTATCTTGTTACAATGAGTCTAAATCTATTGGATGCAAAGTAAAGGGGATAAAAAAATCCCTATATCATTAGAAAGACTACTAAAGGGGTAAACGAAGGGCCTAAAAGTGCCACAGCCCCCCCCACACACATCCCCTCACTGTAACAGGAGTACTACATAGGGAAAGGAGGATAGGATGTGTAAAATAAAGTAACAATGTACACAATCCGAGCGCATGGAGAACTAGCACAGCTAGAACTAACAGCGTCTATATGATTGTCACAGTGGACCGCATTAGACGCTCCTGCCTGACGCGTTTCGATGCACAACTGACGTCTTTCTCAAAGGGCAAAACACGGAAGTGATGTCTGAGTGAGGTATTTATGCAAAACGGTTGCTACGGCAACCGTGCGTGTGATAAAAAATATACATATTCGCAAGAAAAGATATGAAAAGGTAAGTATGAAGGGAATGGAGAAGGAAGGACATAATAAATAAAGTTAAATGGAAACATGAAAGAACCAACATAAAGGAGAGGTCTTAGAATGAAAAAAGAGAGATGAACTAACAATAAAAGGACAGATGTAGGTGATTGGAATAAATAAAAAATGAAATCCTGTGAAGAGCAAGTGTAATAACCAAATAAACATATATATATATAATTATAAGATATATATGTAAAAGTATACATCCATAGAGATGTGAAAGTAAAGATGACTTCCATGGATATGGGCTTGTGGAATGAACTTTAAAGTAAAGCATCTAAGGGCTTCCAATGTAAATATAGTGGTTGCAGTGATAAACAAAAGGGGAGCATCTAAGGCTTCCAATATAAATGTAATGGTTGCAGTAATAAACCTGCAAGTGTTAGGGGGGGCATCTAAAGGCTACCAAATAAGTGTTGTGATTGCAGTGATGCAAGTAATAAATAATGTAGTGAATAGTTAGGCACAACTATATCTACAATCCAAGAGAAGGAAAGGATTGTCCTAAAGTGAATAAATAAAATTAAATAGTGTCAATATCATCTCAAAAGGACGGTATTTAGAAAGAAGACCTCATTGTTTATAATCTTTCAATGTTTATTAAAACAAAACCTAATTCTTAAATGAAGGCCGTATAATTAAAGCCTTCATTTAGGCCAAAGGGGGAGAGGGCCTTAAGTTTGTATATCCATTTTGCCTCACATTGGAGAAGTTTACGGTCAATGTCCCCCTGTCTCTGACTCATAGTGACTTTATCAATGGCAAAAAAAGTCAAAACTTTACTTTGGTTCTTATGGTAAAGTTTGACATGTCGTGCAATAGGGGTATCCAACATATGTTTAATGCTTAAGATATGTTCCCCTATTCTGCGTCTTAGTTGGCGGCTAGTTTTTCCAACATAAATCTTGTGGCAAACGCAAACTGCTACATAGACTACACCGGTAGAGCAACAGTTGAAAAACTCCTTGATTTTATATTTTACCTTTGTTGTTGGGTGCTCAAATATTTTAGTAGGTGTAATGTAACTGCAGTATTTGCATCTGCCACATCTAAAACAACCTAATGGAGGTTTTAGCCAATTAGTGTTTGTTCTTTTCTCTTTGAAGGCACTATGTACCAAACCATCTTTTAGATTTTTTCCTCTCCGATAGGTAACTGAAATGTTAGGTGTTAATACTTCAGTGAGATCTTCATCACTTTTCAGCAAATACCAATATTTGGCAATTGATTCTTTTACCACTTGAGAGTCATATCCAAAGGTCATTATACAGCGGATGGAATTTAGACCGTTAGAGACATTCCTTGAAGAGTTACTTCCATGAAGAAGCAAAGTTCTATTACAGTTCCAAGCATGTTTGAAAGCTGCTTTGAGGCAGTTTTTTGAGAAGCCTCTTTCCTTAAATCTTTTTCTTAATTTTTCTGCTTCTATTATGAACTCTTCATCTGTGCTACAGTTTCTTCTAATGCGTAGATATTGGCCCTTGGGTATTCCTCTCTTGAGAGGTTCAAAGTGTTGGCTTTCCCATCTCAATAGGGTGTTTGTAGCAGTGTCTTTTCTAAAAGTAGTAGAAAATATTTTGCCATCTACATCTTTTTTGATTATTAAGTCTAGAAAGGTAATTCTTGAGTCATTAATCTCATGAGTAAATTTGAGGCCTAATGGATTAACATTTATTTTTTTCATAAATTCTTCAAATTAATTTTTTGTACCTGACCATATTAGTACAATGTCATCTATATAGCGCCTCCACAAGAGTATTGATTCAGTATACTCTAAGAGAAATTCATTAAAGATGAGTTTCTCTTCCCACCAGCCTAATAGTAGGTTGGCGTAACATGGGGCGCATGGGGTACCCATGGCTGTTCCTTTGGTTTGATGGTACCAGTTCCCATTGTAAATAAAGTAGTTATGTTTAAGAACATAATCTAGTAAATCTATAAGGAATTTATTGAATTTTTGTAATTTGGTACCTTTACTCTGTAAAAAGAAATTGGTTGCTTCAATGCCTTCCTTGTGAGGAATGCTACTATATAGAGCCTCTACATCTATAGTGGCTAAATAGGCATCTGTAGGTATTGTAAGGTCCTACAGGTTGTTTTAGGATATCATTTGTGTCTTTCACAAATGAAGGTAGTGTTTCAACCATATCTTTTAGATGGTGATCTAGAAATACACTTGATTTATAGGATAAATTATCAGTTCCAGACACAATGGGCCTGCCAGGAATTGGGGTTACTTTTTTATGAATTTTGGGCAGGGTGTAAAAGATGGAAACAGTAGGATGTTTTGGAAAGAGATATTGAAAAGTTTGTTCGTCAATAAGACCATCAATTTTAGCTTGGTCCAAGATGTTATTAAGAAGTCTTTTATATTTCAATGTGGGATTATTCTCAAGAGTTTCATAGGTGTTAGTGTCGTTTAAGATTTTTTTGCACATAAGATTATATTCTGTGTTGCCCATAATGACTATGTTGCCACCTTTATCCGCTGGTTTGATTTGAATATCTTTACATTTTTTTAAATCAAGTAAGGCCTGATTTTCACTTTTGGTTAGATTGTAACTTTTCGGTATATTCTTATAATCAATATTTTCAATTTCTAGGGTGGCTTGTTGTAAGAACAGCCAGATGTTCGCATAGTCTTTTAAGGCTGGAGTAAAACGACTTTTATTTTTCCATATTTTGAATTTATCCTTATGTTTCCCATTATTTTCTTCCAGGAGAGACAACATAGTTTGGAATGCTTCCATATCCTCTTTTCCAAGTCCCATTTGGGTAAATTCTCTTTCTTGTTTGAGTTTGTGAAATTTATGTAAAGCTAATTTCCTTGCAAATAAATTCAAGTCTTTTATATGTACGAAAGGGTCTGGCCTAGATGTGGGTACAAAAGATAAACCTTTCTGTTGAACAGATATATGACTCTCTGTTAGCTGGAAATTGGACAGATTAACTATCAATTTATCTTTTTCTAGAGAAGAGGTGGAACTCTCTATTGTGGGTCCCTGTTGTTTACATTTCTGAATTTCTTTTCTGGGTCTCTTTGGACAGTCCTGCCTCTCTCTAAAAAATTCTCATTGTTGTTGAACCTTCTCCCTGTTCTTGTTTGGGAGTAAGGTCTACTATCATCTTTCTTTAACCAGGTGTTAGAACGTCTATTTCTGAATTTTAATGGAGTTCCATCATCTAAATCTGAGTTGTCATACTCGGAGGAGCTCCTATCTGAGTGGCTGTAGATAGGGGCACTTGAAGGAAATTTCCTAAAAATATTTCCTGACTTAAAGTCATCCTGATCTCTAAGGAACTTTCTTTTTTTCCTTTCTTTGAGATCTTTTTTGAACTTTTCTATATTTTAATTTAGTCTGGTGCAGTAACTATCATATTCAGGTGTTTCATTAAACTTATTAAAATCTTGTTGATATAAAGCCACTTTAGGTTTTAAAATTTCAAGGTTAGACTGTTCTGTTTCAACAATCAGTTCCATTAGATCTTGTGAACATTTTAACAGGATTTCTTTCCATCTTTCCATAAATTTGTCATTGGCCAGATTTGTAGCTGGAAACACATTCACTCTTAGTCCTCTAGGGATTAGGTGGTTTTTTAAGTAGCTCTGTAGACTACTGATTTCCCATATAATTTTTACTTGTTTTTTTGCATTTTTCATTAACTCACTAAAGGCTTTTTTATGTCTTTATTGGTCTCAGGTACAAACTGTGTCTTAGAAGTGAAGCTATCATCTGCTTCTTTTTGAAGTAGATCAATATTATTTAAGGAGAAGAGGGCCATATTGAATGTTTTACTCTTTTCTCCAAAAAATATATCTTTTCTTGCAAAATATGTCAATTTTTATTATTCTGAGTAACTCAAAAATTATTTAGAGTCTTAAAGTTAAATCCTAAAGGTGGATTGAACCACAAGTTAAATATTTAAAAATAGTGGATTTTCAAATCCCAAGAGTTTTTCACTCTAGTGGTTTTTACCATAAATTACATATAGTATAATTGGGAATAATAGTAAGTTATTGTGTTGAATATAAATGTTTATTTAGGTACTTATACCTCACAACGGCGATTAAAAAGTTAAAAACAAGGATAGAAAGGGTATAATAAAAGCAGAGCCTTCCAATGAGGCCAAGATGGCCCAAATTTGTAGGATAATCAATATCTCAAGAAGCTTAAATAGCTAATATAGGTAGTATATACAAATGAAGTTGCAGCTGGCTTTGATTGGAGTTCTATACGCTAAATACTGCCTTCTATGAGTGCTATATGGTAATACAAAACACTAGAAGAAACTACTTAGGAATAAATCCCTATCTTGTTACAATGAGTCTTAATCTATTGGATGCAAAGTAAAGGGGATAAAAAAATCCCTATATCATTAGAAAGACTACTAAAGGGGTAAACGAAGGGCCTAAAAGTGCCACAGCCCCCCCACACACATCCCCTCACTGTAACAGGAGTACTACATAGGGAAAGGAGGATAGGATGTGTAAAACCACTGCCAGCCAATGTAACGGATCTCCTGGCACCCCGACCGGGTACCTCCGTTGATGGACGCGTCCTAGCTTGCGTCGAGGCCTACAAGCACCGCACCGGACTCCACAACCACCACAGACTCCACAACCGCCGTAGCTTAACTGGAGCCGCGCCATCTTCCTTCCACCCTGTATGAATCTCCAGCATCCAGGATCGTGTGGGGAAGACCTCTCCTCCAAGGAGAGCACATCAGGAACAAGCGTTCAGTAGTTACAGCTCAAGGGAGTATGCAAAAGCATAGCAATCCCCAGTATGATATAGCGATCCCCTCCAATAACGAGATGAGACTACGTTTTGAAGGGTCAAGTAGAACTAGAACTTTAATGACAGGGGATCTCCTTTTATGCAATGGTGCCCTCTGAAGGGCTACACCCACATAATTATCACAGCCAGTTATATACATGGTTCAACCCCCACATCTCCTCCCCTCAGATAACAGGTAACACAATTAAAACCACATTTTGGATGTACCCCAAAAACAGGGGGTACACCTTTAAGTCCAGCACCATTCAATAGCTCTCACCCAGGGGAACAACATATTAAAAAAATGGCATGAATCAGACCAGGGGTTCAAAAGTTAGTAAAAGTATCTTACTGGCAGCATGGCAATCCACATCCCCCATAGTTGGCCACACAATACACATAAAGAGAACAATAGGTGTGGTCACCCCTCCCTGAGGCTCCTTGATATAATCAGACAATGATTAAATCAGCCGTCTTTGTTCTTATGTTTGAGAATGAATAGACTTGCTTATCTGTAACAGGATTATCTCTCCTGCCAAGGTCTGCACTAGCCTGGGGCCAATATTCTGCAGAGCATAAACCAACATACATACAGTATATTACTAGGATCATATTTTAACCAAGAATTAAATAACCATAAACAGGGTAAAACAGCGCACAAAACTACCGAATAGCGCTCAGATCATCTTCACACAGTTCAATTGCCATGTAGCTAAAGTCTTTCCCATAGTCTTTCATTATATGAATGGGCTCCATGGCATAGCTATCTGTGGTATCATGGTTCACACAGGGCAAGTACCGAATGACCCCCCTGTATGTAAAGGGCCAGAATGAGTGACATACACTCTGGTATGGCCGAATACTGTGTTTGAAGGGCAATATGTACCAGGGCCATAGTCGCAGGGCAGGAGGCTGGCAAACAGTCCTCTCCAAGACAAAGTGGCGAAGGGCACTTTGTCACAGTTCATAATTGTGGTATGATGAATATTGTCTGTCAGTTTTGTGAGGCTTATCATTTCCAACAGGAAAGACCCAGAGATGGCCAGTTCGTTAGTTGCTGTCAAAAAGGCAAGGTAAGACTTCCAGAAAGACAACAATTCCCAACATATTTAAAAAGTATTATGACAGAGCCTTCTTTCCCTAACTACCGACATTTCAAAACAAACATAAGATCCTACAATAATGCCATATCCTTTGCATCTATGGGTGTAACATTAGCTGGTAATGTGCCAGGATGTGGCCCTTACTGTTTCAAAGCACAAGGACAAATTTACCATCATACATCTCATTTACATTTAGAAGAAGGGGAGCAAAGAAATTTTGCTTAACTATATGTCCTAGATATTATGGAAGCTGTTAAACAACGTATGCAGCTTCCAGAAAAAAAAAATGCTTACCCATTGTGTTTACAGAGCTGAAGAGCAGTAGGCAGAGGACATCGTGGGGAGGTAAGTTGAATGTATATTTATATGTTTATATGTTTATTTTATTTTGTGTCTGTATATTGTATTATTGTATTGTGTTTTTTTTAACAGGGCCGCGCTGGAGAAGAAAAGAAGGAAGGGACATGCTGGAAAGGTGAGTAGAATATTTAGAATGTGTATAATGTTTATTTATTTTATGTTAATGTTTTTATCTTTTTTTTTTTGTTTTGTTTTACCCCTAGGTTAGTTATCTGAAGGGACATCTTAAAGGTAAGTGGTCTTAATTATTTTATTTTAGCTTAGAATTAGAGTCTGTGTATGTAGTTAGGATTTTAATTATTTTATTTTAGCTTAGAATTAGGGATTCTCTATGTAGTTAGGATTTATTGTATATTAGATAGATTGTATGTTAGATAGATAGGGGGTATTTTATTTGTATAATATGTAATGTATTGTATGTAATGTATTGTATTTAATGTAATGTTTTGTATGTATGTATTGTATTGTGTATGTCTGTCTTTCCTTTTCAGGTGTGTAATTTATTTTTATTTTTTTCTGTAGTTGGGGGGGGGGGGACTTGTAATGTATTTTTTTTATTTTCTGTAATGTAGGCTTTTTATTTGTGTTGACTTAGGTTTTTTTAATTTCTGTCAGGTAGTTTTTATTTTTTGTAAGGTAGTTTTTTTATTTTTTGTAATTAGAGTGGTGGGGAGGTTTATTAGGGGGTAGGTAGTGTAGGTAGGTAGTGTAAGTGTTAATAGATTAGTGTTGAGGGGGGTTAGTTTAGATTTAATGGTTTATTGGGGGTTATAGTGTAGTGTTTGTAGTTAGTGTCATGATGGTCCTTGTGGACCGTCATGGCACTTATGTGGTTAATGTTAGAATTTTAACAGCCCCATAAGTGTCATAATATACCCTTATGGGACTGATGGGGTTAAATTTAGGCTAATGGGGGTCTGTATTAACCCCATGAGTGAGAGGGTTAATTGAGGCCTAATGGGGATCTGTAATGACCCCCCATGAGTTATGGGATTAATTAAGTGCTTATGGGGGTCTGTATTGTCCCCCATGAGTTATAGGGTTAATTAAGTGCTTATGGGGGTCTGTATTGACCCCCAAGAGTTATAGGGTTAATTAGGTGCTTATGGGGGTCTGTATTGACCCCCATGAGTTATAGGGTTAATTAGGTGCTTATGGGGGTCTGTATTGACCCTCATGAATTATAGGGTTAATTAAGGCCTTATGGGGGTCTGTATTGAACCCCATGAATAATAGGATTAATTAAGTGCTTATGGGGGTCTGTATTGACCCCCATGAGTTATAGGGTTAATTAAGTGCTTATGGGGGTCTGTATTGACCCACATGAGTTTTAGGGTTAATTATTGGCTTATAGGTTCTGTATTGACCCCCATGAGTGATGGGGTTAATTAAGGCCTTATGGGGTCTGTATTGACCCCCATGAGTTATGGGGTTAATTAAGTGCTTATGGGAGTCTGAATTTACCCCCATGAATTATATGATTTATTAAGTGCTTATGGGGGTCTGTATTGCCCCCCCCATGAATTAAAGGGTTAATTATGTGCTTATGGGGGTCAGTATTGACTGCCATGAATTATATGGTTAATTAAGTGCTTATGGGGGTCAGTATTGACTGCCATGAATTATATGGTTAATTAAGTGCTTATGGGGGTCGGTATTGGCCCCCATAAGTTATAGGTTTAATTAAGTGCTTATGGGGGTCTGTATTGACCCCCATGAGTTATAGGGTTAATTAAGTGCTTATGGGGGTCAGTATTGACTGCCATGAATTATATGGTTAATTAAGTGCTTATGGGGGTCTGTATTGCCCCCATGAGTTATACGGTTAATTAAGTGCTTATGGGGGTCTGTATTGACCCCCATGAGTTATAGGGTTAATTAGATGCTTATGGGGGTCTGTACTGACCCCCATGAGTTATGGGGTTAATTATGTGCTTATGGGGGTCTGTATTGACCACCATTAATTATAGGGTTAATTAAGGCCTTATGGGCGTCTGTAATGAACCCCATGAATTATAGGGTTAATTAAGGCCTTATGGGGGTCTGTATTGACCCCCATGAGTTATAGGGTTAATTAGGTGCTTATGGGGGTCTGTACTGACCCCCATGAGTTATGGGGTTAATTATGTGCTTATGGGGGTCTGTATTGACCACCGTGAGTTATAGGGTTAATTAAGGCCTTATGGGGGTCTGTATTAAACCCCATGAATTATAGGGTTAATTAAGGCCTTATGGGGGTCTGTATTGACCCCCATGAGTTATAGGGTTAATTAGATGCTTATGGGGGTCTGTACTGACCCCCATGAGTTATGGGGTTAATTATGTGCTTATGAGGGTCTGTATTGACCACCATTAATTATAGGGTTAATTAAGGCCTTTTGGGGGTCTGTAATGAACCCCATGAATTATAGGGTTAATTAAGGCCTTATGGGGATCTGTATTGACCCCCATGAGTTTTAGGGTTAATAATTGGCTTATAGGTTCTGTATTGACCCCCATGAGTGATGGGGTTAATTAAGGCCTTATGGGGGTCTGTATTGACCCCCATGAGTTATGGGGTTAATTAAGTGCTTTTGGGGGTCTGAATTGACGCCCATGAATTATATGATTAATTAAGTGCTTATGGGGGTCTGTATAGCCCCCCATGAATTAAAGGGTTAATTAAGTGCTTATGGGGGTCTGTATTGACCCCCATAAGTTATAGGGTTAATTAAGTGCTTATGGGGGTCTGAATTGACCCCCATGAATTATAGGGTTAATTAAGGCCTTATGGGGGTCTGTATTGAACCCCATGAATTCTAGGGTTAATTAAGTGCTTATGGGGGTCTGTATTGACCCCCATGAGTTATAGGGTTAATTAAGTGCTTATGGGGGTCTGTATTACCCCCCTTGAATTATATGGTTAATTAAGTGCTTATGGGGGTCTGTATTGACCCCCATGAGTTATAGGGTTAATTAAGTGCTTATGGGGGTTATGGGGTTAATTTTAGTTTCCTGGGGTTAATATTTTTGAGTGCGAGTCCTTTCAGGACCTTTACTTTAGGGACCTGCGAGGCGGGAAATAAAAAAAATTAAATGCAGCAGGGTCACGATCGATGCCTATCAGGGACCCCCGCTTCAAGGGGTTAATGTGAGGGGGCTGCGGATGGCCCTATGGACCCATGCCGCGGCCGGGATTAGTAATAGTGTGCCGTGGGGAATTTAAATTTTTTAAATGCAGCGGGGGCCTTATCTATGCAGATTGGGGACCCCCCGCGGCAAGGGGTTAATGTGGGGACCCCCAGCATAGAGGGGGGTTAATTTTTTTTGCCGTGGCCAGGATTGGCTAATAGAGTGCCGCGGGTCCTTTAAGGAGCCGTGGCAGCGAATTTAAATTTTTTAAATGCAGCGGGGGCCTGATCGGTGCCGATCGGGGACCCTGCTGCAAGGGGTTAATGTGGGGGTGCTGCAGGGGTCCCGATAGAAACCCCTGCAGCATGGGGATGTGTATAGGGAGCAGGGGGGAGCCTCACACGGCTGTCTCGGGCTGCTCCGAGGCAGCAAGTAAAGGCTTTAGGATCCTTTGCTAGCACTTTTTGTGCTCGTAGGGATTCTTCCAAGATGTGAGAATCACTTGTAGATTTATGGCTGGGTGTGCCTCGGTAGCTCTCTCTGAGCCTATTCTCGGCCATTTTTCAGAGTTATTTCGCAAAGCAGGCTGCAAGAGATTCGGTCCTCGCAAACAGCAAAAAAACTGCCTTTTGCGAGGACCGAGTGAACTACGAGGGAGAATTTAATGAGGCCCTATATCGGCTATATTTTAAAATACAATAAGTAACAACGATAATGCAGAGCTTGCAACAAAAGTAATATTATCTTCAAAAAATAAAGATGCATTGCTTCTGAATAATGACATATTAAAATTAATAGATGCACCACAAAAAATTTATCACAGTGCAGATTGTGTACTTGGTGATGACAAAGAAACTCAGACAAACTTTTCAAAAAAATGTATTAATTCATTAACTCCATCTGGAATGCCACCACATATTTTGCAGCTAAAAAAGTTGCAATTGTTATATTACTGTGAAATATGAACCCAAAAAAAGGACTTTGTAATGGGACCAGATTAATTGTCCAAGAACTCAAAGATTATTTCATAAATGCAGAAATTCTCAATGGTACCCCTAAAGGTGAAAGAGTTTTCATATCAAGAATAGATTTGGCACCAAGCAAAAGTAGCTTGCCTTTTGTACTTCAGAGAAGACAAATTCCCACATTGGATGTGATTTACTCCTTTTACTTTTATTCCCACGTGGTACTGTATATGGTGATAAGTATGTATATTTAGTAAGTATTTAAATGTTTTCCATTTATGTTTAGTATTTTTACCCATCAGTTCTTTGTCTCAGTCGATATATTGTATTACTATATTGTATTGTAGACCATTAAAATCTGCCCTTTTTAAATTAAGAGTTTTTGTTGGCCTCTTACATGCGCATCATGTCATTAGGGGGGTTGAGGATGAGGAGGGGGGTTGAGGAGGGAGGATGAGGAGGGGGGTTGTGGAGGGTGGTTGAGGAGGGTAGTTGAGGAGGGTGGTTGAGGAGGGAGGTTGAGGATGAGGGTTAAGGACGTGGGTTGAAAATGAGGAGGGGGGTTGAGGAGGGTGGTTGAAGAGGGAGGATGAGGAGGGGGTTGAGGAGGGAGGTTGAAGAGGGGGTTGAGGAGGGGGTTAAGGATAAGGAGGGGGGTTGAGGAGGGTGGTTGAGGAGAGGGGTTGAGGAGGGTGATAAGGGAGGGAAAGAGAAATGAGGGAGAGGGGGAAAGAGACACATGGAAGGGGGAAGGGAGAGGGGGAAGAGACACAGGGGAGGGAGGGGGAAGAGACACAGGGGAGGGAGGGGGAAAGAGACACAGGGAAGGGAGGGGGAGACACAGGGGAAGGAGAGGGGGGAAGAGACAGAGGGGAGAGAGAGGGGGCACAAGGAAGGGGCACAGAGGGCACACAAGAGGGGGACACAGGGGTACAAGAGGGACACAGGGGGCAGCACATTTTCCACCCTCTGCTTACACTGGAGTCACTAAGTTTTCCCAGTATTTTGTGGTAAAATAGGTGCCTCGTCTTATACTCGGGTCAGCTTATACTCAAGTATATATGGTAATTAAAGTCTCCCATTATTAGATCTTGCCAATGCTTAGCTGCATTTCCAATCTGTAAGAATACTTCTATTTCCTCACTTTCAGTTATATTTGGGGGTTTAAAGCATACTCCTACTAATATTATTTTTGAATTTGCTGCTCCACTAGTTAACTCTACCCACAAACATTCACTGTTACTGCAAGTTCCACCATAAATATCTTCTCTGTCTACAGGTTTAAATTCAGGCTTAACATACAGACAAATCCCTCCTCCTCTTTTACCATTGCCCCTATCTTTCCTAAATAGGTTATAACCATCCGGATTAACAGTCCAGGTATGAGATTCATCCCACCATGGTTCGGTAATGCCTAATAAATCCCGTTTTTAATTAATTACCAATAATTCTAGCTCTTCCATTATACCTGGCAAGCTTTTGGCATTCTAAAGCATACATCTTATGTTAGGAGTTTTTAGTTTTGAGGTGCCTGCCTTTGTACTTGAGTTACTTAGTATTACCTCCCTATTGACTATACCCTCCCCCATCTCCTACCCCATGAGTAGTTAATTCATACCTTATCCCCTCTACACTTTCAACCCCATTACATTCATCTAGTGCCTCCCCCCACCTACTAGTTTAAAAGCTCCTCCAGCCTCTCTACCATCCTATCCCCTCGCACAAAAGCTCCCTCATCATTAAGGTGCAATCCATCCCTGCTATAGAGATTGTACCCAAGTGAGAAGTCAGCCCAGTGCTCTAAAAACCCAAACCCCCCTTTAGAGCACCACATTTTTAGCCACACATTAACCTCCATAAGCTCCTTCTGTCTCCCTGGCCTAGCAAGTGGCACAGGTAGTTTCTCAGAAAAAACTACCTTGGAGATCCTTGCTTTAAGCTTATTCCCTAGTTCACTAAAATCATTATTTTGGACACTCCATCTTCCACTAACAATAATGTATCTACCTGATCCACAACTTGCCGAACCTGAGCACCCAGGAGACATCAAACTGTTTGATTGCTGGGATCTGGGTGACAAATCACCCTGTCTACCTTCCTAATAATACAGTCCCCTACTACCAAAACCTGCCTGTTGCTCTGCCTATGCTGCCCTCTCACTTCTCCAGTAGAACTGTTCTCCTGGGTGTTAGAGGGAACAGCTCTATCTGGCATTGCCATTCCTGAATGGACATCTCAAACAGTTTCACTCAATCTGGCATATCTGTTGTTTTTTGCCAATTCAGAACTGGCCTGCTTCCTCCTCCTGATCACCCTGCTTCCCCTTGTAACAGTAACCCATCTACCTCCGTGGATATTCTCACTAGCCGCATCTCCACCCTCTTTGCTAGTCACGGCTAAATTGTGCTCCCTTTCCAGTGGAATATCACTTAGTGCTGCAATTCTCCACTCCAAATTGAGCTTCCAGAGAGGCAACATGCTCACACCTCTCACAGAGGTATGGACCCTGGATCATCTGCTCCAGTAGTGCATACATATGAGTGAGGTTACCACTGTCAACATAATTTCAGCGCAAAATATAAACAAACAACAATAACACATTCCAAACCACACCTACTCTCAATTGGACACCGATTACCATAAGAAAGAAAAATACCCTTTAGCTTCCTGCACTGAATCCCAGAGAGATTCACATAGAACAACACGCACAGATATAGTATTACACAGGCCAAACCACACTCACTCTCAAGGGACACTGATTACAGACCACAAGACAGAAAAACACCCTTTAGCTCACTGCACTGAATCCCAGAGAGATTTTAAATTTGTAGTTTGATGAATTTTTGAACCAAAGGGTATTTTTAAAGCTTTCAATTTAAAGAAATCACATTCTCCATTTATTTATGCAAATGCTTGAAAACTTTATTTTGTTTGACAATATTCAGCAGCATATAGGCTTGCTGTTTTATTTAAATATTATTGCAAGTTTGTATTAAGGTGATTTCTTAGTCAGAAGCTCACAGTTTGTGATGTCTACTAAAGCTTCCTTTCATCTAGACTTTCATCAGATGTGCTATTTTGTTTCATTTCAAATCCATTGTGGTGGTGTATAGAGCCAAAAAGATTAGAATTATGTCGATGTCCCAATATTTATGGACCTGACTGTATTTACACTGCATTTCAACATTTCCATTTTTTTGTCATTTTTAACAGACTTTGCTTTAACAGTGTCACTGAATAATTTGCAGCACTGCACGGTTTAACAGGGACTGTAAAATCTGCAGAAATTTACGCACAACAAATTAAAACCAACCGTTTTTTATTTCTGTCTATCTTTTTCAACAGACACTACCTGAAGCGTGTTGCAGGAAGATATAGACAGCTAATAATTAAAAACAACAGTTACAGTATAACAAGTAAAAACAAAAAGAAAGATCTATCATGTTTTTTGTCCACCAATGTAAAAATGCACTGTAACATAACTAACCCTCTAAGCCTAACCCCATAATCTACAACCCTAATGTCCACTTATTTGGCAAATGTCTGGCTTATGTTTATACCATAGAATTAAAAAAAAAAGAGGCCTTTCACATGCACATATGCTTATAATCCTTCAAAAAATATATAAATTGGATACTGGTGATAAAGTGGATTCAGTGATCATTGCTAAACTACCATATCCAGAAATACATGGTAGACTATATGAGATTGTTACTCATCTCATGATCCATGGAAGATGTGGAGATATTAATCCACAATCACCATATATGAAAAATAAAAAATTCACTAAAGAATTTCCAAAAGATTATAGAGACAAAACTTATACTAATTGTGATGGCTATCCAATATATAGAAGAAGAGAAGGCCAAAATGCCATTATTCGTGGACAAAAGTTGATAACAGATATGTGGTGCCATACAATCCACATTTGCTCATGAAGTATAATGCACACATTAATGTGGAAGCTTGCACTTCGATAAAATCCCTTAAATATGTCTACAAATATATTTACAAAAGCTATGATGCAGCTACTGTAGGGGTGAAAAGTGCAGAAAATCCAGAACAAACTGAGTTATTACATGATGAACTTGCATCTCATGCAGATGCTCGCTATGTAAGTGCACCAGAAGCAATGTGGCATCTTCTTAAATTTGAAATGCATGATCGCTCACATGCAGTATATCAATTAGCTGTAAATTTGCCTCAAAGACACTTAGTTTATTTCAATGTTGGAAATGAAAGAAATGCTTTGGCACAAAGTGAGCACCGTCAATCTACACTAACTGCGTGGTTTCAATTAAATTGTACTGAGGCAAGGGGATTGTTGTATATTGACATTCCCTACCATTATGTTTTTGTTAATGGATTATGGCGAAAAAGAAAAACCTGTGGAAATAAAATTATAACTAGAATTTAAACTGTAAGTCCAAGAGACCTTGACGTTTCTGCTTACATTTACTCTAAATGTTCCTGGTGCATAAAGTTTTGAACTGTTGAGAACTGTTAATTACATAGTTTATGACACATTTCATTTAGCTTTGTGACACAGAAACTTCCTGGCTGATGATACAGAATGGGAAAGATGTCTAGAAGAAGCAACACTGTGTCAAATGCCACGGCAGATGAGAGAACAATTTGCATTCATTTGCATCTTCTCAAATGCTCCAAATGCATTAGCTTTGTGGGACAAATTTAAAACAAACACGTCTGAAGACTTTTTGCAACGATACAATGAGCCCATTGCAGAATTGAAAGCATTCATTGAAATTCAAGAGATCTTTCTCTCTCATGGATTAAATTATGAAAATTTTAATCTGCCAGATCCAGGACTCATAGATGAAATAAACTTTTAAGACTATGATATTC
The DNA here is from genome assembly GCA_027410445.1 of Discoglossus pictus. Lineage (NCBI taxonomy): Eukaryota > Metazoa > Chordata > Amphibia > Anura > Alytidae > Discoglossus > Discoglossus pictus. Next base: position 80,366,805 of record CM050169.1, read on the forward strand.
AGCTTCAAAACCAAATAACACAAGAAAAACTTGCAACTTTAAATACATTACAATTGCAATCATTTAACGCCATAGAAAATGCACTAGAGGATGACCTGGTGGATCAGGAAAAACATATTTATATAATTTATTGATAAGTTTTGTTCACGAACAAGGTGAAATAGCACTGCCATTTGCAACAAATGGAATTGCCGCACTTTTGTTAGAAGGTGGAAGAACTGTGCATAGTGGATTTAAACTGCCAGTTCCTATTCTGGAAACATCAGTGTCAGATATAAGAATGACATATTTACAAGCAAAACAAATTAAGAAAAGTAAATTAGGTATAATCAATGAAGCTACAATGATGATGATTACATAGTCCCAAAAAAAAAATGTAATGGCACCAGATTAATTGTTCAAGAACTAATAGATCATTTCTTAAATGCAGAAATTCTCAATGGTACCCATAAAGGTGAAAGTGTTTTCATACCAAGAATAGATTTGGCACCAAGTAAAAGTAGCTTGCCTTTTGTACTTCAGAGAAGACATGGCATTTGCCATGACCATTAATAATTCACATGGTCAAACTTTTAAATCTGTTGGTATGTTTTTAGAAAAAACAGTATTTGCCCATGGCCAACTGTATGTTGCATTTTCAAGGTGCAAGAATCCAGATGAAATTAAAGTTTATATTGAAAACAACCAAAGTCAGGGTAATTTATTATATGACGGACGAATTTTTACAAAAAAACATTGTCAATAGAGATGTCCCGAATAGTTCGCCGGCGGTCTGTTCCCGGCGAACATAGCATGTTCCCGTTCGCAGGGAACTGCGAACATATGCGATATTTGTCCCGCCCCCTATACTTTATCATTGAGCAAACTTTGACCCTGCATGTCACAGTCAGCAGACACATTCCAGCCAATCAGCAGCATACACTCCCTTCCAGAGCCTACTAACTCATGGACAGCAGCCATTTTGGAATCATAACTAACTTGCAGTCTTACTGAGAGGAGGCTGAGTGTAGGTGATACTGCATCAATAGGGAAAACCATAGCTAGGCTACTGTAGACAGTGTGCAATACAGTCCTGAAGGACTCTTTTGATCTCTGCTGCAAGGACACCCCTGTGTCTCTTCCCCCCTTATCATCATCCTCCCCTCACCTTAGCACCCAACCCTAAAACCCCTCACACTTATCCATAACACCCATCAACCTAACACCTAACCCTAACACCCCTCACACTTATCCCTAACACCCCTCACCCTAACCCTAACACCCCTTACACTTATCCCTAACACCCCTCACCCTAACCCTAACACCACTCACACTTATCCATAACACCTATCCCTAACACCCCTTAACCTAACACCCCTCACACTTATCCCTAACACCCCTCACCCTAACCCTAACACCCCTCACCCTAACCCTAACACCCCTCACACTTATCCCTAACACCCCTCACCCTAACCCTAACACCCCTCACACTTATCCCTAACACCTAACCCTAACACCTAACCCTAACACCCCTTACACTTATCCCTAACACCCCTCACCCTAACCCTAACACCCCTCACACTTATCCATAACACCTAACCCTAACACCTAACCCTAACATCCCTTACACTTATCCCTAACACCCCTCACCCTAACACCCCTCACACATATCCCTAACACCTAACCCTAACAACCCTTACACTTATCCCTAACACCCCTCACCCTAACCCTAACACCCCTTACACTTATCCCTAACACTCCTCACCCTAACCCTAACACCCCTCACACTTTTCCCTAACACCCCTCACCCTAACCCTAACACCCCTCACACTTATCCCTAAGACCTAACACCCCTCACACTTATTCCTAACATGCCTCACCCTAACACCCCTTACACTTATCCCTAACCCCCCTCACCCTAACACCTAAACCCCTCACCCTTATCCTTAACACCCCTTACCCTAACACCCTCACACTTATCCCTAACACCCCTCACCCTAACCCTAACACCCCTCACACTTATCCCTAACACCTAACCCTAACACCTAACCCTAACACCCCTTACACTTATCCCTAACACCCCTCACCCTAACCCTAACACCCCTCACACTTATCCATAACACCTAACCCTAACACCTAACCCTAACATCCCTTACACTTATCCCTAACACCCCTCACCCTAACACCCCTCACACATATCCCTAACACCTAACCCTAACAACCCTTACACTTATCCCTAACACCCCTCACCCTAACCCTAACACCCCTTACACTTATCCCTAACACTCCTCACCCTAACCCTAACACCCCTCACACTTTTCCCTAACACCCCTCACCCTAACCCTAACACCCCTCACACTTATCCCTAAGACCTAACACCCCTCACACTTATTCCTAACATGCCTCACCCTAACACCCCTTACACTTATCCCTAACCCCCCTCACCCTAACACCTAAACCCCTCACCCTTATCCTTAACACCCCTTACCCTAACACCCTCACACTTATCCCTGTGTCTCTTCCCCCCCTTATCATCAAGGGAGGGGGGAGGATGATGAGGGAGGGGGGAAGAGACACAGGGCAGGATGATGAGGGAGGGGGGGAAGAGACACAGGGGAAGATGATGAGGAAGGGGAGAAAGAGACACAGGGGAGGATGATGAGGGAGGGGGGGAAGAGACACAGGGGATAATGATGAGGGAGGGGGAAAAGAGACACAGGGGAAGATGATGAGGGAGGGGGAAAAGAGACACAGGGGAGGATGATGAGGGAGGGGGGAAAGAGATACAGGGGAGGTTGATGAGGGAGGGGGGAAGAGACACAGGGGAAGATGATGAGGGAGGGGGAAAAGAGACACAGGGGAGGATGATGAGGGAGGGGGTAACGAGATACAGGGGAGGATGATGATGGAGGGGGATGTTATGTTATTTATGCCCTTTATGGATTAAAACCAGACTCTGCATCAACTATGACATTTTCCGTGGGAGTTTTGACATGGATCCCCCTCCGGCATGCCACAGTCCAGGTGTTAGTCCCCTTAAAACAACTTTTCCATCACTATTGTGGCCAAAAAGAGTCCCTGTGGGTTTTAAAATCCGCCTGCCCATTGAAGTCTATGACGGTTCGCCGGGTTCGCCGGTTCGCGAACATTTGCAGCGGTTCACGTTCGCGGTTTGCGAACCGAAAATTTTATGTTCGTCACATCACTAATGGTCAACTATGAAGTACTGAATATTAAATTACAAAAAAAAATTACAACTAAGCGACAAACAAACCAATTCAATAACCAACAGTGCTCTTATATCTACGTCAAATTCACAAAAAATACAACAACAAATATAGAGAACAGTGGTTTTATATCGAGGACACAATTTTATGTCACTCAGGCTCTCTTCAGAGGACCACTATTTCGCTAAGGAAGCTCTATAAAAAGGCAAAAAACATAGAGAACAGTGGTTATACCATGTGGACGAACATTGATGTCTGGCGGTCTCTTTTTAGAGGACCACTATTTCACTTAGGAAACTCTATTTGCCATTTTCAACAACTACAAGAATGAAAAAAGAAAAAGAAAAAATAACCACAATAAACAGTGTTTATATCCCATAGACAAAATTAAAACTCTGCTGAGCTCTTTTAAGGGAACCACTTTGACAGACAAAACAAAAAAAATGGAATGTCTTGGAAGTAACTTTTGCCAGGATTGGCCCCACAAAACAGTTACCTTGCATTTTCTTACCTTTACTGTTTTAAATTTAATACATTAAGTTCATGTTTGTATTGTTAAAATTCTATTTTAAAAGGACTGAAAAGTTGTTTTATTCTATGTAATTAAGGTTTAATGTTAGTAGGAGGATCATTATTTGTTGCAAAATGTAAATGTTTCATGATATAGAGAGTATTGATCCAGGGAGTAATCCAATCACCAGTTAATGGGGTCAGGAAGGAATTAATTTTTTTGCCCACTTTGGAACAATTGACCAATTGACAAAGAGAGGGGTGTGAGAGAGAAAGAGAGAGAGGAAGACAAAGAGAGGGAGAGAAAGAAAGAGTGGAAGAGAGAAGAGAGAGAGAAAGAGAGTGGTTGTGAGAGAGAGACATGGGGAAAGAGGTAGAGAAAGAGGGGGAGAGAGAGGTGGAGAGGAGCTATAGGAATTGGGAGAGATAAAGAGAGAAAAGGGGGGGAGGAAGAGAGAGAGAGAGAAAGATGGAGAGGGGGTGAGAGGGAGAGAATGAGAGAGCGTAAGGGGAGAGCCAGAGAGAGAAGAAGAGGGAGCAAGACAGAGAAAGGGAGGGGGAGAGAGAGAAAGAAAGGGACAGACAGAAAGAGGGAAAAAGAAGGGAGACATGGGGACAGAGAGAATGAACAGGAGAGAGGGGAGGGAAGGCTGGGGAAGAGAGAGAGAAGGGAGATAGGGAGAGGGACACAAAGTGGGGAGAAAGAGAGAGAGTGGGGAGGAGAAAGAAAGAGGAGAGAGAGGGGGAGACTGAGAATGAGGGAGAGAGAGAAAGAAGGAAAGAGAGGGAGCAAGAAACAGAGGAAGAGAAGAAGAGAAAAGGAAGGGACAAAAAGAAGCAAGAGAGAGGAGAGAGAAGGAGGGTGTGAGAGAGAGAAGGTGATATTTTCTTTTTTCATTTTATTTATATAATGTTCACAGGGGGGCAAAAGCTCTAGCTACGCCACTGTATAACAGGGACACACAATGTTATTAACGAATAGAGAACCCTATCTTTGAGTATAGAATCTTGCATATAGAGTATGTTCTCAAGCAGGAGAACACACAAACTCGCAGTACAACAACTATATATATGTGATTCTGGAAGTTATGGGAAGCCAGTGGAGTGACTGACAGAGAGGTGCTGCAGACACAGAAGGATGGGTATGGTAGATGAGCCTATCGCAGGCATTCATTATAAATTGGAGTGGTGAGAAGCGGGTGATGGGGAGGCCAGCAAGGACAGAGTTGAAGTAGTAGAGACAATATATGATGAGAGAATGTATAATAATTTTAGTTGTATCTTATGTTAGATAGTGACATATTTTAGAGACATTTTTAGGTGAAAAAGACAATATTTTGTTAGTCAATATATATGAGGAAAGAAAGAGAGGTCAGGATCAAGAAGAACCCCAAGACAACGTCTGGATCATTATCTGGTCCAGGTAATATAAGAGCCTACTAGAAATGAGGCAATCTTGGATTTAGTTATCACAAATAATATTGATATAGTATCAAATGTTGAAATAGGGCAACCTTTGGTAAACAGTGATCACAACACAGTCTCATTTGAGATTGAATTAAAAAACAAAACTTTAAGGGGCCAACAAAAACTCTTAATTTTAAAAGGGCAGATTTTAGCGGTCTATGGGCAGCAATACAACGTATAGACTGGGATAGAGAACTGATAGGTAAAAATACTGAACATAAATGGACAACATTTAAATCCTTACTAAATATACATACTTATCAGCATATAACATGTTGGAATAAAAGTAAAAAGAGTAAATCCAATCCAACAAGGCTTAGCAATGATTTAAAGATCAAGATACAGAGTAAAATACAGGCATTTAAATTATACAAAAAAGAGGGGACAGAAACTGCTTTACGAGAGTACAAGGAAATCAATAAGGCTTTCAAAAGTGCTATTAGACTGGCTAAAATAGAAAAGAAAAAGTTAGTTGCAAAAGAGAGTAAGACTAACCCTAAAATATTGTTTTAAATATATGAATGGGAAGGAGGCCAGGAGATAAACTATAGGAACATTACAATGTGACACAGGCCGTCTGATAGTTAGTGACCAGGAAAAGGCAGATGAGCTAAATAGGTTATTTTCTTCGGTATACACAAGGGAGGTACCAGTGGTTGGGTCACTGCAAAATAATGGGGCTACTCTACCTTCACCAAATAACTGGCTAACGCTGGAAGAAATCCAAAAGAGGTTGGAAAAAATAATGGTTAATAAAGCCCTGGGTCCTGATTGAATACATCCAAGGGTACTGAGGGAACTGGATTATGTAATAGCAAAACCATTATATCTAATTTTTCAAGATTCACTTAACACAGGGTCTCTGCCAGATGACTGGAGAAAAGCAGAAGTAATATTTATATTTAAGAAGCGAGCAAGAGCAAATCCGGGGATTTATAGTGGGAAAACTTTTAGAAGGGTTAATAAGGGATAATATACAAGAATGTATCTATTCAAGAAAGATTATAAGTAGAAGCCAACATGGATTTATGAAGGATAAGTCATGTCAAACAAACCTAATTAGTTTCTATGAGGAGGTTAGTAGGAACTTGGATCAAGGCAACTCAGTGGATGTAGTCTATTTGGATTTTGCTAAGTCTTTTGATACAGTGCCACATGGGAGACTATTGAGCAATCTCACGGATACAGGAAGTGCCATAAATATTTGCTTATGGATTGAGAGCTGGCTAAAAGGCATGAAGCAAAGGGTTGTGGTAAATGGAACATACTCAGATTGTACCAATGTGGTAAGTGGGGTTCCTTAGGGTTCAGTATTAGATCCCCTCCTTTTTAACATATTTATGAATGACTTGGAAGTGGGATTGGAGTGTGGTGTCTCTATTTTTGCTGATGACACAAAGTTGTGCAAGGTAATTAAATCAGAAAATGATGTACTTTCCCTCCAAAGGGATTTGTATAAATTAGAGTAATGGGCATATAAGTGGCAGATGAGATTTAATACAAGCAAATGTAAACTTATGCATCTGGGAAGGAAAAATAGCCATCCAATTTATAAACTTAATGGAGCAAATCTAGGGGTGTCAGGGATTTAGGAGTACTTGTGGACAACCGCCTAGGTAACAATGCTCAATGCCAAGCAGCATCTGCAAAGGCAAGTGAAATATTGGCATGTATTAAGAAGGGTATAGAAGCAAGGGAAGCAAATATAATTCTGTCACTACACAAAACCCTAGTATGCCCTCATTTGGAATATGGAGTACAATTTTGGGCACTACTACATAAAAAGGACATTTTAGAGCTGGAAAAACTACAGAGAAGGGCAAGAAAGCTAATAAAGGGAATGGAGGGGCTAAGTTATGAAGAAAGACTAACCAAATTAAACTTATTTACTATAGACAAAAAGGTGTCTAAGAGGGGATATGATTACCTTATATAAATATATCCAGGATCAATACAAGTCTTTGTCAAGGGAACTTTTTATGCCAAGAGGTTTTCAACTGAGAAGGGGACATCCTTTGATATTAGAAGTAAAAATATTTCACCTTAAAGAAAGAAAAGGGTTCTTCACAGTAAAGGTGGTTAATCTGTGGAATTCTCTACCAAAGGAGGTGGTGACAGTGGATTTGAAAGATAACTAAAAAGGGTTTGGATATATTTTTTAGATAAAAAGGGCATTAAGGGCTATCCTGGATAAATAGAGAGGGATTATTGATCCAGGGATGAATCCGATCGCCAGTATCTGGGGTCAGGAAGGAATTTAATATTTTTTTCCTTGTTGAGACAATTGGCAAAGTTTCACAGTTTTTTTTTCTGTTTGCCCTCCTCTGGATACAATTAACAATACATTTGCGTATTGCAGAGCAGTGGAGATCTAAAAAGGTTGAATTTGATGGACTAAAGTATTTTTTTTAAACTAAATTAGTATGTAGCTATGAATTCAGGGTTATCCTGGATAATTAGAGAGAGAGAGTATTGATCCAGGGAGGAATCCGAGTACCAGTATTTGGGATCATTAAGGAATAAAAAAAATATTTCCTTTGAGACGATTGGCTAAGTTTCACTTGTTTTTTTTTTTTCTGTTTGCCTTCCGCTGGATCAATTAATTATTAATTAAAAAAATATATAAATTCTTGATTAATAATTAATTAACAATTAATTAACAACAAATTAATTAACAATTAATCTGCAAATTGCAGATCAGAGGTGATCTTAAAAGGTTGAATTTGATGGACTGAAAGTATTTGTCAACCACAATTACTATGTAACTATGTAACAACAGGCATGGGATGAGGGCTTAATAATTCCATTGTCAACAGTGAGAGATTGTTGAGAAATGGATGCTACAGTAGAGGGTGGGAAAACAAGGAGCTCAATTTTTGACATGTTGATGGTGGTCAGACAACATATTCTTATACAGTATCCTATATGACTATATGAAGATTAGCTAACACAATTACATGTATATAATGACACTGAGAGAGAGAGAGCACAGATACATAGATTACAGTATAAAAAAGAAACTTGGGCATAATAAATCAATTTATTTAACAAAATATCAGTAGGTAGAATAAGGTTATATAAGGCTGCTTGTATCTAATTGAGGCCATCTTAACTATAGAACAAAACAGCTAGAAACAACACTAGACTAACCTTTGTCTAATTAATGACTAGTGATAACAAACATCTGAGGGACCACATCACTGGATATCTTGAAAAAAGAAATAAAGACATACTCGTTTATCCTACATTTGGATAACTCAATATCTAAGGAAGAATTATAAAGCATATCAGTATAGGTAAACAATAGTGTGACAAAAAATTGCTTTGATGGGATAGCATTTTTATGTGAATATTGTGATCTGCCTGTTGCCAGGGCAACATTGACAGTGGTAAAGATAACTTTTGCTGTCTGTATAAGACCTGCATGCATAGTAAATTAACTACCAGATAGCCTGGGACAGGCAACTTACGTGAACATGCTGGACTTGTCTAAGGCCTACTGGCAGATCTTGCTTGTGGAAAATGCTACAGAGAAGTCTGCATTCACGATCCCATTTGGGCTATACCAGTTATGCCTTTTGGGTTGAAGAATGGACCTTCCACATTCCAATGGCTTGTTGGCCACCTACTACATGTGTTCCGGGAGTACAACCATGTGTAGCTGGATGACATTGCTATATACAGCCATACCTGTCAGGAACATGTGGACCACCTATATACAGTCCTCGGTTGAATCCATTAAGAGAGGTTGACCATTTGCCCTGACAAGTCCCAGTTTGCTAAGGGGAAGTTACCTAGGACACAGGTTAGGGATTTTGAGGGTCCTACCACAACCAGCCAAGGTAGTCTTATTTGAGCAGTGACTCACCCCAGTGATGTTGAAATTTCTGTTGGTTTATTCCCCATTACAATATGCTGGCAAAGCCACCTCACCAAAAAGAGGATGCTCTTCCTTGTATAGTGGAGCCTTCCAGGACCTGAAGGCTGCCCATAACTTCCAACCCATCCTAGTTGCTCCACATTAGTCTTGCCCTTTCTTGGTCCAGATGCCTTCCCTGATGGCATTGGGGCTTTTGTGACTCAGGTGGATGCCCAGGGTGAGGAGCACCCATTGCATACCTGAGCCTCAAGCTGTTCCCCCGAGAGATCAGTTATGCGGCTACTGAGAAGTTGTGCCTGGTAGTCGTCTGGGCCCTAAAGAAACTACAGCCATACGTTACAATCCGAGTAGAGCTCATAAGAATGCTAATGGTCTCTTAAGCAATTGAAGACCTCAGATCTCAAGTTACCCATAGGGTCTTAAATCTCCTGGTGACTGTAGGGGTGGGGAGTGATTGTAACAAAAGCTTTGCTTTGATGGGATAGAATCTTGAGGTGAAGACTTTGATGCTGCAGGTTGCATTGGCAAAAGTGAAACAGACGTTTTGTTGTCATCGTGAGAAGTCAAATTTGAGTTCAGGAACCTGGTAATACAGAATAGTCAGGAGAAAAACAGCAAATCTTGATTATTACATTTACAATTACTTATATGAAATGCACAGTAACAGTTTCTTATGATCACAAAGAGTCAGAAACAAATGCACAACACAAAAAAAAAATATTATTTAACCCTATTTTAAAAATTTATATAAATGAAGACAGACTCCCTTTAAAACATAAATTAATATTTTTTTCAATATAATCCTGTGTGTCACGCATTATGGGACAAGTTTTTTTTACTGTAATTTAAACTAAACACACAATTTATAGAACTTTAGTACAAAATAATTACAGCCTTATTAAATTGTGATTCAGTAAATTTAAAAAGGCTCAATTTAAGCACAGAGCATATTTTATTAACAGAAGTTTTTAGTTAGTGAAGACCTTGTTTTTGGATAGAAGTTCACTAACTAAAAACTTCTGTAAAAAAAAAATGCTTTGTGCTTATATAGAGCCCTTTTAAATTTACTGAATCACAATTTAATAAGGCTGTTAATGATGGACACTACCAGCCTTATTAAATTGTAGCCTCTTAAATACAAGGTGAAAACGCAAGGCCTACGCAGTGGAAAAATTAGACAGTTTACGACACTATTAAATTCAAAGTGCTGCGAGGTACGAGCGAGGGACGCGATCTCGTACACCTTAGGATTTGCGAACGAGGGACCTTATCTCGGATAACTTTGATTTCCGTGGCTGCGCCTATCAATATATCAATTAAGGTTTGCGTGTGAAAATAGCACGAAATTCAAAATACGTAACACTTAACTAGACGGCAGTATGCCTTTAAAAGGGAGCCAAAACAGGAAACCATTGACTGTGCTGGAGCTTTTGCAAGTAGACACACAGGTCTAGGCATTGGTGGGGGTTTTGTGAGAAAGGAGAGTGGACGAGAGAGAAGGAGTACTGTGAGTTTGTATCTTTTGAAATATCATAGCATTTAACCCTTCACAACACACATAATTACTGATATCACATAATTCACACGCATAGATTAATATGTACACATAGCTACACCTAGTGGTAGGCCACTGCACACCTACACCCCCGATGCCCCCCACCCCCAGGGACACCGGTCCCCCCACCATACAATTACTGAACTACACATAACACTCACATCTTTCTTTTTTCATCCCATAAACCTACACATACATATTATATGTATTTATCGTTATTTTATTTTCATAGGAGGGTAGAGGAGGGGAGGAGGAAAGTAAGGCAAGAGAGGTGAGGAGGAGAGTGAGGGGAACATCTGAGGGGTAGAGTGAGGAGAGGAGGAGAAGAGGAATAAGATCAAGAGGGATGAGGAGGAGAGGAGGGAGAGGTTGAGGAGGGAGAGGAGGAGGAGAGCAGGGGGGAGGGAGGTGCCCCCGGATGTAGGAATACAAGGAGAAGGGGCACAGGGTCAGGGGCCTGATCCCTTGGTGGGAGGTGGTGGGGATGAGGGAGCGGCCCCAGGGAGAGAAGAGGAAGAGCAGGTGTCCAAGGCACAGTCCGTAGGGCAACTGGTTGTAGCAAGGGCCAGGGCCCCTAATTATAGCCCAAAGGAGATACAGGTTCTCCTCAGGGAAATCTGTGCCCGCCAGGTGATCATATGTGGTGGGAGAGATGTCAATGCCAGCCAGAGGGAGTAGGCCTGGTCCCATATTGGCACAGCTGTGTCGGCAGTAGGGGTCACCAATAGGGACTGGAGATCCGTGCGCCATAAGTTTGATGACTTAAAAATTATGGTAAAAAAGAATATGGCCAAGGAGGCAGCAGCAGCATGTGGTACAGGTGGTGGTCCTGCTGCTGACTTTACATATAAGGAATGGGAGAGGACAGTGATGAACTTTATTCCGTACACAACGTTCAGTGTCGTCATCACCTCTCTGTCAATCTCTTCACTGGCTTCCCATAGCCTCCAGGATAAAATTTAAAATCCTGACCCTAACTTTCAAAGCCCTCAACAAGAGCACTCCCCCATACATTTCTGGTCTCATCTCCAAATACTCCCCCACCCGCCCTCTTCACTCTGCTAATGACCTTCTTCTTTCCACAACTCTTGTCACCTCCTCTCACTATCGCCTTCAGGACTTTTCTCGTGCTGCCCCTATTCTCTGGAACTCCTTGCCTCGCTCCACCAGATTATCCTCCAGCATCAAAACATTCAAAACCTCTCGAAAAACACATCTCTTTAAAGAAGTGTATCACCTTCCACCCTAACACACTCTCACCTCTCTCTCCCTCCTTTTCCTCACACAATACCTTTAGGTTGTAAGTCTGCGAGTTTCAATCCTACAAGGTGCTTTAGGGAAAGCACTATGGATTTCAGGCTCAAAGACAGGGCCCTCCTTGCCTTGCTATTTGTTAATTTGTATGTATCTTTGTCTTGAACGTATCTTATGTACAGCGATACGGAATATGTTGGCGCTTTATAAATAAACAATAATAATAATAATTCTTCCTGAAGCAGTGGTGGGCATACCAGGCCAGGTGGACACAGATCACCCTAACACATTGCAATGTGAGTATCATATCACATCACACACATTGTTGTATGAGATTGTGGGGGTGGGAGGATGGGCTGTCAAAAAGCCTGCAGATAACATGCTGTATGTATGTATGTTTGTATGTGTAAATAGGCTTGTATTCTGGCTGTTGTATATAATGAGCTGTATCCCTCTAGAACAGGGGTCTGTAGGGAGGGTCACATACATGCCGGCCTTTCAAGATATCCTTTCTGTGACTAAAGATAAAAGGGGCGACAATAACCATTTCAGTCCTGGTAGCAAACATATCATGTTCAGAATTTGTATCCCTGATATATCAATTTCTAATTATATCCAGATTGATTGCAATAGAGCAGGGGTGTCCAAAATCAAATTTGCTGGGCTGTGCACATGCCTGGATATGTGGATTTACTTTATGTGCACAGATGAGTCAATTAAACTACATGACTTGGAGAATGATATTCTCAGCTGGGTGCAGTATGGCTATCCACAAATACAAGCCTTACTTTGGCCTCCACTGCGATAGAGAGTAAAAATCTGGCTGTGCGGGCATATGTGTATACAGACTATGTAGGACTGCATGTGTGTCATATACTGTCCTAACCTGGCCCATGTCTCAGCTGCATATTAGCAACCATTGCTGGAAACTTGTCACAGATTGGTCAGTTTCATACACTGCACAACAGATCCAGCAGAGCACATGCAGTACACATTCATATGAGCCATGATCCACAACGCTTATTATGCAGCCCATGGCTCATCTGTGTAACACAAGCATCACAGTCAGTCATAGGTCACCATGATGTCAAGGATATGTAAACACATAGATGTCAATTGTGTATGGCAACCAACTGAAATATATGTTTATTCCATTGCAGTACCCACAAGTCCAGCAGAGGCGGAGGCAGGAGTGCCTGAAGAGGAGGGCCAGGACATCCAAGAGGGCCCGGGACCATCCACATCACTGGCTTATGAGGAGTGGGAAGTGATGCCCGGGCCCTCAACTGCAACATCTAGCCGGCCACAGCCATACGGCAATATCAACCGGCCATGTCCTGGTCCCAGCTGCCACCAGCATTATCCCAGCAATGAGGGCAGCACATCACATGGATGCCATCATCCTATGCTGCCCCTTACCATGCTGCCCCTTATCCAAGGCCTTATAATGTTGGACATGGGTACCCATCATTCAAAACACCTGGCCATTCATCATGGTATGACCCCCAGGGCTACATCCTGCCACCTCAGGGCCTGCACCAGCCACCAGTGCAGCAGTGGCCGCCCTTTTCTGTGCCACCCTTTACTGTGCCTCCCATTGCTCCCTCAGAGGCTCCACTCTCAGCAGTGGCTCCACCCTCAGCAGCGGCTCCACCCTCAGCAGGAGTTCCACCCTCAGCAGCGGCTCCACCCTCAGCAGGGGCTCCACATTCAGCAGCTGCTCCACCCGCTGAGTCGCCTGCCTCTGAGTCGCCACCCGCTGAGTCGCCATCTCCTCCATCAGCCAGCCAGCAAACACCTCCAGCCTTTCAGGCCTCGCCTGTGGCCCCTCTGCCACCAGTATATGCTCAATTGTGCGACAGATTGGCCCAGTGTCACAGAGAGGACCAGGCTCAACAAGAAAGGGCAGAGCAGATGCTACAGTTTAGTGAGAGGCAGTGCTGCCTTATTAGCACCATCCTGGCTTGCAATAAAGCCCTCCAGGCTAGTACTCAAGCTCTCCATGCTGAGATGAGGAGGCACAAGCGAAGGATGGAGAGATATGAAGAACGTGCCAGTCGGGAGAGACGTATGTTAATGCGTCTACTCCGGCGCCAGCCCATACCTCTCCAGCCTTCGGTTTCACGACCGCAAACTGAGATGTCTGCCTCCTCGTCTCAGACACCATCTCCACATGATCCCCAGCAACCTAGTGTAGTGGCACCCCCTGCTCCCACACCATAACAACATGGAAGAGGGAGACAGTCCACGGGCACGGACGGTGGGGGCCCAGTAACGAGGTGTAGAAGGTCTTAGGACCATCCAGGTAGGCCTTCTGATCACTCCTCACAGAATACCGATTGTTATAGATGTTGACATACTATTGGCTGACTACAGAGTGTGTACATGTCTGGTTATGTTTAACATTTCAACAATTGATGTTCAATGTGGATTGACCTTGAGATGAAATGCTGTATTTAATCATAATATTGTTATGATTGATATCTTGTTTTTGTCTCTGTAGGTGTTAATAGCCAAATCTCACAACTATGAAGACATTTTCTTCATCTTCGAGCAGTACAATACCATCATGTAAGTAAACACTCAACCCAGTTCCAACAGGCATTCTATCAGTGCCATTCACCACTGCATATGGCTCTGAAATGCAATATATGACTACATATCTCTTCACTAAGGAACATTACTGTGTTATTTTCCATTATAATGATCAGTGTCTCGGCTGTAGAGTTGCACAGTCCCATTAAGATCTGCTAATCCAAACTAGCAATTCTACATAAGTTTTTGTAGCATTCCATCCCGTTAACATTATGAAAGTGGATTCATTTATTTCATGTCATCCAAACCAAACTGCTAATTTCCTTGGTTTGACATCATGGTCAATGTGCATGTGTTTAGGGGTAATGTGAACAGTGTGATCTGTCTGGCCTTGGCACCAACCATATGCCAGTGAGATGTGATATCAGCATGGCACAACTATTCCATGTAGATAGTGATAGTACATTTTGCTGAAGGATTGTGTTCACAGTGAAGCATGCCTTGTCATTAGAGATGTCGCGAATAGTTCGCCGGCGGATTGTTCCCGGTGAACATAGCATGTTCGCGTTCGCGGAGAACAGCAAACATATGAGAGATTCGACCCGCCCCAAATACTTTATCATTGAGCAAACTTTGACCCTGCATGTCACAGTCAGCAGACACATTCCAGCCAATCAGCAGCATACACTCCCTTCCAGAGCCATCTACCTCATGGACAGCAGCCATTTTGGAATCATAACTAACTTGCAGTCTTACAGAGAGGAGGTAGAGTGTAGGTGATGCTGATTGAATAGGAAAATCAATAGCTAGGCAAGTTTATTCAGTGTCCAGTGCAGTGCTGAAGGACTCATGAGATCTCAGCTGTAAACAGAGCAACCCAAAAAGCCCTTTTTAGGGCTATAACATCATTTTTTTTCTTTGTTTTTTTTCTGTGTAATCTAATTTCATTTGCCTGTCTCCCTGCTAGCCCCTGCTTGCAAGTGTGTGTGTCAGGCTCACAGCTTATACTGTGTGTGCACAACGCATACAATATAATATTGTTTACTAGTTGTTTACTTTAAAAAAAAAACAACTTTTATTTTCTTAAATCTAAGTGCATTTGCCTGACCGTCAATCAAAGTTCATATGCTTGACCGCTACCCATAGTGTGTGTCTTGCTTACAAGTACTGTGCCAGGTTCAACCAATCCAATCTAGTTGGGGTACCAACAGTCCACATTTAAAAAACCAAAACTTTTATTTTCTTAAATCTAAGTGCATTTGCCTGACCGTCAATCAAAGTTCATTTGATTGACCGCTAACCAGAGTGTGTGTCTTGCTTACAAGTACTGTGCCAAGTTCAACCAATCCAATCTATTTGGGGTACCAACAGTCCAGATTTAAAAAAACAATAATTTTATTTTCTTAAATCTAAGTGCATTTGCCTGACCGCCAATCAAAGTTCATTTGCTTGACCGCTAGCCAGTGTGTGGGTCAGGCTTACAAGTACTGTGCCAATTTCAACCAATCCAATCTAGTTGGGGTACCAACAGTCCACATTTAAAAAAACAATAATTTTATTTTCTTAAATCTAAGTGCATTTGCCTGACAGCCAATCAAAGTTCATTTGCTTGACCTCTAGCCAGTGTCAGGCTTACAAGTACTGTGCCAAGTACTCAGAGAGCATGTTGTGTGCATGCTTGAGCTCTAAACAAAAGGCTTTTTAGGGTCTTAGTCCCTCAAAAAAAGTTTTTTTTAACAGCTTTCTGTTTATAAGCACTTTGTGCACGGTGTTGTTCATTTTTGGGAGTTTTTGTGGTATTTTTCTTAGTTTCATTTAAGTTTTAGTTTTCTGGGAGTCAGGCTTAGCTCTCTATCCCAGGAGAGTAAGCTGTCTCCTGGATACTTTGCCACACCCCTCCCTTAGCACTACACCTTCACTCCTGGAGCTTTTTTACTTTGACATTTTTTCTTTTAAAAAGTTTATTAGGTTTTGTTGAAGTTTTGTTTGTTTGGTGTTGGGTTTTATGTTTTGGGGGAGAGAAGACAAGTAACATCTTTGTAGGCAGTGGGGGGGGGGGGAAACAATTAGAATTTTTGTTGAAAAGGCTTTTTTTTTAACATCTGACACAGAGACACAGAGGGGTTAAAAAGCCACTGTGTTCTCTGTGTTGTTGCATTTAGTAACACCTTGCAACAGGCCATTAACCCTTCCACTGCCAAGCATCATCTCTCTCTCTCCCTTAGTTTTGTCTTTTTGTTTCTTTTTCACACTTATATATTTTTAAAAGGAAAACAATATAAAATCATAAAACAAAAAATAAAAATAAATAAAACAAATAAACTAAAAAAAAAAAAGGGTCTAAACATGAGGGATAAGACCATTAAGAAGCCTCAGGGGTCAAAAGGGGGAATAATGGCCTCTGAAAATCCTAGCTGCAGCACTGCACAGCATAGGCCCCAGGCAGATAAGGCAGCCCCAGCTCCTGGTGGTTCTGCCAGCAGACCTACCCCTGTGGCTAATACCTGGTCACAGGTGGTTTCTGCTGGCCCCAGTAATACCACCGCTGGGGCTGAGGGGCATATCACTAGGAAGCATGGGGTTAAATGTCAGATGTCTGGGGTCTACAGCATTGATATCTATTTGCGTGCTGCAGCTAATGTCATCAGCCCCTCTGTTATAGTAGCAGCCAGCAAAATGTACGGGAAAGCAGTTTTCTTTACCCGTACGCTGGCTGCTGCTCACATACTTATACAGAGAGGCCTCACAGTGGGGGGATTATATGTCCCAAT
Source organism: Discoglossus pictus (assembly GCA_027410445.1). Classification (NCBI taxonomy): domain Eukaryota; kingdom Metazoa; phylum Chordata; class Amphibia; order Anura; family Alytidae; genus Discoglossus; species Discoglossus pictus. Next base: position 80,383,983 of record CM050169.1, read on the forward strand.
GGAACCCCTGGAAGGGTTGGGCACAAAAGTAACACTCTCTAATGTGCCCCCCTTCCTACCAGACTCCCTCCTGCGCCCCCACCTGCTAACCCTAGGGGAAGTAAAAACACCATTTATTAAAATTCCCCTGGGGTGCAGAGAGAGAGCACTTCGTCATGTGCTCTCTTTCAAGAGGCAGGTACAAATGTGCCTGCCTCAGGGCGCAGAAAACATAGAGGGGTCTTTTGGGGTTCCATTTGAGGGGGTGCTCTACAGGATTTTTTACAGCACTACGGAGGTGCAGTGCTATCATTGCAAGGGGTTGGGGCATACACGTAGGAATTGTCCTAATGTAAAGCATCATGCCCCAGCCCCAGCAAATAGCACCTCCGTCAGTACAGCACTTATCCCCGCTGAGCCCATAACAGAGGGATCCTCAAGGGTCATAGCCCCCCCACAGAGCTCAGGCAAGGAGGCCATTCCTCAAGCCACCATCACGGCCTCCAAACCCCCTTCTTCCCCAAAAAAGCCATCTGTGTCTGTGGTCTCCAGCAAGCCTGCAGACACGGGGAAAAAGGGGAAGAATGTCACCGGTCCTCCCAGTGTCACAGCTGCATCTCCCAAGTCCCAATCTGCCCCCACCATAATTGCATCAGTTTGTGTGGGGGCACAGTGTAAGCAGAGGGATAATAAGCCCTCTGCAGGGGAGGCAGCTAGTGGCAGCTCCTCTTCCAGGAGTGACGTCCCCAGGAAGAGGAAGCATAAAACCAACAGGGAGGTTGCTGATAAGTGGGAAGTGCTCTATAGTGGAGCACCTCCCTCTAAAAGCAAGAAGAGGAACAAAACATCTCCTCCTCATCTGGTGACATTGTCTGGCCCGGTTATTAAGCTCAGCCAGCCGGTGCCAGACCACACATCTCTCTCTCCAGACCCTATAGGGGTTAATGTGGAAAAGGGTCTGGAGGAAAAGCAGGGGCAAGAGGGTCTCCCAAGTGAGGCAGGGCTAGACAAGAAAGATCAGGTTCTGCCTCTGGCCTTTGAGGGGGGTCCCAAAAAAGCACCTGCTGAATGGGTAGTCAGTGTCCCTGAGGTGCTGAGCTTCAAGGGCACCAGTCAGTCTCCTCCTCCAGTGTCACTCTCTAGTGACGTACCTCGGGCTTTGTTAGAGCCCCAGGCCGAGTCACTACTGGAGGGGGGGAATATAGGCATGACCCCCATTCAGGACCCCATGGATTTGTCTGTCAGGGGGGATGTGGCACAAGGGGAAGTGGAAATGGGGGAGGGTGATAAAACAGGTTTTCCTGTTAACATCATGGGAGAGCCTGTCTACCCTCCTCAGCCGTCCACTGACCCTAACATCGGTGCCATCCAAGCTGAGCAAGCAGCGGTGGTACTGGCAGAGGAGGCATATACAGCCTCCAAGGCTTCCATTAAGGAAGCCATGCCAGCCACTGCTGTCCAGCCAGCTACCCCTGAATGCACTCCTGAAGCTACAGGGGTGCAGCAGCAATCCAAGGGTCCATTATTTACCTTGAAGGGTGCTAAAGGGACTCCTTCTGTATCATCTAAGAGGGGGTCCCTGAGAATAAAGCTGAGGAAACTGACTCCAGCCGGGGAGGATGGAGTAAAAGCCCTCAGCCAAGAGGAGCCCAGGGGTGACCCACTAGAAGGAACATCAGATTCTGGGTGGGTTATCCCTGTCAAGGAAATAGATCTATTCCTTGAGAGCACCCTTCATGGACAAAAGAAAAGGAAGGTGCGGCTGGCCTTGGAGAGGTGGAAGAATATGTCGTTTATTCTCCACTCTCTCCAGCAATATCTAGTGGTCAGCACTAGGGCCAAGAATTCATGGACTGCGGAGCATCTCCGCGTCCGTAAATTCTATAAAATGTGCGTGTCCTATCAGCAGTCTCAAGGGTCTGAGGAACGCACAATTCCTGACACGCAGTAATGGCTTTGCACATCAGCACGCTAAATACCAATGGCTGTCAAGACAGTTTCCGCAGGTTCCAGGCACTCTCCTATTTATATCAGTGAGGTTACTCTGTGAGCTTCCTGCAGGAAACTCACACCACTCCAGAGGCTGAGGCCTCGTGGCAACTGGAGTGGAGAGGCAGGGTCTTCTTCAGCCACTTCACATCGGCGTCATGTGGAGTGGTGACCCTGTTCTCAGAGTCTTTTCAGCCAGAGCTGCTGCTCCCAGGCCGTCTAATCCACCTCCGGGTCCGAGAGCAGGGTAGCATCATTAACCTAGTTAATATATATGTGTGTCTGTGACGGTGGCGCTAACGCCAACAGCGCCACGAGCCGCCTATTGGCACTTCAACAATGCTTTGTTGAAGGACCAGGGGCTCGTGACATTGATCCGGGAGTTTTGGACGGACTGGAGGGGTTGCAAGGGGGACTTTGCCACGTTAAAACTGTGGTGGGACGTGGGCAAGGTTCATTTGCGACTTCTGTGTCAGGAATATACCAAGGGTGCGAGTGGGCAGCGCGAAGCTGAGTTGGAGTCACTCCGGGGGGAGGTACTCCATCTGGAGCAGAGGCTGTTCACTTGTAGGGACCAATCCCTGCAGAGCGAGTATGTAGAGAGGAAGGGTGTCCTCTGTGACCTGGAACGACACCAGGCCAAGGAGGCATACGTGCGCAGTCGCTTAGGTTTTCTCAAAGATCTAGACCACGGCTCGCGCCTCTTCTATTTACTGGAGAAAAAGGGGGGTAACAGTAGGCACATCACCTGTCTTCTAGATGAAGATGGTGCCCCCCTTACAGATCCGGAGAGTATCCGGGACAGAGCCCGGAACTTTTATAAAGATCTTTACTCTCCAGAAGCCTGCAGGGTGCTATGGGAGGGGCTCCCCACAGTCAGTGAGGGTGTAAGAGAGCAGCTTGATATACCACTATCTTTTCAAGAGCTCTCTGAAGCCCTCCGTGTCATGTCCTGTGAGAAGTCTCCAGAACTGGACAGACTGACTGTAGAGTTTTTCCAATTTTTCTGGGAGACTCTGGGACCTGATTTCCATCTGGTCCTTGGGGAAGCCCTGGAGACCGGGGAGATGCCCCTGTCTTGTCGCAGGGCAGTACTTGCCCTGCTGCCCAAAAAGGGGGATCTCCGGCTTATTAAGGACTGGCGACCGGTCTCTCTGCTCAGTACAGACTACAAGATTGTAGCTAAAGCCATCTCGCTTAGACTTGGGTCTGTGCTGGCAGAATTGGTTCACCCTGACCAGTCCTATGCGATCCCAGGCCGGACTATCTTTGATAGTATCTTTCTGGTCCGGGATCTATTGCATTATTCTCGCAGGACTGGTCTGTCACTCGCCTTTCTCTCTTTAGATCAAGAGAAGGCGTTTGACAGGGTGGACCATGGTTACCTCAAAGCCACAGTTTGTGGGCTTTATAAGAACGCTGTACGCCTCTGCAGAGTGTTTACTTAAAATCAATTGGTCCCTAACAGCACCTTTGGTATTTGGACGAGGGGTGCGTCAAGGATGTCCCTTGTCTGGACAGTTATATGCACTGGCCATCGAGCCTTTCCTCTGCCTACTGAGGAAAAGGCTCACAGGGCTGGTGCTAAAAGATCCAGACATGCAGATTGTCCTTTCAGCTTATGCTGACGATGTGCTCCTCGAGGCCCAGGATCCAGTTGATCTTGAGCTGGCAAAACAGTGCCAGGAGGTATATTCAGCTGCCTCCTCCGCTCAGATCAACTGGTCCAAATGCACAGGCCTTCTAGAGTGTAATTTACAGGTAGACTCTTTGCCTCCCACGTTTCGTGACATCACGTTGGAGGCAGATGTCATTAAATATCTGGGGGTCTACCTGTCCGCTGCGGACGCTTCCGTCCCAGACAACTGGAGGGAGTTAGAGGGCAGTGTCCTCTTTTGTCTGGGACGATGGAGGGGTCTAGCAAAAACGCTTTCCCTTAGGGGGCGGACTCTAGTGGTGAATCAGCTGGTGGCTTCTCAGATCTGGCACCGGCTGATTTGTCTGAGTCCGACCCCCGAGTTTGTCACCAATATCCAGAGGAATTTGTTAGATTTCCTCTGGATGGGAAGGCATTGGGTCTCTGAAGGGGTGGCAAGTCTGCCTTTGGTGGAGGGTGGACAGGGAGTAGTTTGTGTGTGCTCCCAGTTGTCCACCTTCCGCCTTCAGTACCTGCAGAGATACCTATATGCAGATCCCTCTCCGCAGTGGTGCGCACTGGCATCCAGCTTTTATCGCCAGTTGCGCAACCTGGGGTATGACCGGCAATTATTTCTGATCAGGCCCGAGGGGTTTGGGAGAGACCTCTCTGTGTTGCCGGCATACTACCAGGAAACCCTCAAGGCCTGGAGCATGGTCTCCGTGACCAGGCAGGGCGTGCCTTTGGGGGATGAAATATTCACAGAGCCCCTGCTATTTAATCCAGCAGTGGGGGCTCCAATGTTACAGTCCCCCAGTATCATCCGCCGCCTTAGTCATGCACGGATGACCCGAGTCGGGGATCTCCTGGAATACGGGCGTTCTGATTGGGTGTCACCCCAGGAGCTTGCGCTCCGTTTGGGATATGTGACGCCCAAAGTCTCAGGGCGCTTGCTCCAGGAGATTAGGGATGCCATCTCCCCCGACTCGCGCGCCTTTCTTCGCGGGGCTTTGCAGGCCGGAGTGCCACATGCACCTTTCAACATCCCTGCTCCGGCTGTTTGCATTGGACACAAGCCCTGTGTTTCCCCTCAGGCTCCTCCTGTCCCCAACCTCTCAAAGTTGAGGGACATACCCTCTGCATGCTTTCGCAGCATGCTGAGGGAGAGCTTATATTCTCTCGTGCTCCATACAGTGCACTTCCTTGCCCTCGTGACCCGTCCCGATACCATCTGGAGGCGGGTCCTACCAGCTGACGAGGGCAAGAGGCCCCGGTGGAGGGAACTTTATTCTGATTTAGATCCACGACCCACAGGGGACTTGAGTTGGAGAGTGCTCCATGGTGCACTGAGCACGGGAGAGTACTTAGCTAAATTCACGGACTCTCCCTCCACTTGTCCATTCTGTGGCAAGGGAGAGTCCGTGTATCATATTTATTTTAGTTGCGCCAGACTGCAGCCCCTCTTGTCACTCTTGTGGGGCCTCCTCCTGCAGTTCTGGCTGCATTTCTCCCCTCACATTTTTATTTTTGGGCGCCCAGTGTCCCGGGGCAATAAGGCCAGGGACCTCCTCGTCAACCTGCTCCTGGCATTAGCCAAATTGGCTATATATAAGTCCAGGAAGCAGTGTTTGATAGGGGGGGTTCCCTTGTCACCTGAGGCCATGTTCCGGGTGCTGCTGCGCTCCCGTATCCGGGCAGAGTACCACCTGGATTTGTCCACTGGGGGAATGGATGAGTTTGTCTCCCAGTGGGCTGTAGATGGTGTGCTCTGCTCGGTATCCCCCCATCCGGTTTCTTTTTCTCTCAACCTCCTAAAATGATTTTTATTTAGTTTACAGATCATGTTTTTCTCATAATTTTAAAATACACTGTGCCAAGTTCAACCAATCCAGTCTAGTTGGGGTACCAACAGTCCACATTTAAAAAAACAAACTTTTATTTTCTTAAATCTAAGTGCATTTGCCTGACCGTCAATCAAAGTTCATTTGCTTGACCGCTAACCAGAGTGTGTGTCTTGCTTACAAGTACTGTGCAAGAGAGCATGTTGTGTGCATGCTTGAGCTCCAAACAAAAGGCTTTTTAGGGTCTTAGTCCCTCAAATACAAGTTTTATTTTAACACCTTTCTGTAATTAAGCACTTTGTGCACAGTGTTGTTCATTTTTGGGAGTTTTTGTGGGTTTTTTCTTACTTTAATTTAAGTTTTAGTTTTCTGGGGGTCAGGCTCAACTCTCTATCCCAGGAGAGTGAGCTGTCTCCTGGATACTTTGCCACACCCCGCCCTTAGCACATTACCTTCACTCCTGAAACTTTTTTTACTTTGACTTTTTTTTTAAAAGTTTTTCAGGTTTTGTTAAAGTTTTGTTTGTTTGGTGTTGGGTTTTATGTTTTTGGGGGGGAGAAGACAAGTAACATCTTTGTAGGCAGGGGGGGGGGAAATAATTTGAAGTTTTGTTTAAAAGGCTTTTTTAACATCTGACACAGAGACACAGAGGGGTTAAAAAGCCTCTGTGTTCTCTGTGTTGTTGCAATTAGTAACACCTTGCAACAGGCCATTAACCCTTCCACTGCCAAACATCATCTCTCTCTCTCTCCCTTAGTTTTTGTCTCCCTTAGTTTTGTCTTTTTGTTTCTTTTTCACACTTTTATATTTAAAAAAAAAGAAAACAGTAGAAAATCATAAAACAAAAAATAAAAATAAATAAAACAAATAAACTAAAAAAAAAAGGGTCTAAACATGAGGGATAAGACCATTAAGAAGCTTCAGGGGTCAAAAGGGGGAATAATGGCCCCTGAAAATCCTAGCTGCAGCACTGCACAGCATAGGCCCCAGGCAGATAAGGCAGCCCCAGCTCCTGGTGGTTCTGCCAGCAGACCTACCCCTGTGGCTAATACCTGGTCACAGGTGGTTTCTGCTGGCCCCAGTAATACCACCGCTGGGGCTGAGGGGCAGATCACCAGGAAGCATGGGGTTAAATGTCAGATGTCTGGGGTCTACAGCATTGATATCTATCTGCGTGCTGCAGCTAATGTCATCAGCCCCTCTGTTATAGTAGCAGCCAGCAAAATGTACGGGAAAGCAGTTTTCTTTACCCGTACTCTGGCTGCTGCACACATTCTTATACAGAGAGGCATCACAGTGGGGGGATTATATGTCCCAATAGAACCCCTGGAAGGGTTGGGCACAAAAGTAACACTCTCTAATGTGCCCCCCTTCCTACCAGACTCCCTCCTGCGCCCCCACCTGCTAACCCTAGGGGAAGTAAAAACACCATTTATTAAAATTCCCCTGGGGTGCAGAGAGAGAGAGCACTTCGTCATGTGCTCTCTTTCAAGAGGCAGGTACAAATGTGCCTGCCTCAGGGCACAGAAAACATAGAGGGGTCTTTTGGGGTTCCATTTGAAGGGGTGCTGTACAGGATTTTTTACAGCACTACGGAGGTGCAGTGCTATCATTGCAAGGGGTTGGGGCATACACGTAGGAATTGTCCTAATGTAAAGCATCATGCCCCAGCCCCAGCAAATGGCACCTCCATCAGTACGGCACCCATCCCTGCTGAGCCCATAACAGCGGGGACCTCAAGGGTCATAGCCCCCCACAGAGCTCAGGCAAAGAGGCCGTTCCTCAAGCCACCACCACGGCCTCCAAACCCCCTTCTTCCCCAAAAAAGCCATCTGTGTCTGTGGTCTCCAGCAAGACTGCAGACACGGGGAAAAAGGGGAAGAATGTCACCGGTCCTCCAAGTCACACAGCTGCATCTCCCAAATCCCAATCTGCCCCCACCATAATTACATCAGTTAGTGTGGGGGCACAGTGTAAGCAGAGGGATAATAAGCCCTCTGCAGGGGAGGCAGCTAGTGGCAGCTCCTCTTCCAGGAGTGACGTCCCCAGGAAGAGGAAGCATAAAACCAACAGGGAGGTTGCTGATAAGTGGGAAGTGCTCTATAGTGAAGCACCTCCCTCTAAAAGTAAGAAGAGGAACAAAACATCTCCTCCTCATCCGGTGACATTGTCTGGCCCGGTTATTAAGCTCAGCCAGCCGGTGCCAGACCACACATCTCTCTCTCCAGACCCTATAGAGGTTAATGTGGAAAAGGGTCTGGAGGAAAAGCAGGAGCAAGAGGGTCTCCCAAGTGAGGCAGGGCTAGACAAGAAAGATCAGGTTCTGCCTCTGGCCTTTGAGGGGGGTCCCAACAAAGCCCCTGCTGAATGGGTAGTCAGTGTCCCTGAGGTGCTGAGCTTCAAGGGCACCAGTCAGTCTCCTCCTCCAGTGTCACTCTCTAGTGACGTACCTCGGGCTTTGTTAGAGCCCCAGGCCGAGTCACTACTGGAGGGGGGGAATATAGGCATGACCCCCATTCAGGACCCCATGGATTTGTCTGTCAGGGGGGATGTGGCACAAGGGGAAGTGGAAATGGGGGAGGGTGATAAAACAGGTTTTCCTGTTAACATCATAGGAGAGCCTGTCTACCCTCCTCAGCCGTCCACTGACCCTAACATCGGTGCCATCCAAGCTGAGCAAGCAGCGGTGGTACTGGCAGAGGAGGCATATAAAGCCTCCAAGGCTTCCATTAAGGAAGCCATGCCAGCCACTGCTGTCCAGCCAGCTACCCCTGAATGCACTCCTGAAGCTACAGGGGTGCAGCAGAAATCCAAGGGTCCATTATTTACCTTGAAGGGTGCTAAACGGACTCCTTCTGTATCATCTAAGAGGGGGTCCCTGAGAATAAAGCTGAGGAAACTGACTCCAGCTGGGGAGGATGGAGTAAAAGCCCTCAGCCAAGAGGAGCCCAGGGATGACCCACTAGAAGGAACATCAGATTCTGCGTGGGTTATCCCTGTCAAGGAAATAGATATATTCCTTGAGAGCACCCTTCATGGACAAAAGAAAAGGAAGGTGCGGTTGGCCTTGGAGAGGTGGAAGAATATGTCGTTTATTCTCCACTCTCTCCAGCAATATCTAGTGGTCAGCACTAGGGCCAAGAATTCATGGACTGTGGAGCATCTCCACGTCCGGAAATTCTATAAAATGTGCGTGTCCTATCAGCAGTCTCAAGGGTCTGAGGAACGCACAATTCCTGACACGCAGTAATGGCTTTGCACATCAGAACGCTAAACACCAATGGCTGTCAAGACAGTTTCCGCAGGTTCCAGGTACTCTCCTATTTATATCAGGGAGGGTACTCTGTGAGCTTCCTGCAGGAAACTCACACCACTCCAGAGGCTGAGGCCTCGTGGCAACTGGAGTGGAGAGGCAGGGTCTTCTTCAGCCACTTCACATCGGCGTCATGTGGAGTGGTGACCCTGTTCTCAGAGTCTTTTCAGCCAGAGCTGCTGCTTGTGAAAGCTGTTATCCCAGGCCGTCTAATCCACCTCCGGGTCCGAGAGCAGGGTAGCATCATTAACCTAGTTAATATATATGCCCCTGCTGGAGGGCCCGAGAGAGTGAGGCTCCTCGCCAGACTGTCACAGTTTTTGGAGACGGTTGACGCAGATGAGTGTTTGGTACTCGGGGGTGATTTCAATTGCACCCTCGACGCTCTGGACCGGAATAGTCCAGAGCCGTACCCGCCTTCTGCGTCAGCGCTGCGGGAGATCATCGCCCGCTTCTCCCTGGAGGACATCTGGCGAGAGCAGAACCCAGGGGCATCAGACGGTTTCACCTACGTCAGGGTGAGAGCCGGTCTGGTGTCCCACTCCCGGATCGACAGACTATATATATCTAGTCACTATATGTCACGAGTCGGTTCTTGTGCCATTAGGCTGGCTCCGTTCACAGACCACAACTGTGTGTCTGTGACGGTGGCGCTAACTCCAACAGCGCCACGTGCCGCCTATTGGCACTTCAACAATGCTTTGTTGAAGGACCAGGGGCTCGTGACATTGATCCGGGAGTTTTGGACGGACTGGAGGGGTTGCAAGGGGGACTTTGCCACGTTAAAACTGTGGTGGGACGTGGGCAAGGTTCATTTGCGACTTTTGTGTCAGGAATATACCAAGGGTGCGAGTGGGCAGCGTAAAGCTGAGTTGGAATCACTCCGGGGGGAGGTACTCCATCTGGAGCAGAGGCTGTTCACTTGTAGGGACCAATCCCTGCAGAGCGAGTATGTAGAGAGGAAGGGTGTCCTCTGTGACCTGGAACGACACCAGGCCAAGGGGGCATACATGCGCAGCCGCTTAGGTTTTCTCAAAGATCTAGACCGCGGCTCGCGCCTCTTCTACTCACTGGAGAAAAAGGGGGGTAACAGTAGGCACATCACCTGTCTTCTAGATGAAGACGGTGCCCCCCTTACAGATCCGGAGAGTATCGAGGACAGAGCCCGGAACTTTTATAAAGAGCTTTACTCTCCGGATCCCATTTCTCCAGACGCCTGCAGGGTGCTATGGGAGGGGCTTCCCACAGTCAGTGAGGGTGTAAGAGAGCGGCTTGATATACCACTATCTTTTCAAGAGCTCTCTGAAGCCCTCCGTGCCATGTCCTGTGAGAAGTCTCCAGGACTGGACGGACTGACTGTAGAGTTTTTCCAATTTTTCTGGGAGACTCTGGGACCTGATTTCCATCTGGTCCTTGGGGAAGCCCTGGAGATCGGGGAGATGCCCCTATCTTGTCGCAGGGCAGTACTTGCCCTGCTGCCCAAAAAGGGGGATCTCCGGCTTATTAAGAACTGGCGACCGGTCTCTCTGCTCAGCACAGACTACAAGATTGTGCTGGCAGAATTGGGTCACCCTGACCAGTCCTATGCGATCCCGGGCCGGACTATCTTTGATAGTATCTTTCTGGTCCGGGATCTATTGCATTATTCTCGCAGGACTGGTCTGTCACTCGCCTTTCTCTCTTTAGATCAAGAGAAGGCGTTTGACAGGGTGGACCATGGTTACCTCATAGCCACTCTGCAAGCGTACGGCTTTGGCCCACAGTTTGTGGGCTTTATAAGAACGCTGTACGCCTCTGCAGAGTGTTTACTTAAAATCAATTGGTCCCTAACAGCACCTTTGGTATTTGGACGAGGGGTGCGTCAAGGATGTCCCTTGTCTGGACAGTTATATGCACTGGCCATCGAGCCTTTCCTCTGCCTACTGAGGAAAAGGCTCACAGGGCTGGTGCTAAAAGATCCAGACATGCGGATTGTCTTTTCAGCTTATGCTGACGATGTGCTCCTCGTGGCCCAGGATCCAGTTGATCTTTAGCTGGCAAAACAGTGCCAGGAGGTATATTCAGCTGCCTCCTCCGCTCAGATCAACTGGTCCAAATGCACAGGCCTTTTAGAGGTTAATTTACAGGTAGACTCTTTGCCTCCCACGTTTCGTGACATCACGTGGGAGGCAGATGTCATTAAATATCTGGGGGTCTACCTGTCCGCTGCGGACGCTTCCGTCCCAGACAACTGGAGGGAGTTAGAGGGCAGTGTCCTCCTTCGTCTGGGACGATGGAGGGGTCTAGCAAAAATGCTTTCCCTTAGGGGGCGGACTCTAGTGGTGAATCAGCTGTTGGCTTCTCAGATCTGGCACCGGCTGATTTGTCTGAGTCCGACCCCCGAGTTTGTCACCAATATCCAGAGGAATTTGTTAGATTTCCTCTGGATGGGAAGGCATTGGGTCTCTGAAGGGGTGGCAAGTCTGCCTTTGGTGGAGGGTGGACAGGGAGTAGTTTGTGTGTGCTCCCAGTTGTCCACCTTCCGCCTTCAGTACCTGCAGAGATACCTATATGCAGATCCCTCTCCGCAGTGGTGCGCACTGGCATCCAGCTTTTATCGCCAGTTGCGCAACCTGGGGTATGACCGGCAATTATTTCTGATCAGGCCCGAGGGGTTTGGGAGAGACCTCTCTGTGTTGCCGGCATACTACCAGGAAACCCTCAAGGCCTGGAGCATGGTCTCCGTGACCAGGCAGGGCGTGCCTTTGGGGGATGAAATATTTATTGAGCCCCTGCTATTTAATCCAGCAGTGGGGGCTCCAATGTTACAGTCCCCCTGTATCATCCGCCGCCTTAGTCATGCACGGATGACCCGAGTTGGGGATCTCCTGGAATACAGGCATTCTGATTGGGTGTCACCCCAGAAGCTTGCGCTCCGTTTGGGATATGTAACGCTCAAAGTCTCAGGGCGCTTGCTCCAGGAGATTAGGGATGCCATCTCCCCTGACTCGCGCATCTTCCTTTGCGGGGCTTTGCAGGCCGGAGTGCCACATGCACCTTTCAACACCCCTTCTCCGGCTGTTTGCATTGGACACAAGCCCCGTGTTTCCCCTCAGGCTCCTCCTGTCCCCAACCTCTCAAAGTTGAGGGACATTTTCTCGGCATGCTTTCGCGGCATGCCGAGGAAGAGCTTATATTCTCTTGTGCTCCATACAGTGCACTTCCTTGCCCTCGTGACCCGTCCCGATACCATCTGGAGGCGGGTCCTACCAGCTGACGAGGGCAAGAGGCCCCGGTGGAGGGAACTTTATTCTGATTTAGTTCCACGACCCACCGGGGACTTGAGTTGGAGAGTGCTCCATGGTGCACTGAGCACGGGAGAGTACTTAGCTAAATTCACGGACTCTCCCTCCACTTGTCCATTCTGTGGCAAGGGAGAGTCCGTGTATCATATTTATTTTAGTTGCGCCAGACTGCAGCCCCTCTTGTCACTCTTGAGGGGCCTCCTCCTGCAGTTCTGGCTGCATTTCTCCCCTCATATTTTTATTTTTGAGCGCCCAGTGTCCCGGGGCAATAAGGCCAGGGACCTCCTCGTCAACCTGCTCCTGGCATTAGCCAAATTGGCTATATATAAGTCCAGGAAGCAGTGTTTGATAGTTGGGGTTCCCTTGTCACCTGAGGCCATGTTCCGGGTGCTGGTGCACTCCCGTATCCGGGCAGAGTACCACCTGGCTTTGTCCACTGGGGGAATGGATGAGTTTGTCTCCCAGTGGGCTGTAGATGGTGTGCTCTGCTCGGTATCCCCCCATCCGGTTTCTTTATCTCTCAACCTCCTAAAATGATTTTTCTTTAGTTTACAGAACAGTTTTTCTCATAATTTTAAAATACACTGTGCCAAGTTCAACCAATCCAATCTATTTGGGGTACCAACAGTCCACATTTAAAAAAAAATGACAGGCAGAGGCAGGACACCCCGCAGAGGCCGTCGTGGTCGTGGTGCTGTGATTCCCTTTGGCCCTACAATAATGCCCAGTGTTCAGAGGCCAATTACCCTGAACTTGAAAAGTTCAGAGGACGTAGTTGACTGGCTAACACAGGACACCCAATCTTCTACAGCTTCCGCTTGGAACATTGACGCACCATCCTCCTCCAGTTTAGCTTCGGGCACCTCTCAAGTTACCACTCACCCGCCTGCCGCCACCACCAACACTAGTACCACAGCCCTCTCCCAGTCAGAAGAGTTATTTACACATCAGTTTGAAGAAATGAGTGATGCGCAACCATTATTGCCAGAGAATGTAGATAACAAGGATATGTCTCAGTCAGGCAGCATTACACACATGTACGTACGATGTGATGATGATGATGATGATGTACCCTCTGCTGCTTCCTTTGTTCAGTTGTCATATACAAGTAAGGCGGGTGATGATGATGACGATGCGTCCGTGGATGTCACGTGGGTGCCCGCTAGAAGAGAAGAAGAACAGGGGGAATGTTCAGATGGGGAGACAGAGAGGAGGAGGAGACGAGTTGGAAGTAGAGGGAGGTCATCACAACGAGCTAGTGGCACAGTCAGACAGCATGCATCAGCACCCAGGGTCAGCCAGACAGCACGCCAATCAATGCATGCTGTTGCCACCACCAGAATGCCGTCACCGCCGAGCTCAGCAGTGTGGCATTTTTTTTGTGTGTCTGCCTCTGACAACAGCGATGCCATTTACAACCTGTGCCAAAAGAAACTGAGTCGTGGGAAGTCCAACACCCACCTAGGTACAACTGCTTTGCGAAGGCACATGATGTCACATCACAAACGCCAATGGGATCAACACATGAGTACAAGCAGCACACAAACACAAAGCCGCCATCCTCCTCCTGGTACAGCATCTTCATCCACATCAACCACTGCTGTCCTCCTTGCCCCCTCTCAACTCTCCACCACTCCGTCTCTCGCCTCTTGCTGTTCCTGCTCATCTCCCCACAGTCAGGTGTCTGTCAAGGGCATGTTTGAGCATTAGAAGCCAATGCCACAAAGTCACCCCCTTGCCCGGCGTCTGACAGCTGGCTTGTCTGAACTCTTGGCCCGCCAGCTTTTACCCTACAAGCTGGTGGAGTCTGAGGCGTTCAAAACGTTTTTAGCGATTGGGATACCGCAGTGGAAGGTACCCGGCCGAAATTTCTTTGCCCAAAAGGCAATCCCCAACCTGTACTCAATTGTGCAAAAGGAAGTAATGGCTTCTCTGGCATACAGTGTTGGGGCAAGGGTCCATCTGACCACTGATACCTGGTCTGCAAAGCATGGTCAGGGCAGGTATATCACATACACTGCGAATTGGGCAAACCTGCTGACGCCTGCCAAGCATGGAATGCGTGGTTCTGCAGAGGAGTTGGTGACACCGCCACGACTTGCAGGCAGGCCTGCTGCCACCTTCTCTACTCCTCCTACTCCATCCTCTTCCAAAGATACTATTCCACATCCCGGATACGGCAGTGTCATGCCGTCTTGGGGTTGACTTGCCTCAAAGCAGAGAGTCACACCGGGCCAGCCCTCCTGTCCGCCCTGAACGCACAGGTGGATCAATGGCTGACTCCGCACCAACTAGAGATTGGCAAAGTGGTTTGTGACAACGGAAAAAATTTGTTGGCGGCATTGAATTTGTGCAATTTGACGCATGTGCCGTGCATGGCACATGTGTGTAACCTGATCGTACAACGCTTTGTCCATAAGTATCCAGGCTTACAGGACGTCCTGAAGCAGGCCAGAAAGGTGTGTGGCCATTTCAGGTGTTCCTACACGGCCATTGCGCACTTTTCAGATATCCAGCGGCGAAACAACATGCCAGTGAGGCGCTTGATTTGTGACAGCCCCACACGTTGGAATTCAACACTCCTAATGTTCGACCGCCTGCTCCAACAAGAAAAAGCCATTAACGAGTATTTGTATGACCGGGGTGCCAGGACAGCCTCTGCGGAGCTGGGGATTTTTTTGCCACGTTACTGGACGCTCATGCGCAATGCCTGTAGGCTCATGCGTCCTTTTGAGGAGGTGACAAACCTTGTCAGTTGTACCGAAGGCACCATCAGCGACATCATACCATTTGTTTTATTCCTGGAGCGTGCCCTGCGAAGAGTGCTGGATCAGGCCATAGATGAGCGTGACGAGGAAGAGTAAGAGTTGTGGTCACCATCACCACCAGAAACACCCTTATCAGCATCGCTTGCTGGACCTGCGGCAACGCTGGAAGAGGATTGTGAGGAAGAGGAGTCAGAGGAGGAATGTGGCTTTGAGGGGGAGGAGGAAGACCAATCACAACAGGCATCCCAGAGTGCTCGTTGTCACCTATCTGGTACCCGTGGTGTTGTACGTGGCTGGGGGGAAGAACATATCTTCAGCGAGATCACTGAGGACGAGGAACGGGACATGAATAGCTCGGCATCCAACCTTGTGCAAATGGGGTCTTTCATGCTGTCGTGCCTGTCTCAGGACCCTCGTATAAAAAGGCTGAAGGGGAACGAACTGTACTGGGTGTGCACGCTACTAGACCCCCGGTATAATCAGAAAGTGCCTGATTTGTTACCAAATTACCGCAAGTCAGAAAGGATGCAGCAGGTCAAAAACAAATTAACAAGTATGCTTTACAAGGCATATAAGGGTGATGTCACAGCACAAGGGCAATATAACAGGGGAAGAGGTGAAAGTAATCCACCTCCCACGACCACGCCGGCAAGGACAGGACGTTTAAAAGACATGTTGTTGATGGAGGACATGCAGACCTTTTTCAGTCCTACGCATCGCATCAGCCCTTCGGGATCCACCCTCAGAGAACGACTTGACCGACAGGTAGCAGACTACCTCGCCTTAACTGCAGATATCGACACTCTGAGGAGCTATGAACCCCTTGACTACTGGGTATGCAGGCTAGACCTGTGGTCTGAGCTATCCCAATTTGCAATTGAACTTCTGGCTTGCCCCGCTTCAAGTGTCCTGTCAGAAAGGACCTTCAGTGCAGCAGGAGGTTTTGTCACCGAGAAGAGAAGTCGCCTAGGGCAAAAAAGTCTAGATTGCCTCACCTTTATAAAGATGAATGAGGGATGGATCCCGAAGGGACTGACACTGGGTGATACATTCGACTGAAAAAGGCCTGATGAGATGAGCTGCCTTCGGCTATAAATGGTCCACACGCTGCTGTATGTTATCTGTGAATGCCGGATGACTTGCGTGAATTATCCGCCACCAACTAGGGTTCAAGAAAAGGGAATGTTTTATGGCACTTTCTGCCTGGGGAACAAATGTCAATTTTTCTGTCCGCTGCAACAGCAGCGGCTGCTACAATATCTAATTTTTGAATTTCAATTTTTATGTCAGAAGGCGTACGGCATGTAATGGAAAAGAGAGCATATTGAACAGTCTTGCATAACACAACAGTTGTGCAAAAATACATATTTACAATGAAGACATTTTGTTAAAATTAGTTGGCTAGGCCTTCTTTTTTTTACTTTTTTGGTTAATACATTTTCTTTTTTCTTACTGTGATTGCAATTTTTAAGAGAAACCTAAGACATGGTAAAATAGACAAAGAGTATATCATATATATACAATATTTAAAGAGTATATCAGCAGTTAACACCAAAGTCCTATTATCTATCATCGCTCCAGCAGTAGCTTATTATTTACAATATCTAACCTGCTCAATCGCCCTTGGGTTACCCTAGGGCAGGCTTCAGTAGGCGACCTCTCCTTTCCTCGGATGATTTTGCCGGGTGCTTCTGAAGGGTCTCCTCCAGGGCTCCCCCACTCCGGTCCTTCCCCCCCGAGTCGCTTCAACCATTAACAAATGTTTTATTATATTAGGGGGCCACTAAATGGGGATGTTATCCAGGGATCCCAAATTGTCTTGAACTGGGTGATTCTATCCAAGACTACATGGTTAAATCTCTCGTTGAGCAGTAAATAGTTGATTTTTTTTATTAATTCCTGAAAGTTTTAATTTGGGGTTTTCCAACTACTAGCTATGTGTATTTTTTCTTTCAAAAAATATTTTATTAGGTCAATCTTAAACATTTTAGAAGCTAGTAAGCATGTTTCTTCCCATAGTCTTATGACTGCCGAACACTCCCACTAGACATGAATAAATGTAGCCTCATTACCACTGTTCCTAAAACATGAGCTGCTCCGTTTTGGATCCCATTTATTAGCATAAAAGGAGTAATATATGTCCTTTATAGGACCTTTATTGAAGTCTCAAGCAGACTATAATTTACAGATCCCCTACTTAAGCCTTGCCAACTTTTATCACATGTGCTGTCTGCCAACTCGGTGCCCAAATCCCTCTCCCAGGCTTTGGTATAGTCTGGTTTGTTTGCCCATGAGTTTTCATTAAATAGTTCATACATGAGGCTAATAATACCAGGCTGAAAGGGGGAATCCCTACATTTTTTGAGTAGCCAGGTGTTTCTTTGGGGGGTTCCCCTACCACTTATCGTATATATAAAATGATGTATCCTGCAAAAATGATAGTGTTCAGCCAGGGCTAAATTGTATCTATATCTCACCCACTCAAAGGTCATTATTTTGTCGTCATGCCACCATGGACCAACCCTTAGTAGGTTCTGAGACTTCCACCAACTGAGAGAGCTTTCCGGAAGATGTATCTTAAAGTGGGGATTGGGTAAGATAGGGGTAAGATCTGATACCTGAGTGTCCAGTTTTTGTGTCCAGTTCATCTCCGTCCATATTTTTAATGAGTGCTTAATCAATGGGTTTTTCAAGTTTCTCAAAAAAGTATACAGGCCTGGAATCCATATTACTGTATCCCATGTATAAGGTGACATGCTTACATTTTCCATAAATACCCAGAGCGGCTGATGTGTTTTGGAGAATGCGCCAGAGGAATGAAAGCCAGCTTCGCTGCCTTGTAATACAGTTTGAGATTCGGGTCCCTACCCTCTTTTGGAAAGACTATGAGGTCGGCCTGATTCAATTAAGGGGGCATAGGTTCTCCATTTAGTATAGCGTTAAACAAAGATGTTAGGTGCGGGTGTAAGCAAGGGCTCAAATTTCTTATAGTACAGATGAGTAAAACCATCTGGCCCTGGGGACTTGCCAAATTTAAGATCTTGGATTGTAGATTTAATTTCCTCTTGGGATATGTCTAGGTTCAAGCTGTCCAATTGAGGTACAGGTATTTTGTGGACTTCTTGCTGTAGTAGGAAGGACTCTATGTCAGATCCACTGCAGCGGGATTGGGATGAATATATGGTCTGATCGAAGTTTTGAAATGTTTCTTGGATAGCATTGGGGCTAAAGGAGGTTTGGCCATCAGGTAGTCTAAAGATACCGTATATTATGTCCTCTCTTGGGGGGTAAAGACACTAATAATTCCTCCAATAAAATTCTGCTTTTTTTTTTTGTGGGCAAGGTCAATGGTTAGCCCCTTGGGTTATCTGTTAAAAAGAGTGGTGCAGAGACTGTGGGGGCTGTTAGCCTCCTTGTCCCGGTGTGGCCGTTTAGAATCCCTGCTGCTGCATGTTTCAGCTTTATTAAGGTGTAATTGTACAGCGTTTGACTCAAGTAGCTGCCTGTGCTGGGTCAGTTTGGCTTAATTGCTGGGCCCTTTTCCTGCCAAGATGGCGATTGTCAGTCCATGGGCCTCTATGTCCCCTTCACTACCTTTGTCCCCGCTTGTGTGCTTATTTGGGATGGCCCCCCTTTATATCTCCAGCCCGTGGCCTTGTAAGGGTCGCCCCCTCAATCTCTGAGTGTGGATATGCAGGGATGGGGCATTGAATCAGGCCTACCTTCTTCTCTGCTCGCTGCAAGATCAACAATATCTAATTTTTCAGGCATGTATACATGCCTAATTTTTCTGGCCTCTGGTGCTGCACTGTGGCTTCAACAACCAAAACCAAAAAAAGGCACATAACAGGGAATAAACTGATAGGAGTAGTACTACTTAACACACCACTCATATCTGGTGTAACAGTAGTGTACATTAAAAACAAAAAAAAATGTTCTACTGTAATAGATTGCATAGCAGTTAGTTGTCTGCAAGCGTGTGTGTCAGACCTACAGCGTCTACTCTACCAACTTCTGCAAGTGCACAGTGCCACTCATATATGTTGTCACAGTAGCTTGGACGCATAGTACCGATCTGTCAAAACCTGTAATGATGAATGAGGTCTAGAGTAGCCTGGTTCCCTTATCCTCTACAGGTTAAGACCTAATGTTTGGGTGACTCCAGACCAACACATGAGTACAAGCAGCACACAAACTCAAAGCCGCCATCCTCCTCCTGGTGCAGCATCATAAGCCACATCAACCATTGCTGTCCTCCTTGCCCCCTCTCAACCATCCGCCACTCTGTCTCTCGCCTTGAGCAGTTCCTGCTCATCTGCCCATAGTCAGGTGCCTGTAAAGGACATGTTTGAGCGTAAGAAGCAAATGTCACAAAGTGCCCCAAAATTGAATTAATACGACCAACAAAGCATCTTTTTCCATCTCCTGGTTCTAAAAATCCAGGCGTTATACATGCCCCCTGATAGGTGACGTAACAAGTATTAAACTGATAAGAGCAGTACTTACAAACACGCCACTCCTATCTGGTGGCACCTTTGACTGCACATGCCGTGCCCCAAAATTGAAGTGATACGACCAACAAAGCATCTTTTTCCATCTCCTGGTTCTAAAAATCCAGGCCTTATACACGCCCCCTGATAGGTGACGTAACAAGTATTAAACTAATAAGAGTAGTACTTACAAACACACCACTCCTATCTGGTGGCACCTTTGACTGCATGTGCCGTGCCCCAAAATTGAAGTGATACGAACAATAAAGCATCTTTTTCCATCTCCTGGTTCTAAAAATCCAGGCCTTATACACGCCCCTTGATAGGTGACGTAACAAGTATTAAACTAATAAGAGTAGTACTTACAAACACGCCACTCCTATCTGGTGGCACCTTTGACTGCACATGCCGTGCCCCAAAATTGAAGTGATACGACCAACAAAGCATCTTTTTCAATCTCCTGGTTCTAAAAATCCAGGCCTTATACACGCCCCCTGATAGGTGACGTAACAAGTATTAAACTAATAAGAGTAGTACTTACAAACACGCCACTCCTATCTGGTGGCACCTTTGACTGCACGTGCCGTGCCCCAAAATTGAAGTGATACGACCAACAAAGCATCTTTTTCCATCTCCTGGTTCTAAAAATCCAGGCCTTATACACGCCCCCTGATAGGTGACGTAACAAGTATTAAACTGATAAGAGTAGTACTTACAAACACGCCACTCCTATCTGGTGGCACCTTTTACTGCACGTGCCGTGCCCCAACATTGAAGTGATACGACCAACAAAGCATCTTTTTCCATCTCCTGGTTCTAAAAATCCAGGCCTTATACACGCCCCCTGATAGGTGATGTAACAAGTATTAAACTGATTAGAGTAGTACTTATAAACACGCCACTCCTATCTGGTGGCACCTTTGACTGCACGTGCCGTGCCCCAAAATTGAAGTGATACGACCAACAAAGCATCTTTTTCCATCTCCCGGTTCTAAAAATCCAGGCCTTATACACGCCCCCTGATATGTGCTGTAACAGGTTTTAAACTGATAAGAATAGTACTACTTAACACACCTTATAATAATGCAGAGAGAGGCAATGCAGTGAGAGGAGTCTGAAGAAGAGGAGTCAGAGGAGGAAGGTGGCTTTGAGGAGGTGGAAGACCAAACACAGCAGGCGTCCCAGGGGGCTTGTTGTCACCTTTCGGGGACCCTTGGTGTTGTACGTTGCTGGGTGGAGGAAGAGACCTTCAATGACATCAGTGAGGACAAGGAACAGGACATGGCTAGCTTGGTATCCAACCTTGTGCAAATGGGGAGTTTGCGGTTGTGCAAATGGACTGTTTGTGGTTGTTTGCAGTGCGTTAAACGGGGTGTTTGGTCTGTCACTGTGAAGCGGGCCTAACCCTTACACTACCTGATCGATACAACATCATACCTGATGTTTTAAAGCACGTTATTCCAAACAATTTAGGAATGTTAGGTAATTTATGCCCTTTATGGCTTAAAACCAGACTCTGCATCAACTATGTAATTTTCCAAGGGAGTTTTGCTATGGATCCCCCTCCGGCATGCCACAGTCCAGGTGTTAGTCCCGTTGAAACAACTTTCCCATCACTATTGTGGCCAGAAAGAGTCCCTGTGGGTTTTAAAATTTGCCTGCCCATAGAAGTCTATGGCGGTTCGCCGATGTTCGGCGGTTCGCAAACATTTGCGGCGGTTGGCGTTCGCGGTTCGCGAACCGTAAATTTTATGTTTGCGACATCACTTCTTGTCATATTACACATCCTCAACATATTCCAGGATGGCTGACTGAACAGGACAGAATCAATAAGGTTATTACTGCTCGTAGATGACGTTCATGTTAGTTGGTTTATAGTAGTGTGCAGAGCAAAAACAATGTACTATAATAACAGCTTATGATTATTCTAACACCTCCTCTCTATGTTTTCCAGATTCACATCATCTATTGACCAATCATCAGTAATGTATGCGGACACACTGTGTGTGGAATCGCTTAGTCTCATATGATCCATGTTTTCTAGTGTCTGTTTATTCTGGCAACCATATGGTTGTTGTATGCGCATTAATGGTTATGTTGATGAAATGGCGTGTTATATGCTGTTGGTTACTGTGGGGTCTTGACCACATGTGACCCTAGTAGATGCTATGCATTACCCTCATGATGTTGTCTGTTTCCCCTTCAGATGTCCTTGCCATACTGGGATCTGTTCACACCACACCCATGATATTAATGCACAGTCTTGTTCATTTCTGATTGTGCTCTGTGTTTGAAATAAAGAATGATGATGTTAGACTGTTATCACTGTTTCTGTATGTTTGTACCATATCATGCTTTCTAGTTGACAGAATACAGATAGAATGAAGTGTCATTGTTCAATACATATATGTGTTTGTTTGTTACAAAGATACATATGCTACATTAATCTGTACCTTGCCAATATAGATGTAGGTGCCAGCCAGAGGGGCCTGAATTCAGAAATCTATAGACATGCAAGGTTGTATATAATGACTTGAAGGGCTCAACTTGAATGATGTTATGAATCTACATTCATGATTATGTAGTAATGTAAACGCATATTGAACAGAATAGTTACACCCCTAACTGATGGTGATGAGCACATCTGTTGACTTTTAGGGTAATGTACTTGTTACATAGTAAATATACAGGATTACACAAACAACATTGACTGAAAAAATAGGTTTAATTGTTCACAAAGCCACACAGTGACAAATTACCACAGGCCTTCTCAGTATCATGGTGGAGGTGGGTAGGATACAGAGTTCGAGTAACACACAGAATTAGGGACATGGGGAGAGAATGCAGGAAGGGGGGATGACATTGGTATAGATGATCAGTGCATCATCAAACATGAGGCAATGTTCATATGTCAGTCATGATGCTTGCATCGGGTGTGATATTACATCCTCTACATAGATTTATATGTACCTATTGCTTTAGACATGCCATTCTCTCCTCTACTTGCACTATAGTGAAGCCTGTATCGTACTTCCTTCCAGATCTCTCCCTCAGTGCTGATGTAATCCTCCCCTTACATATGGGGAAGAGTAACTCTAGCCTTGGAACATAACTGTTAATGAGGTTCCGTTTACCTTCAGTTATGCATATGCAACAGCAGATAATAGAAATGCTCATTCACAGAACAGAATACACCTCAAACTGGCCAGTTTGTGAGTTCTGCTAACACATGAAATTAGTCACAAATTAGACAAAGTATGTGTTCTATTCACATTGGATATCTCTTATTAATAAAATGTAATTGCCTGTTAGTGGGTTATGCTATGTTGCTATAGGGTGAGAAAATATGGATTTCTGCCTTGTCTCATGTAAACAAGTCTAAAAGGCCGTGTCTGGATATATTTCAGTAGTAGTCAGTTTTCCAGGCGGTCAGCAGCAGCCACCATGTTGGGTTTGGCTGCTGATCCATATTTGATCCTTCTGAATAAACTCCAATCGAGAGAAAATAACCAGAGGACTCTGTTTTGTGTTATTGTGACTGGTTCTTGATCTCCCAAGTATGTGTGTATGGTATTTATCTACAACATATTGATCCCATTTCATGTGGTTTGGCAGGATCATACGATATGAATAATACTGGTCCGTAGTGTGTGGAGGTATTCAAATACAAACATGGGGCATATATACATTGACATAGTGCGTTATATAATCCACTCAAATTATCTATGCCATTGATGTTTAGAACTGTCAGTACTTAAAATGTGTATGCAAATGTGTGCTTACTTACCTTTAACTGATCATGTGGCTTTCTCCAGTGTACATACATCATATCAGGGAACTCTCCTCTACTGTGGACTGGTTGGAATTCTGTATGACAAGGGCGATGGGTCAAGGTGGATTTGGGAGTTAGGCATAATTCAGATACATTAGACTGTATTCCATTCATATTGGGTATGTACTTACATGCCAAGTACTCACAAATGAGGCGGGTACGTTGTTGTGACCCCTGCAGATTATCCACTACAGGGGGAGGTAAAGGCTCTTCCTCCCCATGTAGTGGAGCCGCATCAATGTTCCCCAGACAGTTGGCCTGTACTGCTATATTGTGCAGACAACAGCAGGCAACGATGATGTGACAAACTTTCTCTGGCTTGTATTGTAGAGCACCCCCAGTAGAATGTAAACATCTGAAGCGCATCTTTAGGTGCGCTCAATTACATTCCGGCAGGTCTTATGAGCAGCATTATACAGCTCCTCTGCCCTGGTCTGGGGATTGCTCAAAGGGGTCAACAACCACGGCAAACACCCATATCCTGCATCACCTGATGGAAACAAAGTGTGACATGTTGATATGAATAGGATGTTGTGATGTTTGACAAAGCATTTGCCCAAATATCGTCATCATGACCTATCAACACATCCCTGTGGCTAACACACAGTTAAAGATATATGTAAGGGAGCTGGATCATGGATGCTTCTCACAGAGGCTGATTAGTATTGTATTAACACATGTATTCTATATGAAGCTTCAGTTCAATTACAATGTGATTTTCACAAATGTCAAATCCAGATGGTCACACCCACAGGACGCTTACATGAGGCGGGACACAAGGGAAATACAACAGGGTACATATTGCGACCCTTCTGTTAGAGAGCACAGGAAGTAAGTTTTGCAGTTCTTGTACCGAGCACATGCCAGAAGGTGAAGAATGATAGTGTGTTATTGTGAATGTAAATGTGATGCTAATTCAGTTGGAATTTGAGGGGCGTACACGATCAAACGCAAATGCCAAAAGACCTAGGAGATTTTGATAACTTCAAGGTAAGCTAATTCATGTTTATTTTCCGGGATATATTCATGCAAGAAAATGTTTTCCAAACACTATTAATTCTCCTCTATCAGATGCATTCTGAATCCATCTCACTTACATAGCCCTTACAATAACACACAACACGTTATGAAGGCTAGAGATGTCCATGTCACAGGATACAAGGTAATGCATCAGAACATATACTGTACCTAATGATTAATCAATTGTGTTTTTTGTCATATGTTGTTGTGAACTGCTTACTGTTTGGCCAAGCTAACACAGGGTTATGGGCAGCAATGAGCTATTAGGTTCTGGCTTCAGTAGTATTACTCCATAATGCACATGTGAGCATCAGAGCAATAGAGGGAAACATGATGTACCATGATGTGAGTGTTATTGTATCCAGTCATAATAAGATATGGTTGACTGCCATTACTACTGTGTACTCACCCAGTATCCATCCGGATGGAAATCTGCCAGCCTCAAATATGTCATATGTGTCGGATAGACGCAGTATATGGGCGTCGTGAGCACTTCCCGGAAAGTCTACATAAAAAATTTGTATGTGCATGTTCACATCGCAAACAACCTGTACATTGATTGAATGATAATGCTTGCGATTTCTGTACAGAGCTTCTTGCTCTCTAAGAGGGATCAGTGCCACATGGGTACAATCAATAGCACTGAGCACATTGGGGATACCTCCTAATTGGTAGAAATCTAACTTCACCTAAGAGATCTCTTCAGCAGTGTTAGGGTAACTGATGTATCTGGAAGCTTTTCGGAACAATAGCACGGAGGAATGCACTCAGACAGTTGGAGAGGCTTGGCTGAGACATTCCTTTGGCTATGCTGAGGGTGTTCGGAAAGCTACCAGAGGCAAGGAGGTCTATTGCAGATAACATCCGTGTCATTTCTGGGATGGCTCTATTGGTCCGTGAGCGAGGCTCAAGGTCCTCTCTCAGAACCGCATAGAGCTCCACAAGACTGGCACGGGTCAGCCAAAAATGCTCATGCACCTTCCCATCAGTTAACCCCTCTAATGTAAGTCTCTCCCTGTACACATTGGGTGCCCTTCACCTCCTCACGGGCTCCTGGACAGGCTCTCCCATATCAGCAAATTACATACGCACTTGGCCATGTCAGGTCCCCAAGTGTGTATGTAATTGGCTGAGAGGCCTAACACGGGCCGCCAAGTGAGTATGTAATTGGCTGAGAGGCTTTTGAGGGCCAACTGGGCAATAGCGCAAAAACCCGCCAAAAGCCTCTTAGCCAATTTCATACGCACTTAGCGGCCTGACATTACAAGTGCGTATGTAATTTGCTGAGTCCATTGGCGTGCTCGCAAGCTGAAAAGGGGAAGTACTAGCGAGACACACCTCTCAGCCAATCACGTACGAGCTAAGAATTTGATTGACAGTAGGAGTTTATAAATGTGATTGACACAAACCCATGAGTTGACTGTGTTGTCAGAGCCATTAGAGTTAGCACGCAGTTCCAGGAGCAGGTGTGAGAGAGTGTTCATTGAGAGTGGTCTTTTGGAGAGAGGGATATTAGTTTTTTGTCTTGTTTATTGTCTATTTTATAATTCCTTACATAAGAAATACACATATTTACAGATTTCACATCTTTGCAAGACACATAGATTAAATAACACACAGAGAGACATATATATATAGTTAGGACACACACCCCACACAACCATCCCCCTATCCCACTCCCCCATCCCCCAACACTTATTAAATACACATACCACACACATATTTTCTTTCCAACACACATTCCAGTAATACTTTTATTTCTTTATCATTCTTCTGATTTGTAGGCGCACTATTTTGGATTGTTTTGTATTTTATTACTAGCATATTTACACATAAGAGTTAGACATATTTACACATTACACATATTTGCCAGACACATAGATTAAAGACACATAGAGACATACATAGCGTTAGGACACGCACCACACCACCCCCAACCTTTGCACCCCCCCAACAGTTATAGAAAACACATAGAACATACCCTTTTTTTAATCACCTATATAAAAGTTTTACTTATTTTGAGTTATCCTTATTTCTTTATAATTTATGAGCATGGAGGGAGGAGATAGGTGGAGAGAGGAGGATGGAGAGGAGGAGAGGAGAGAAGCGGAAAGTGAGAAGAGTGGAGGGGGGAAGAGAGGTGGTTGTGCTGGAGGGGGGGTCCCCAGAGAGAGAGGATAGAGGATCCCCAGAAAGAGAGGAGAAGGAGGGAGAAGGGGAGGAAGAGAGGTCGCCAGAGGGGGAGGAGGAGAGGTCCCCAGAGGGAAGGCAGAAGAGGAGAGGTCCCCAGAGTTGGAGGAGGAGAGGTCCCCAGGGGAGGAGGAGGAGGAGTGGTCGGGGGAGGGGAAGTCCCAGGAGGAGTGGTCCCCAGAGGGAGAGTAGAAGGTGTCCCAGAGGAGGAGGAGGGGTCCGGGGAGGAGGAGAGGTCCCCGGAGGGGAAGGAGGAGAGGTCAACGGAGGGGGCGGAGGAGAGGTCCACGGAGGGGCAGTAGGAGAGGTCCCCGGAAGAGGAGGAGGAGGAGTGGTTGACAGAGGGGAAGTCCCCAGAGGGAGAGTAGAAGGTGTCCCCAGAGGAGGAGGAGGGGTCCGGGGAGGGGGAGGAGGAGAGGTCCCCGGAGAGGAAGGAGGAGAGGTCCACGGAGGGGGAGGAGGAGAGGTCCACGGAGGGGCAGGAGGAGAGGTCCCCGGAAGAGGAGGAGGAGGAGTGGTCGACGGAGGGAGATGCCAGTGCAGGCACTAGTAGAGGAAGGACAGAGGGGAAGGGGCCTGTTCCCATGGGGCGAGGTAGTGTGGGGAAGGGACAGGCCTCAGGGAGAGGTCAGGGTGGCCAGGATCCCCGAGCACAGTTGAGAGAGCAAGGGGCTATTGGCAAGGGCAGGAGCAGAGCCTGTAATTATACGGCCCGGAAGAATATGGTCCTCCTGGGTGCGATCCGTGACCGGCCTGTCATCCTTGTTGCAAGGAAAGCGAAGCCTGGGCCTTAGGCTCAGGCTTGGAAGGAGGTAGTGGAATTGATGAAGGAGGTGTCCACGGTGCCTAGGGACTTGGGGTCCTTACATAGTTACATAGTATTTAAGGTTGAAAAAAGACTTTCAGTCCATCAAGTTCAACCTTTTGAGATCTCCTCTGATCTGCAATATGCGGATTAACTATTAATTAATTTGTTGTATATATAAAAAAAATAACAATAATAATTCCCTCCCGATCCCAGACACCAGCGACCGGACCTCTCCCTGGATCAAAACTGCCCCTCCAATTATCCATGATGACCCTGAATTCCCTTTTTATTAGAAATAAATCCAGTCCCCTTTTAAAGTTATCTATCGAATCCGCTGTCACCACCTCCTCTGGTAGAGAATTCCACAGATTAACCACCCTTACTGTGAAGAACCCTTTTCTTTCTTTAAGGTGGAATCTTTTTACTTCTAACCTCAAGGGATGTCCTCTTGTCAGTTGAAAACCTCTTGGCACAAAAAAAGCACCTTTATGTGGATATCAGGGCCACGTTGAGGAGGAAGATGGCCAGAGAAGCTTGGGACGCAGCGTGACTTATAAGGAGTGGGAGAGGATTGCAAAGGACCTTCTAAGACAGAGCTTCATCCCCGTTCGCCCAGTAGGGCCCAGACTCCATTTCAGGTGAATATGACATACATCAACATGCCACCACATGTGCCTCACACACACTACACATGTACATGGTGACCAACAAGGACACTGACATGTCAGCTCCATGGAATTTACAATGGATAAATGGATGAATCATTAAATCCATGAACCTGACAAATCACTGTCATTCCTGGCCACCCCAAGAATAATCAAGCTATAGAGTCCATGTACTGGTGTGCCCAATGCAGCCTATGTAGTTACAGACTGCAGACAAAATACAGACAGCGTTAGGAGCCAGGAGAGGTCAAGACAAGAAACCAAAGAATAGATCAAATCTAGCAAATGATAGCTAATCTGAGTTGCAATTAGGAGAATCATCCATGTTCAGGCCTAGATGTCAGATAGTTAGGAGTGAAAACATATCAATGTATTAATCAGCATACTAATGACATGTACCTCTCTTTTCTCTCTTTCAGCATCCAGTAGGAGGTCTGGGTCCAGTTATGAGCCAGAAGCGGGGCAGTCAGCCTCCGCCACGCTGGAGACCACCCAGGGGGAGGAGGCTACAGGCTCATCAGAGGCAGCCCCCTGTACAGAGCCCTTAGCAGCTTTGACCCGACTGTCCCCCTCCTCCAAAGATTTGCAATCTTGCTGGGGCCCTCACAAGTGGTGGTCTATGCCACAGCACCTCCTTCCCCCCACACTGAGCCACAGGGGAACCCAACATCACAGCCCTTCTCAAGCCGGGTCCCAAAACCTCCCCACTCTCTGCCCGCCATCTTCTCACCCAGCCCTGCCAGCAGGACCCCTGCCCCCACCACCACCACTAATGACCGAGGCTGCCCTGCCGGAGTTGTTGGCTCAGACATCTCCGGCATGAGGCGCAGCCTGGACATGCGCTTGACGGAGGCATCACCTGATGATGGAGCAGCACATGGTCAGGCTGCTGGGAATGGGGCAGGTCACCAGCCAACAGCAGCCTGGCACCTCCTCTCCTTACATTATGCCTCTGCCACCACCACCCGTGGTGCCACTACCTCCTCCCACTCCCCCACCACCAACAGTGGGCAGACAGCGTCACGCGCGGGCCCTGCGCCCAGGCAGAGGAGGACCTAGGGGCTGTGGACATGATTTTGCCTTCTCAACAGCACTCCTCAGTGACAATCTATTGGTCATAATGCTGACCTAATCTAGCCTGGCTACAGAATCTTGGATCTTGGCCTATGTGATGGTGATATTTTGTATGCAGATAGCTAACTCCCATCACATGGTCAATGATCCTCTTCTCTGTAAACACGTTTATTTAAAAGGGCTCTATTTAAGCACACAGCATATATTTTTTACAGAAGTTTTTAGTTAGTGAACTTCTATCCAAATGCAAGGTCTTCACTAACTAAAAACTTTGGCAAATTTAAAAGGGCTTTATTTAAGCACATAGTATATTTTTTTACAGAAGTTTTTAGTTAGTGAAGACCTTGCATTTGGATAGAAGTTCACTAACTAAAAACTTCTGTAAAAAAATATACTATGTGCTTAAATAAAGCCCTTTTAAATTTGCCGAATTGCAATTTAATAAGGCTGGTAGGGTTCGGTTGAACATGCCACCGATTGATGGTCACTGGGGAATGCTGTTGGGAAGGGATGCTGCAGTCATCTTTTTTTTAGGCCCTTAAGGTTTTATTTTTTCTCTTTGTTTTTCTTTCCATTT
Organism: Discoglossus pictus; assembly: GCA_027410445.1. Lineage (NCBI taxonomy): Eukaryota > Metazoa > Chordata > Amphibia > Anura > Alytidae > Discoglossus > Discoglossus pictus. The sequence goes on from CM050169.1 coordinate 80,413,449, forward strand.
GTTTTGTTTTGTTTTAGGTACAATTCAGGCCCATGAAGGCATCTCCTGAATCTGCAAGCATTAAGGAGGAATTATATGAGGCGTAAGGTTTTCCCAGTGCCTCTCAGGTAGACATTACTTCAATGACAGCCCTCCTTAACATGTAGCTCCCACAATCTTAAAGCTATCATATAGCCAGATATCTCAGACATGCTTGTTGTTAGCTTAAATGGAGACTAATACTGCTATGGCAGTGGACTTGCAAAGTCTCACAATGGCATGTTAATGACAGCCAGCATTAATATATGCACTAGTGACGCATGTAATCCTGACCTCAATATCGGTCTGAGAACAGATCCTTGGGTCTGATGTAAGTGGCAGTGACTCTGGCTGCTGACCTTTGTGTCCACTCAATATTAATGGCTGTTTGCCCATATTACTGATTATCCACAGACCTAGCTAATAGTTAGTAATGCTTACAGATGGGAATCAGGTGAGTTGGTATATTGGTACAGTATTTAGAACTGTACTGTACATGCATTGTCATAAAACATTTTTATCCTTTACCTTTTTTTGGGGGGGACCATTTATTTTTGTGGGCGATTTTGCCCAACACACTGTATGTGTGAAACTGGATTAGATTACACAGTCCAGAGGTTGAATCATCTGTTCCATTGAGCAGATCCAGACAAGTTGTAAGTGCCATGCACTCTAATGGTTTCTTCAGTTAAATGGAGTGATTTGTGATGATCCTTTTTTTCATCAGTCAGGTTGCAGCGGTGTACTGACCACATGTGACCCTGGTAGGTGCTATGCATCATACTTATTCTAGACTATGAGATTGGCCCCTGTAGGTATCCCCTTTTTTTTTATTCTAGCCCCTTGCTCTTGAGGGACCCGCCCACACCACACCGATGATATTAATGCACAGTCTTGACCACTGATGATTGTGGTCTGTGTCCAAAATAAAGCTTTGTTATATCATTATCTGAATGCATAGTCTTGACCGCTGCTGATTGTGGTCTGTGTAAATAATAAAGCTTTGTCACCACACTGTATGTGTGAAACTGGATTCAATTACACAGTCCGGAGGTCGAATCATAGCTTTGTTATACCGTTGTAACCGTGTCAGTGTGTTTTCAATGGTTGGGGTTATGGTACATCCACATGCATCACATTAGTGTCACATTACAGAAGTAAACTAATGAGCCCTAGTTAACAAGATGTCCACTCATTCCCATTTTGTGACCTGAGTAGTCTGTGAGTAACAAAGGGTTAATATGGCATAATTTCTATGTTTTTGTGTTTATATGTAATAAGGTAGTGTGTCTTTAATTGCTTTATGTTAGCTGCAGCATGGCTTTTCATTCCAAAATTGGTTGTATAATGCAATTGCTTTGGTGGGGGGGGGGGGTTATTGTGCAATCAATTGTAATGGCCTTCCATGCTTTCCCTCTGTTAAACTGTCACGTTTACACTTTAAGTTGTCTGTACGTAGTGCAGTACACTTCTCGGAGACAAATCAAGGAGTCCGAAATTACACAGCATGATTCGTAGTACGCAAATCGCGCTACAAGGCGCATTTGCGAGGTACGAATTAAAACTCAGCTCTAATTTAATAAGGCCCTACATGCCTATTGCTATTCCTTTACATGGGTACAACAGATGGTAATGCAAATGATTTGTGTGTTTAGACAGTTTAATATTTCATAGACTGCTGTTTGTCATCATTATGCAAGCTGTGTTTAATCAGCTCATTTGCGTCCTGATGTCTCATCCTTTACAAATATATATATTTATATATATATGACTCAAAATCAAAGTCGTTGTTTATGCTTGTGTGTTATAATTAGTTTCTCTAAAGTTAAATGAAATAATTTTAGGTATTTCATATTTTCTTTTTTTAGATTTTGATCAGAATTAGTGATGTCTCAAACATAAAATTTTGCGAACCGCCGCAAATGTTCGCAAACCGGCGAACATCGGCGAACCGCCATAGACTTCAATGGGCAGGCGAATTTTAAAACCAACAGGGACTCTTTCTGGCCACAATAGTGATGGGAAAGTTGTTTCAATGGGACTAACACCTGGACTGTGGCATGCCAGAGGGGGATCCATGGCAAAACTCCCTTGGAAAATTACATAGTTGATGCAGAGTCTGGTTTTAAGCCATAAAGGGCATAAATTACCTAACATTCCTAAATTGTTTGGAATAACGTGCTTTAAAACATCAGGTATGATGTTGTATCGATCAGGTAGTGTAAGGGTTATGCCCGCTTCACAGTGACAGACCAAACTCCCAGTTTAACGCACCGCAAACAACCACAAACAGTCCATTTGCACAACCGCAAACTTCCCATTTGCACAAGGTTGGATACCAAGCTAGCCATGTCCCGTTCCTTGTCCTCACGGATGTCATTAAAGGTCTCTTCCTCCACCCAGCCACCAAGGGTCCCCGAAAGGTGACAACAAGCCCCCTGGGACGCCTGCTGTGTTTGGTCTTCCACCTCCTCAAAGCCACCTTCCTCCTCTGACTCCTCTTCTTCAGACTCCTCTCACTGCATTGCCTCTCTCTGCATTATTATAAGGTAGGTTAAGTATTAACTTCAATTTTGGGGCATGGCACGTGCAGTCAAAGGTGCCACCAGATAGGAGTGGCGTGTTTGTAAGTACTACTCTTATCAGTTTAATACTTGTTACGTCACCTATCAGGGGGCGTGTATAAGGCCTGGATTTTTAGAACCAGGAGATGGAAAAAGATGCTTTGTTGGTCGTATCACTTCAATTTTGTGGAACGGCACGTGCAGTCAAAGGTGCCACCAGATAGGAGTGGCGTGTTTGTAAGTACTACTCTTATCAGTTTAATACTTGTTACGTCACCTATCAGAGGGCGTGTATAAGGCCTGGATTTTTAGAACCAGGAGATGGAAAAAGATGCTTTGTTGGTCGTATCACTTCAATTTTGGGGCACGGCACGTTTAGTCAAAGATGCCACCAGATAGGAGTGGCGTGTTTGTAAGTACTACTCTTATCAGTTTAATACTTGTTACGTCACCTATCAGGGGGCGTGTATAAGGCCTGGATTTTTAGAACCAGGAGATGGAAAAAGATGCTTTGTTGGTCGTATCACTTCAATTTTGGGGCACGGCACGTGCAATCAAAGGTGCCACCAGATAGGAGTGGCGTGTTTGTAAGTACTACTCTTATCAGTTTAATACTTGTTACGTCACCTATCAGGGGGCGTGTATAAGGCCTGGATTTTTAGAACCAGGAGATGGAAAAAGATGCTTTGTTGGTCGTATCACTTCAATTTTGGGGCACAGCACGTGCAGTCAAAGTTGCCACCAGATATGAATGGCGTGTTTGTAAGTACTACTCTTATCAGTTTAATACTTGTTACGTTACCTATCAGGGGGCGTGTATAAGGCCTGGATTTTTAGAACCAGGAGATGGAAAAAGATGCTTTGTTGGTCGTATCACTTCAATTTTGGTGCATGGCACGTGCAGTCAAAGGTGCCACCAGATAGGAGTGGCGTGTTTGTAAGTACTACTCTTATCAGTTTAATACTTGTTACGTCACCTATCAGGGGGCGTGTTTAACGCCTGGATTCTTAGAACCAGGAGATGGAAAAAGATGCTTTGTTGGTCGTATCACTTCAATTTTGTGGCACTGCACGTGCAGTCAAAGGTGCCACCAGATAGGAGTGGAGTGTTTGTAAGTACTACTCTTATCAGTTTAATACTTGTTACGTATCCTATCAGGGGGCGTGTATAAGGCCTGGATTTTTAGAACCAGGAGATGGAAAAAGATGCTTTGTTGGTCGTATCACTTCAATTTTGGGGCACGGCAAGTGCAGTCAAAGGTGCCACCAGATAGGAGTGGCGTGTTTGTAAGTACTACTCTTATCAGTTTAATACTTGTTACGTCACCTATCAGGGGGCGTGTATAAGGCCTGGATTTTTAGAACCAGGAGATGGAAAAAGATGCTTTGTTGTTCGTAACACTTCAATTTTGGGGCACGGCATGTGCAGTCAAAGGTGCCACCAGATAGGAGTGGCGTGTTTGTAAGTACTACTCTTATCAGTTTAATACTTGCTACATCACCTATCAGGGGGCGTGTATAACGCCTGGATTTTTAGAACCAGGAGATGGAAAAAGATGCTTTGTTGGTCGTATCACTTCAATTTTGGGGCACGGCACGTGCAGTCAAAGGTGCCACCAGATAGGAGTGGCGTGTTTGTAAGTACTACTCTTATCAGTTTAATACTTGTTACGTCACCTATCAGGGGGCGTGTATAAGGCCTGGATTTTTAGAACCAGGGGATGGAAAAAGATGCTTTGTTGGTCGTATCACTTCAATTTTGGGGCACGGCACGTGCAGTCAAAGGTGCCACCAGATAGGAGTGGCGTGTTTGTAAGTACTACTCTTATCAGTTTAATACTTGTTACGTCACCTATCAGGGGGCGTGTATAAGGCCTGGATTTTTAGAACCAAGAGATGGAAAAAGATGCTTTGTTGGTCGTATCACTTCAATTTTGGGGCACGGCACGTGCAGTCAAAGGTGCCACCAGATGGGAGTGGCGTGTTTGTAAGTACTACTCTTATCAGTTTAATACTTGTTACGTCACCTATCAGGGGGCGTGTATAAGGCCTGGATTTTTAGAACCAGGAGATGGAAAAAGATGCTTTGTTGGTCGTATCACTTCAATTTTGGGGCACGGCACGTGCAGTCAAAGGTGCCACCAGATAGGAGTAGCGTGTTTGTAAGTACTACTCTTATCAGTTTAATACTTGTTACGTCACCTATCAGGGGGCGTGTATAAGGCCTAGATTTTTAGAACCAGGAGATGGAAAAAGATGCTTTGTTGGTCGTATCACTTCAATTTTGGGGCACGGCACATGCAGTCAAAGGTGCCACCAGATAGGAGTGGCGTGTTTGTAAGTACTACTCTTATCAGTTTAATACTTGTTACGTCACCTAACAGGGGGCGTGTATAAGGCCTGGATTTTTAGAACCAGGAGATGGAAAAAGAGGCTTTGTTGGTCGTATCACTTCAATTTTGGGGCACGGCACGTGCAGTCAAAGGTGCCACCAGATAGGAGTGGTGTTTTTGTAAGTACTACTCTTATCAGTTTAATACTTGTTACGTCACCTATCAGGGGGCATGTATAACGCCTGGATTTTTAGAACCAGGAGATGGAAAAAGATGCTTTGTTGGTCGTATCACTTCAATTTGGGGCACGGCACGTGCAGTCAAAGGTGCCACCAGATAGGAGTGGCGTGTTTGTAAGTACTACTCTTATCAAAGGTGCCACCAGATAGGAGTGGCGTGTTTGTAAGTACTACTCTTATCAGTTTGATACTTGTTACATCACCTATCAGGGGGCGTGTATAACGCCTGGATTTTTAGAACCAGGAGATGGAAAAAGATGCTTTGTTGGTCGTATTAATTCAATTTTGGGGCACTTTGTGACATTTGCTTCTTACGCTCAAACATGTCCTTTACAGGCACCTGACTATGGGCAGATGAGCAGGAACTGCTCAAGGCGAGAGACAGAGTGGCGGATGGTTGAGAGGGGGCAAGGAGGACAGCAATGGTTGATGTGGCTTATGATGCTGCACCAGGAGGAGGATGGCGGCTTTGAGTTTGTGTGCTGCTTGTACTCATGTGTTGGTCTGGAGTCACCCAAACATTAGGTCTTAACCTGTAGAGGATAAGGGAACCAGGCTACTCTAGACCTCATTCATCATTACAGGTTTTGACAGATCGGTACTATGCGTCCAAGCTACTGTGACAACATATATGAGTGGCACTGTGCACTTGCAGAAGTTGGTAGAGTAGACGCTGTAGGTCTGACACACACGCTTGCAGACAACTAACTGCTATGCAATCTATTACAGTAGAATTTTTGTTTTGTTTTTAATGTACATTACTGTTACACCAGATATGAGTGGTGTGTTAAGTAGTACTACTCCTATAAGTTTATTCCCTGTTATGTGCCTTTTTTGGTTTTGGTTGTTGAAGCCACAGTGCAGCACCAGAGGCCAGAAAAATTAGGCATGTACACATGCCTGAAAAATTAGATATTCTTGATCTTGCAGCGAGCAGAGAAGAAGGTAGGCCTGATTCAACGCCCCATCCCTGCATATCCACACTCAGAGATTGAGGGGGCGACCCTTACAAGGCCACGGGCCGGAGATATAAAGTGGGGCCATCCCAAATAAGCACACAAGCGAGGACAAAGGTAGTGAAGGGGACATAGAGGCCCATGGACTGACAATCGCCATCTTGGCAGGAAAAGGGCCCAGCAATTAAGCCAAACTGACCCAGCACAGGCAGCTACTTGAGTCAAACGCTGTACAATTACACCTTAATAAAGCTGAAACATGCAGCAGCAGGGATTCAAAACGGCCACACGGGGACAAGGAGGCTAACAGCCCCCACAGTCTCTGCACCACTCTTTTTAACAGATAACCCAAGGGGATAACCACGGACCTTGCCCACAAAAAAAAAAGCAGAATTTTATTGGAGGAATTATTAGTGTCTTTACCCCCCAAGAGAGGACATAATATACGGTATCTTTAGACTACCTGATGGCCAAACCTCCTTTAGCCCCAATGCTATCCAAGAAACATTTCAAAACTTCGATCAGACCATATATTCATCCCAATCCCGCTGCAGCGGATCTGACATAGAGTCCTTCCTACTAGAGCAAGAAGTCCACAAAATACCTGTACCTCAATTGGACAGCTTGAACCTAGACATATCCCAAGAGGAAGTTAAATCTACAATCCAAGATCTTAAATTTGGCAAGTCCCCAGGGCCAGACGGTTTTACTCATCTGTACTATAAGAAATTTGAGCCCTTGCTTACCCCCGCACCTAACATTTTTGTTTAACGCTATACTAAATGGGGAACCTTTGCCCCCTTAATTGAGGCCGACCTCATAGTCTTTCCAAAAGAGGGTAGGGACCCGAATCTCAAACTGTATTAAAAGGCAGCGCAGCTGGCTTTCATTCCTCTGGCGCATTCTCCAAAACACATCAGCCGCTCTGGGTATTTATGGAAAATGTAAGCATGTCACCTTATACATGGGATACAGTAATATGGATTCCAGGCCTGTATACTTTTTTGAGAAACTTGAAAAACCCATTGATTAAGCACTCATTAAAAATATGGACGGAGATCAACTGGACACAAAAACTGGACACCCGGGTATCAGATCTTACCCCTATCGTACCCAATCCCCACTTTAAGATACATCTTCCGGAAAGCTCTCTCAGTTGGTGGAAGTCTCAGAACCTACTAAGGGTTGGTCCATGGTGGCATGACAACAAAATAATGACCTTTGAGTGGGTGAGATATGGATACAATTTAGCCCTGGCTGAACACTATAATTTTTGCAGGATACATCATTTTATATATACGATAAGTGGTAGGGGAACCCCCCAAAGAAACACCTGGCTACTCAAAAAATGTAGGGATTCCCCCTTTCAGCCTGGTATTATTAGCCTCATGTATGAACTATTTAATGAAAACTCATGGGCAAACAAACCAGACTATACCAAAGCCTGGGAGAGGGATTTGGGCACCGAGTTGGCAGACAGCACATGGGATAAAATTTGGCAAGGCTTAAGTAGGGGATCTTTAAATTATAGTCTGCTTGAGACTTCAATAAAGGTCCTACACAGGACATATATTACTCCTTTTAAGCTAATAAATGGGATCCAAAACGGAGCAGCTCATGTTTTAGGAACCGTGGTAATGAGGCTACATTTATTCATGTCTAGTGGGAGTGTTCGGCAGTCATAAGACTATGGGAAGAAACATGCTTACTAGCTTCTAAAATGTTTAAGATTGACCTAATAAAATATTTTTTGAAAGAAAAAATACACATAGCTAGTAGTTGGAAAACCCCAAATTAAAACTTTCAGGAATTCATAAAAAAAATCAACTATTTACTGCTCAACGAGAGATTTAACCATGTAGTCTTGGATAGAATCACCCAGTTCCAGACAATTTGGGATACCTGGATAACATCCCCATTTAGTGCCCCCCTAATATAATAAAACATTTGTTAATGGTTGAAGCGACTCGGGGGAAGGGCCGGAGTGGGGGAGCCCTGGAGGAGACCCTTAAGAAGCAACCGGCGGCAAAATCATCCGAGGAAAGGAGAGGTCGCCTACTGAAGCCTGCCCTAGGGTAACCCAAGGGCGATTGAGCAGGTTAGATATTGTAAATAATAAGCTACTGCTGGAGTGATGATAGATAATAGGACTTTGGTGTTAACTGCTGATATACTCTTTAAATATTGTATATATATGATATACTCTTTGTCTATTTTACCATGTCTTAGGTTTCTCTTAAAAATTGCAATCACAGTAAGAAAAAAGAAAATGTATTAACCAAAAAAGTAAAAAAAAGAAGGCCTAGCCACCTAATTTTAACAAAATGTCTTCATTGTAAATATGTATTTTTGCACAACTGTTGTGTTATGCAAGACTGTTCAATATGCTCTCTTTTCCATTACATGCCGTACGCCTTCTGACATAAAAATTGAAATTCAAAAATTAGATATTGTTGCAGCCGCTGCTGTTGCAGCGGCCAGAAAAATTGACCTTTGTTCCCCAGGCAGAAAGTGCCATAAAACATTGCCTCTTCTTGAACCCTAGTTGGTGGTTGATAATTCACGCAAGTCATCCGGCATTCACAGATAACATACAGCAGCGTGTGGACTATTTATAGCCGAAGGCAGCTCATCTCATCAGGCCTTTTTCAGTCGAATGTATCACCCAGTGTCAGTCCCTTCGGGATCCATCCCTCATTCATCTTTATAAAGGTGAGGCAATCTAGACTTTTTTGCCCTAGGCGACTTCTCTTCTCGGTGACAAAACCTCCTGCTGCACTGAAGGTCCTTTCTGACAGGACACTTGAAGCGGGGCAGGCCAGAAGTTCAATTGCAAATTGGGATAGCTCAGGCCACAGGTCTAGCGTGCATACCCAGTAGTCAAGGGGTTCATCGCTCCTCAGAGTGTCGATATCTGCAGTTAAGGCGAGGTAGTCTGCTACCTGTCGGTCAAGTCGTTCTCTGAGGGTGGATCCCGAAGGGCTGATGCGATGCGTAGGACTGAAAAAGGTCTGCATGTCCTCCATCAACAACACGTCTTTTAAACGTCTTGTCCTTGCTGGCGTGGTCGTGGGAGGTGGATTACTTTCACCTCTTCCCCTGTTATATTGCCCTTGTGCTGTGACATCACCCTTATATGCTGTGTAAAGCCTACTTGTTAATTTGTTTTGGACCTGCTGCATCCTTTCTGACTTGCGGTAATTTGGTAACAAATCAGGCACTTTCTGCTTATACCGGGGGTCTAGTAGCGTGCACACCCAGTACAGGTCGTTCCCCTTCAGCCTTTTTATACGAGGGTCCTGCGACAGGCACGACAGCATGAAAGACCCCATTTGCACAAGGTTGGATGCCGAGCTAGTCATGTCCCGTTCCAGTGTTGAATTCCAACGTGTGGGGCTGTCACAAATCAAGCGCCTCACTGGCATGTTGTTTCGCCGCTGGATATCTGAAAAGTGGACCATGGCCGTGTAGGAACGCCTGAAATGGCCACACACATTTCTGGCCTGCTTCAGGACGTCCTGTAAGCCTGGATACTTATGGACAAAGCGTTGTACGATCAGATTTCACACATGTGCCATGCACGGCACATGCGTCAACTTGCACAAATTCAATGCCGCCAACAAATTTCTTCCGTTGTCACAAACCACTTTGACAATCTCTAGTTGGTGCGGAGTCAGCCATTGATCCACCTGTGCGTTCAGGGTGGACCGGAGTGCTGGCCCGGTGTGACTCTCTGCTTTGAGGCAAGTCAACCCCAATACGGCATGACACTGCCGTATCCGGGATGTGGAATAGTATCTGGGGAGCTGGGGGGGTGCCGTTGATGTGGAGCAAGACGCAGCAGCAGAAGAGGACTCAGCTGAGGAGGTTATGGAAGAGGATGGAGTAGGAGGAGTAGAGGAGGTGGCAGCAGGCCTGCCTGCAAGTCGTGGCGGTGTCATTAACTCCTCTGCAGAGCCACGCATTCCATGCTTGGCAGGCGTCAGCAGGTTTGCCCGATGCGCAGTGTAGGTGATATACCTGCCCTGACCATGCTTTGCAGACCAGGTATCAGTGGTAAGATGGACCCTTGCCCCAACACTGTGTGCCAGAGAAGCCATTACTTCCTTTTGCACAATTGAGTACAGGTTGGGGATTGCCTTTTGGGCAAAGAAATTTCGGCCGGGTACCTTCCACTGCGGTATCCCAATCGCTAAAACGTTTTGAACGCCTCAGACTCAACCAGCTTGTATGGTAAAAGCTGTGTCCTGCCTCTGCCTGTCATTTTTTTTTATGTGGACTGTTGGTACCCTAAATAGATTGGCTTGGTTGAACTTGGCACAGTACTTGTAAGCAAGACACACACTATGGGTAGCGGTCAAGCAAATGAACTTTGATTGACGGTCAGACAAATGCACTTAGATTTAAGAAAATAAAAGTTTGGGTTTTTTAAATGTGGACTGTTGGTACCCCAACTAGATTGGATTGGTTGAACTTGGCACAGTGTATTTTAAAATTATGAGATAACATTTTCTGTAAACTAAATAAAAATCATATTAGGAGGTTGAAAGAAAAAGAAACCGGATGGGGGGATACCGAGCAGAGCACACCATCTACAGCCCACTGGGAGACAAACTCATCCATTCCCCCAGTAGACAAAGCCAGGTGGTACTCTGCCCGGATACGGGAGCGCACCAGCACCCGGAACATGGCCTCAGGTGACAAGGGAACCCCCCCTATCAAACACTGCTTCCTGGACTTATATATAGTCAACTTGGCTAATGCCAGGAGCAGGTTGACGAGGAGGTCCCTGGCCTTATTGCCCCGGGACACTGGGCGCCCAAAAATAAAAATGTGAGGGGAGAAATGCAGCCAGAACTGCAGGAGGAGGCCCCTCAAGAGTGACAAGAGGGGCTGCAGTCTGGCGCAACTAAAATAAACATGATACACAGACTCTCCCTTGCCACAGAATGGACAAGTGGAGGGAGAGTCCGTGAATTTAGCTAAGTACTCTCCCGTGCTCAGTGCACCATGGAGCACTCTCCAACTCAAGTCCCCGTTGGGTCGTGGAACTAAATCAGAATAAAGTTCCCTCCACCGGGGCCTCTTGCCCTCGTCAGCTGGTAGGACCCGCCTCCAGATGGTATCGGGACGGGTCACGAGGGCAAGGAAGTGCACTGTATGGAGCACGAGAGAATATAAGCTCTTTCTCGGCATGCCGCGAAAGCATGCCGAGGGTATGTCCCTCAACTTCGAGAGGTTGGGGACAGGAGGAGCCTGAGGGGAAACACAGGGCTTGTGTCCAATGCAAACAGCCGGAGCAGGGGTGTTGAAAGGTGCATGTGGCACTCCGGCCTGCAAAGCCCCGCGAAGGAGGGTGCACGAGTCGGGGGAGATGGCATCCCTAATCTCCTGGAGCAAGCGCCCTGAGACTTTGGGCGTCACATATCCCAAATGGAGCGCAAGCTCCTGGGGTGACACCCAATCAGAACGCCCGTATTCCAGGAGATCCACGACTCGGGTCATCCGTGCATGACTAAGGCGGCGGATGATACTGGGGGACTGTAACATTGGAGCCCCCACTGCTGGATTAAATAGCAGGGGCACCGTGAATATTTCATCCCCCAAAGGCACGCCCTGCCTGGTCACGGAGACCATGCTCCAGGCCTTGAGGGTTTCCTGGTAGTATGCCGGCAACACAGAGAGGTCTCTCCCAAACCCCTCGGGCCTGATCAGAAATAATTGCCGGTCATACCCCAGGTTGCGCAACTGGCGATAAAAGCTGGATGCCAGTGCGCACCACTGCGGAGAGGGATCTGCATATAGGTATCTCTGCAGGTACTGAAGGCGGAAGGTGGACAACTGGGAGCACACACAAACTACTCCCTGTCCACCCTCCACCAAAGGCAGACTTGCCACCCCTGCAGAGACCCAATGCCTTCCCATCCAGAGGAAATCTAACAAATTCCTCTGGATATTGGTGACAAACTCGGGGGTCGGACTCAGACAAATCAGCCGGTGCCAGATCTGAGAAGCCACCAGCTGATTCACCACTAGAGTCCGCCACCTAAGGGAAAGCATTTTTGCTAGACCACTCCATTGTCCCAGACGAGAGAGGACACTGCCCTCTAACTCCCTCCAGTTGTCTGGGACGGAAGCGTCCGCAGCGGACAGGTAGACCCCCAGATATTTAATGACATCTGCCTCCCACGTGATGTCACGAAACGTGGGAGGCAAAGAGTCTACCTGTAAATTACCCTCTAAAAGGCCTGTGCATTTGGACCAGTTGATCTGAGCGGAGGAGGCAGCTGAATATACCTCCTGGCACTGTTTTGCCAGCTCAAGATCAACTGGATCCTGGGCCACGAGGAGCACATCGTCAGCATAAGCTGAAAGGACAATCTGCATGTCTAGATCTTTTAGCACCAGCCCTGTGAGCCTTTTCCTCAGTAGGCAGAGGAAAGGCTCGATGGCCAGTGCATATAACTGTCCAGACAAGGGTCATCCTTGACGCACCCCTCGTCCAAATAACAAAGGTGCTGTTAGGGACCAATTGATTTTAAGTAAACACTCTGCAGAGGCGTACAGCGTTCTTATAAAGCCCACAAACTGTGGGCCAAAGCTGTACGCTTGCAGAGTGGCTATGAGGTAACCATGGTCCACCCTGTCAAATGCATTCTCTTGATCTAAAGAGAGAAAGGCGAGTAACAGACCAGTCCTGCGAGAATAATGCAATAGATCCCGGACCAGAAAGATACTATCAAAGATAGTCCGGTCCGGGATCGCATAGGACTGGTCAGGGTGAACCAATTCTGCCAGCACAGACCCAAGTCTAAGCGAGATGGCTTTAGCTACAATCTTGTAGTCCGTGCTGAGCAGAGAGACCGGTCGCCAGTTCTTAATAAGCCGGAGATCCCCCTTTTTGGGCAGCAGGGCAAGTACTGCCCTGCGACAAGACAGGGGCATCTCCCCGGTCTCCAGGGCTTCCCCAAGGACCAGATGGAAATCAGGTCCCAGAGTCTCCCAGAAAAATTGGAAAAACTCTACAGTCAGTCCGTCCAGTCCTGGAGACTTTTCACAGGACATGGCACGGAGGGCTTCAGAGAGCTCTTGAAAAGATAGTGGTATATCAAGCCGCTCTCTTACACCTTCACTGTGGGGAGCCCCTCCCATAGCACCCTGCAGGCGTCTGGAGAAATGGGATCCGGAGAGTAAGGATCTTTTGGGCTCTATCCCGGATACTCTCCGGATCTGTAAGGGGGGCACCGTCTTCATCTAGAAGACAGGTGATGTGCCTACTGTTACCCCCCTTTTTCTCCAGTGAGTAGAAGAGGCGCGAGCCGCGGTCTAGATCTTTGAGAAAACCTAAGCGGCTGCGCACGTATGCCCCTTTGGCCTGGTGTCGTTCCAGGTCACAGAGGACATCCTTTATCTCTACATACTAGCTCTGCAGGGATTGGTCCCTACAAGTGAGCAGCCTCTGCTCCAGATGGAGTACCTCCCCTCGGAGTGACTCCAACTCAGCTTCGCGCTGCCCAATCGCACCCTTGGTATATTCCTGACACAGAAGTCGCAAATGAACCTTGCCCACGTCCCACCACAGTTTTAACGTGGCAAAGTCCCCCTTGCAACCCCTTGCGACCCTTGAGGTCCTCGCTGTTATGGGCTCAGCGGGGATGAGTGCTGTACTGACGGAGGTACCATTTGCTGGGGCTGGGGCATGATGCTTTACATTAGGACAATTCCTACGTGTATGCCCCAACCCCTTGCAATGATAGCACTGCACCTCCGTAGTGCTGTAAAAAATCCTGTAGAGCACCCCCTCAAATGGAATCCCAAAAGACCCCTCTATGTTTTCTGCGCCCTGAGGCAGGCACATTTGTACCTGCCTCTTGAAAGAGAGCACATGACGAAGTGCTCTCTCTCTGCACCCCAGGGGAATTTTAATAAATGGTGTTTTTACTTCCCCTAGGGTTAGCAGGTGGGGTCGCAGGAGGAAGTCTGGTAGGAAGGGGGGCACATTAGAGAGTGTTACTTTTGTGCCCAACCCTTTCCAGGGGTTCTATTGGGACATATAATCCCCTCACTGTGATGCCTCTCTGTATAAGAATGTGAGCAGCAGCCAGAATACGGGTAAAGAAAACTGCTTTCCCATACATTTTGCTGGCTGCTACTATAACAGAGGGGCTGATGACATTAGCTGCAGCACGCAAATAGATATCAATGCTGTAGACCCCAGACATCTGACATTTAACCCAATGCTTCCTGGTGATCTGCCCCTCAGCCCCAGCGGTGGTATTACTGGGGCCAGCAGAAACCACCTGTGACCAGGTATTAGCCACAGGGGTAGGTCTGCTGGCAGAACCACCAGGAGCTGGGGCTGCCTTATCTGCCTGGGGCCTATGCTGTGCAGTGCTGCAGCTAGGATTTTCAGTGGCCATTATTCCCCCTTTTGACCCCTGAGGCTTCTTAATGGTCTTATCCATCATGTTTAGACCCTTTTTTTTTTTAGTTTATTTGTTTTATTTATTTTTATTTTTTGTTTTATGATTTTCTATTGTTTTCTTTTTTTAAATATAAAAGTGTGAAAAAGAAACAAAAAGACAAAACTAAGGGAGAGAGAGAGATGATGTTTGGCAGTGGAAGGGTTAATGACCTGTTGCAAGGTGTTGCTAATTACAACAACACAGAGAACACTGAGGCTTTTTAACCCCTCTGTGTCTCTGTGTCAGATGTAAAAAAAGCCTTTTAAACAAAAACTTCAAATTATTTCCCCCCCCCCTGCCTACAAAGATGTTACTTGTCTTCTCTCCCCCAAAACATAAAACCCAACACCAAACAAACAAAACTTTAACAAAACCTGAAAAACTTTTAAAAAAAGTCAAAGTAAAAAAGCTCCAGGAGTGCAGGTGAAGTGCTAAGGGAGGGGTGTGGCAAAGTATCCAGGAGACAGCTCACTCTCCTGGGATAGAGGGCTGAGCCTGACTCCCACAAAACTAAAACTTAAATTAAACTCAGAAAAATACCATAAAAACTCCCAAAAATTAACAACACCGTGCACAAAGTGCTTATAAACAGAAAAGTGTTAAAATAAAACTTGTATTTGAGGGACTAAGACCCTAAAAAGCCTTTTGTTTAGAGCTCAAGCATACACACAACCTCTTGGCACAGTACTTGAAAGCAGGACACTCATTCTGATTAGCGGTCAATCAAATGAACTTTGATTGACGGTCAGGCAAATGCACTTAGATTTAAGAAAATAAAAGTTTTTTTTTTTTTTTTAAATGTGGACTGTTCTTACCCCAACTAGATTGGATTGGTTGAACTTGGCACAGTACTTGTAAGCAAGACACACACTATGGGTAGCGGTCAAGCAAATGAACTTTGATTGACGGTCAGACAAATGTACTTAGATTTAAGAAAATAAAAGTTTGGGTTTTTTAAATGTGGACTGTTGGTACCCCAAATAGATTGGATTGGTTGAACTTGGCACAGTACTTGTAAGCAAGACACACACTCTGGTTAGCGGTCAAGCAAATGAACTTTGATTGACGGTCAGGCAAATGCACTTAGATTTAAGAAAATAAAAGTTTGGGTTTTTTAAATGTGGACTGTTGGTACCCCAACTAGATTTGATTGGTTGAACTTGGCACAGTACTTGTAAGCAAGTCACACACTCTGGTTAGCGGTCAATCAAATGAACTTTGATTGACGGTCAGGCAAATGCACTTAGATTTAAGAAAATAAAAGTTTGGGTTTTTTAAATGTGGACTGTTGGTACCCCAACTAGACTGGATTGGTTGAACTTGGCACAGTACTTGTAAGCAAGACACACACTATGGGTAGCTGTCAAGCAAATGAACTTTGATTGACGGTCAGGCAAATGCACTTAGATTTAAGAAAATAAAAGTTTGGTTTTTTTAAAAGTAGACAACTAGTAAACAATATTATATTGTATGCGTTGTGCACACTGTGAGCCTGACACACACACTTGCAAGCAGGGGCTAGCAGATAGACAGGCAAATGAAATTAGATTACACAGAAAAAAAAAAAAAAAATGATGTTATAGCCCTAAAAAGGGCTTTTTGGGTTGCTGTGTTTACAGCAGAGATCTGATGAGTCCTTCAGCACTGCACTGGACACTGAATAAACTTGCCTAGCTGTTGATTTTCCTATTCAATCAGCATCACCTACACTCTACCTCCTCTCTGTAAGACTGCAAGTTAGTTATGATTCCAAAATGGCTGCTGTCCATGAGGTAGATGGCTCTGGAAGGGAGTGTATGCTGCTGATTGGCTGGAATGTGTCTGCTGACTGTGACATGCAGGGTCAAAGTTTGCTCAATGATAAAGTATTGGGGGCGGGTCGAATCTTGCATATGTTCACTGTTCGATGCGAACGCGAACATGCTATGTTCGCCGGGAACAATCCGCCGGCGAACTATTCGCGACATCTCTAATCATGTTTTTTCTGCAGCAAATCCTGATTTTGGCATCATATCCACAGATGTATAACCCCATGCTTGGATTATAGCATTTGCTCTAAGGTAAAAAAAAAATCCATGCTGGTATCTGAAGTAGAAATTGGATCTATAATTGTTTATGTAGTAGAAAAATAGAGCCTCATCCGATTTGGAGGCCGCATCTCGCGGGATGTAGGGCGTCCGTCCGCAGGCTCCAAGTGTGCTAGATGTATGGTGCTATTCAATCCGCCTAGACCACAAGTAACAGGCCTGTAAAGCCTGTAAACCATCTCCACGCACACAAGCTGTAAAGGGGCCGGACGAGGCGCGTTCATCTGTCAATAACCAGGATGAGGAAGAGGGGAGGGAGAGGATGAGGGGAGGGGGAGGAGAGGGAGAGGATAAAGAGAGGGGAGGGAGTGGATGAGGGGAGGGGGAGGAGAGGGAGAGGGAGAGGAGGAGGGGAGGGAGAGGATGAGGGGAGGGGGAAGAGAGGGAGAGGAGAGGGAGAGGATGAGGGGAGGGAGATGGGAGGGAGAGGATGAGGGGAGGGGGAGGACAGGAGAGGGAGAGGATGAGGGGAGGGGGAGAACAGGGAGAGGAGAGGGAGAGGATGAGGGGAGGGGGAGGGGAGGGAGAGGATGAGTGGACGTCGGCACCTGGTATATGCTAATGACGTGACGTCACATGCACGCCACATTATTAGCATTGGCCAGGTCAAGACGCCGGAAAGATCGGCGACCGGAGCAGAAGCTGAAGATGGAGGTAAGTGAGGGGAAAGGGAGAGGGGGAGGTATTTAGAGGGGTAAAGTGAGGAGGGGGGTTTAGAATGAGGAGCGGGGTTGAGGATGAGGAGGGGTGGAGGATGAGGAGGGAGGTTGAAGAGGGGGGTTGAGGTTGAGGAGGGAGGTTGAGGAGGGGGTTGAGGATGGGGGGGTTGAGGATAAGGATGGGGGGTGGAGGATGAAGAGGGAGGTTGAGGAGGGGGGTTGAGGTTGAGGAGGGAGGTTGAGGAGGAGGTTAAGGAGGGGGTTGAGGATGGGGGGGTTGAGGATGAGGGTGGGGGGTTGAGGTTGAGGAAGGAGGTTGAGGAGGGGGTTGAGGATGAGGAGGGGGGTTGAGGATGGGGGTGTTGAGGTTGAGGAGGGAGGTTGAGGAGGGGGTTGAGGTTGAGGAGGGAGGTTGAGGAGGGGGTTGAGGATGGGGGGTTGAGGATGAGGATGGGGGTTGAGGCTGAGGAGGGGTCTTGAGGAGGAGGGTTGAGGAGGGGGTTGAGGATGAGGAGGGGGGTTGAGGATGAGGAGGGGGCTTGAGGAGGAGGGTTGAGGAGGAGTTTGAGTAGTGGTTGAGAAAGAGGGGGTTGTGGATGAGGATGGGGGGGCTGAGGTTGAGGAGGGAGGTTGAGGAGGGGGTTGAGAAAGGGGAGGGGGGTTGAGGAGGGAGGTTGAGGAGGAGGTTGAGGAGGGAGTTGAGGATGAGGGGGTTGAGGATGAGGATGGGGGGTTGAGGTTGAGGAGGGAGGTTGAGGAGGGGGTTGAGGAGGGAGGGTGAGGAGGGAGGTTGAAAATGAGGAGGGGGGTTGAGGAGGGTGATAAGGGAGGGGGGAAGAGACACAGGGAAGGGAGAGGGGGGAAGAGACACAGGGAAGGGAGAGGGGTGAAGAGACACAGGGGAGGGAGAGGGGAGAAGAGACACGGGAGAGAGAGAGGGGGCAAGAAAAGGGCACACAAGAGGGGGACACAGAGGGCACAAGAGGAACACAGGGGGCAGCATATTTCACCCCCATCGAGTATATACGGTAATTACTTTTTTCCACTACACTTAGGATTCTACTTAAGGCTCTGTCATAGCGTCTGGTATCATATTTTGGATCCTATGTATACGGTTTTATGTTATATTGTTTTGATATACTTATCCCTTGATACTTTGGATTATCTAGTTAATGGTTTTTTGTTTATATAATTGGATCAAAGTGTTATTATATCTTTGCAATTCTATTGCTACTCTATTTTTATTGCCAATGATTTTAGTACTGCTTTGCCTTACTTAAATTGTTTTGGGGTTATCTAATCTACTGCCACTGATTATTTTTTATTGGACAGTAAGTATTGAGGAGTAGAGGCATATAGCATATATAGAGTGGTCTCCTTATTTATGAGGGTTCTTGGTATAATTATTCCATCTAATTATCCTTGACCACCCTGTTGTTAGCAATTGTTTACATTCTGCTAGTTATTAGTTAATGTTCTCTATACCTTTTCTTATTTATGTTCCAGTTAGTTACCAGTGAGATTGCTTATTCCTCTTAGCTAACGAACTAGTGCTATTAAATATATTTTTCTACCATCGAGGGGTACTTTATTGAGTTGGCCAGTAGTTTCAATGAGTAGGCTAGTATTTGAATTAATTGTTTTCTCTTCTACTATTTCTTGTATATTTGGATGAAGGGTTGCAACATATTGATATATTGAGCATTTTATTGCTGGTGTTAAGCACTGTTTGAATGGCGAGATGGTTTGGAATGAACACATAGCAATGCATTATTCATCATACTAATGACATATACCTTTCTTTTCTATCTTTCTGCATCCAGGAGGAGGTCTGGGTCCAGAGGCGAGCCAGAGGCGGGGCAGTCGGCTCCAATCGAGCAGGATGTGGCGCCCAGCAGGAACCAGTTCAGGGAGAGGAGGAAAGAGGAGGATCTGAGGAGGCTCAGAGGAGATAATTTGGGTGGTGGGGTCACCGTCCGGACCACCGGCAACCCCACCGGAATTTGACCCCAGAATCCCTCTCCTCCAAACACTGCATATCCCTCCAGGGCCCTCCAAAGCCAGCCACTACCTCCTTCCCCACACAGCTGTGCGCTGGCTGCCACCGCCACACCAACACCACCACCAGCATCACCAAAGGCTCCAGCCGGGCCCCAGACCTTCCCCACTGCAACACTGCCACCTCCTCAACCAGCCCTGGCACCACAACCTCCATCACCACCATCACCACCAAGCCAAGCTGTGCAGGCAGAGATGCTGGCCCTCAAGCACCAGCAACTGGACTGTCTGCCGGGTATCCAGGTCAGCATCTTTGCCAATCATGCAGAGGTTATGTGCAGACTGGCAAGGAGCTCTAGGGAAAAGAGGAGACATCATCCTATGACTGAGAGCTACCTGGCCTAGCTGCTAATTATAGGGCTGGTCCCCAGCCCTGCCTCCTCTAACACAGAGGCATCCCTCAGCCGCCAGCAGTCTGGACCCTCCTCTCCTCCCACCATGCCTCTGCCACCTTTGTGCCACAGCCCCCCCCCCCTGCACCACCACCAGCAGGGAGACGACAGGCCCTGCGGCTAGGCGGAGGAGGACTTGGGGGCTGTGGACATGTTTGTGGCTTCTCAACAGCACTTCTCAGTTACAATCTATTGGTCACAATGTTACATAATCTAGCCAGGCTACAGAGTGATGGTGATATTTTGTATGCAGATGGCTACCACCCGTCACATGGTCCATGATCCTCTTCTCTGTAGACATGTAGGGTTTTGTTTAACATGTCACCAATTAATGGTCACTGAGGAATGCTGTTGAGAAGAGATGCTGCAGTCCCTATGATATTTTCAGGCCTTAATTTGTAGGTTGTCTTTTTTTCCCTCTATTTTTTTGTTTTAGGTACGATTCAGGTCCATGAAGGCAGCTTCTGCATTTGCAAGCATTGTGGAGGAAATCATATGGAAATGAGAATGTTTAATTTCCAGATACTGAGGCCCAAGTGCTTGGTTACCAATTAACGTTCAATAAATGTTTTTTGGACCTGGACAGCGGCCCTGAAACGCCAGCATATCCAGGAACCATTCACCACTTGCAGGAGTTTAGGTGGTCGTAACAATTATAATCACTGATGAAGCTGTAATTAGAAATCTTTATTGTCCCATTCTATTTTTAATCTTATATTTTACATTTAACATTTTGCACAATAAAAACCCACCTTTTTATAGTACACGTAGTGTGGCCCTCCTTTTTCACTTCTTGTACCGTTTCGCCTCACGGAGTGTCTAGATACCCCTTGCCCTCATATAGTATTCGTAACTTGAAAAGACACTGAGTCATTTTGCTCATAGTAAAACAGAGAACTGATGAGCAGAAGGGAGCATATGAACCCATGAGAAACAGGACAGCAACTGGAGGATCCACGTTTGAATCAACACATATGTTCTGTTAATACCTCATATCTCTGAGGTCCCAACAGGTGAGAGACCAACAGATCAAGCTGAATTTGATCTATATTTGAAATCATAGGAGTAATCTGCACCAGGAGATCCTTGCGCTTTCTTTGCCACCCTTCAATTGTGGAGGAAATGTATGAAGTGTAAGGTTTTCCCAGTGCCTCTCGGGTAGACATTCCTTCAATTACAGCCACCCCAGAACATGTAGCTCCCACAATCTTAAAGCTATCATATAGCCAAATATCTCATATAGTCAGATTGTTGTTAGCTTAATCGTAGACTAATACCGCTATGGCGGTGGACTTGCATAGTCTCACAATGGCATGTTAATGACAGCCAGGCTGCTGACCTTTGTGTACTCTTCATATTAATGGGAATTTTCCCATATTACTGATTATCCAGAGACCTAGCTAATATTAGTCATGCTTGCAGATGTGAATCAGGTGAGATGGTATATTGGTACAGTTACATTATTTAGCACTGTACATGCATGTTGATTAGTTTTTTTTTATCCTCCTCCGCCTTTTTTTTACCTGACCACTTTTTTAATTTTTTCCTGTCACCACACTGTATGTGTGAAACTGGATTCAATTACACAGTCCGGAGGTCGAATCATAGCTTTGTTATACCAGTTGTAAATGGGTCAGTGTGTTTTCAATGGTTGGGGATTATGGGACATCCACATGCATCACATTAATGTCACATTCCTATATATGTAAACAAATGAGCTGTAGTTAACATGCAATAGATTAATACATATCAAAAGAATCAAAGTCAGAATAGAATTAGATATATAATACTAAATATCACATATAATAATAATAAAGGATTAATACACAGGCCAAGTTCAATTAGTGATACTGTGGAGTATGAACATTCCCCTGAGGGCCTGATAGGAATATGACTGGTGATACTGGAGTGGGTTGCCAGTTTCTTCTCTAGTGGACTGTGATTTATCTGACCTCCCTGCTATGACGTGCCCACCTACACTGGCCCTACATGTTATAGCTCACAGCTTCATTGCAGTACACAAGCCCCTTCACCACCACCACTTAGCAATGCTGAAGGGGACCAGGGGAACAAACAGCACACTAATCCACTGTAACCCATCAGGAGGGGACGCAAAAACACATGGAGGCTTTGCAGAGGCATGTGGATCAACAGCCAATTCATCTCCATCAGGGGTTATCTCTGCTATGCCCATCCTGGTAAATCCCACGCCATTTCCGGTGGCCATGTGCCAGGATGTGTACCCATTCCTATTTTGTGACCTCCCATTATGTTCTGCTATTCATCAATTAACATTAGTGTGGAGTGCTAAGTGGTGGTGGTGAAGGGGCTTGTGTAGCTTAATGAAGCTATGAGCTATACCATGTAAGGCCAGTGTAGGTGGGCAGGTGAAAACAGAGAGGTTAGACAAATCCCAGTTCACTAGAGAATGAACTGGCAATCCACTCCAGTATCTTTCCCCCCCTCTCCCTCGTTTCTCTTTCCCTCCCCATCCCTTATCATCCTCCTCATCCTCCCTCCTTATCCTCCCTCCTCAAATCCCCCTTGTCATCCTCCCTTCTCATCCTCAACCCCCCCTCCTCCTCCTCCCTCCTCATCACTTTACCTCTCTCTAATTACCTACCTCTCTCCCTTTCCCCTCTCTTACATTCCATCAGCTGCTCCGGCTGTGTCGGGACCCAGCATATGCTAATGACGTGACCCTGAAGGCGCTCACTGCACTGGTGGAGATGAGTGCAGTAAGCGCTCATCTCTACCACCCAAGGGACTACAGATCAACATAAATCTAAAAAAAAAAAAAGCAAAAGCAAAAAAAGATCTTCACACACAGCACGGGAGGGCAGCCAGGATGTCTGGGAGTGAGGTTGCACGCAAACTTAAGCTGAATTTGCCAAGTTTCAGGCACTTGAAAATAGCTTAAGCGAGAAAAAAAATGGCACCCGAAAAAATGTAAACAAGGCTACACGACCCCTAACCGCACAAACCACCGCCGGGCACGTACACATTTTACACAGGAACTTACGAGGTACAAAATACACTATTAGGAAGGACGGAAAATGCTTGTGAGCCGCGTAACACATGGACAATCGCCACCATTTTACAACACTAAATTGCAACTAATAACATTACGATTCTAAAATTGCCCTTTACCAGACTAAACAAACGGTTTGGCCTGGTGCACGCAGTCTATTTACAATGTATACTTGGTACATTGCTGACACTTTCTCCTCAGGTCAGCAACAGTCAAACTGTACATTGTGTGCTGGAGGAAAATCAAAAGAGATTGTTAGCTCATCAGGATATTGATTGCTTGATGTATTAGTTAGAAATAGGTAAAGTATATTAATTTATTAATTAATTATTATAAAAAAAATGTATATATATATATATAAATATATATATATATAAAATAAAAATACGCTAAATAGCCTATTTTACACTGCGGTTACTTTATCAATACATTAATGCTTTGCGCTTCCAAATACATTTATTAATTACTAATTTATTATTAACGTACATTAATTTAATAATTACTGATTAGCAATGGAAAATTAAAATTTATAATTTCCTCTGCACTAAAAAAAAATTACATTTTACACTGCACTTATATATCTGGATTACTACTCATTGGCTTACAGCGATAGGACTCTCAAAGCAGTTACATATTTAAATCACTTTATTGTGCTCTGAGACCTGCAAACATTTTCTAATTTACACTGCACTAAAAAAAAATGAATATTTAACTCTGTATTTATATATCTGTCTTTGCGATGAGCACCGAAGATGATCGTAGCAAAACACAAAACTTGAAGTATACAAGGGGAGAGGCTCGCAATGAGCACTGAATGTGCTCAGAGGAGAAAAAAGTACACGAGGGGAGAGGCTTGCAATGAGTGCCGAAGGTGCTCAGAGGAGCAAAAGTACACCAGCCGCTCAGCGCGAGGCTTGCAATGAGCCCTGAAGGTACTCCGAAGAGAAAAAGCCTTACATTCTATGGCAAACAACATTGCCATGGCTTCAAATTTTATTGCCTTAATTTTTTGACGGGCAAGTCGCTAGTTTTTAATAATATTCACATATTTTTAGTAGTAATTTGTTCTTTAATGTTTGGAGTATTTACATTATTGAAAACCGCACATATAGAATTGTCATTTATAACATACAATTTGTGATGTCCATTCTCAGGAATCATTCTCTCTTTCCTGTTTTTCCTCACTTAATATAAAATGCTCAGTGAAGGATTTTCTAGATTCAGGCCTCCTCCATCATCCTGATGAAGGTAATGAGGAAATGCAGAGTGACCTAACTAGCATCCTAATTGGCGTTCAGTTGATGCAGGAGTCTGCTGTTACAGATGATAGAGTACATGAGCAAACAGTTGTCTTGCTACTAAAACAATGTTGTTTCTTAATTGATGGGCAGATGGTTTTTATTCAAACCTTTTTTTTATGTTGTTCAGTTGTTTCCGACTCTCTGTTACCTCATTGACACACCAAGCACCCCTTTATGTCCATTGTCATGTTGAGCCACATGATATTCATGGCAGAGACATTGTAGTGGGTTGCCAGTTCCTTCTCCAGTGTGCCACAGCATACAGCTCCTGGTATTCCTAGGTGGTCTCTCATCCAAGTACTGACCAGGCCCAACCCTGCATGGCTTCAGGGTGGTGTGACGTCTTGGTTCCCTGACTTGAATCAAATGCAGATCGCAGCGGTGAAAGCACCAAATCCTAATCACTGGACCACCAGTTAACACTATGTACCAGGACCCAACAGAAGCATCAGTTTTTTTATAATTAAAAACTAGTGGTATGACCTTTTTACTGTTTATATGCTCTTAGTTTTCAAACAAAAAGTTTTCCAATACTTGATGGAATTTGAACAACTAAGGAAATGTCTTTAGAATGTAAAAAACAAAAATTGCTTCAAACCTTTAGTATGTTTGCCTTTCTCTGGATTAATTAATAATTAAAATATATATATATTTGATTAATAATTAATTAACAACTAATTAATTAATAAATAATCTGCATATTGCAGATCAGAAGAGATCTTAAAATGTTGAGCTTGATGGACTGAAAGTCTTTTTTTAACCTTAATTACTATGTTACTATGTAACTATGTAACTAGGTTAGATAATGTGTCTAAACACTTATAAGAAGGAAAACCTACAACTTTGAACAGATTTAAAATATCTGTTATCAATTTTTTTCCACAAATAATGACATTTTGGCCTTGTCTTCTTCTATATAATGGATAGCCATCACAATTAGCATATGTTTTGTCTCTATAACCTTTTGGAAATTCTTTAGTGCATTTTTTATTTTTCATACATGGTGATTGTGGTTTAATATCTCGTCATGGTCCATGAATCATGTGAGGACTTACAATCTTATATAGTCTACCATGTATTACTGGATCTGGTAGTTCAGCAATAATAACTGAATTCACTTTATCACCAGTATCCAATTTATATTTCTCTTGAAGGATTATAAGAATATGTGCATGTGGAAGGCCTCTTTTCTGAAATTCTATGGTATAAACATAAGCTAGACATTTTCCAAATAACTGACTTACGGTTATGTCACGTATTAATTCAGTTAATTTGATTTTGAAGACTCTGGCCATTGTGGATTACATGTAAATGTAATAAATAAATCTGGTTTTCCAAATGTAGTTACAATAGCCATAACATCATTGTATCTTTCTCGCATATTGTGAGGAGATCCTTGGAAAGAAGAAGGTAAAATTATGGCTTTGCCAGCTGAAAGCTCTCTGTTTGTAGCTACCTTAGTGAGATAATCCATCTGTCCACAATACTGTTCTACACGTAGTTTATCTTGTTGATATTTTAAGAAATTTTAATTATTTACCTCAACTTGCAAATATGAATCATTGGTCCATTGTTGTGTCAGTTTTCCACCACATAAAATGGGATTAAATCCATCTTGAATGGCAGTTTGAGCCACTTTAAATTCAAGCATGGAAATTTTATTACTTATCTATCTTACACGTACTTTAGAATTTGGGTAACTGTCAAGTGTTAATTTAGGTTGCCATCTGGCTTCCCCATTGGGGAAAAATAAGATATGTCATTGGATCTAAATTAGTACTTAAGCTATTTATGTTGATGCAAGGTTGCTCCTTATTTCTGGGATATATTCTAATATCCCTATGTAATGGTGGTTCTCCCTCATCATTTTGATAGACCATTGCAACCTCATTTAATGTTGGTAAGTTGTAACAGCGTTTATTAATATGGCGATTTCTTTTAAGAACCATATTGACTTTTGGGATTGGTAATTGATGTAGTTCTGCATGAATTATTTGTTCTTGTTCTATTTCTGACAATGTTTTATAAGCTTGAGTGTACAGGTTTTGGGCCATAATGTTATAAATATATAAAAACAATGGGTAAGCATTTTTTATTTTCTGCAAGCTGCATACGTTGTTCAACAGCTTCCACTGTATCTAGGACATACAGTTGAGCACATTTTCTTTGTTCCCCTTCTGGATGTAAATGAGAAGTTCAATGGTAAATGTGTCCTTGTACTTTGAAAAAGTAAGGGCCATGTCCTGGCACATTAGCAGCTAATGTTGCTCCCATAGATGCAAAGGATCTATATCTATATCTTATGTTTGTTTTGAATTTTTTTTGTATTTAGGGAAAGTAGGCTCCGTCATAATGCTTTTTAAATATGTTGGGAAGTGTTTTCTTTGTGGAAGTCTTACCTTGCCCTTTTGGCAGCAACTAACGAACTGGCCATCTCTGGGTCTTTCCTGTTGGAAATGATAAGCCCCACAAAACTGACAAACAATATTCATAACATTATGAGAAAAGGGGGAGAGCCAGAGAGGTAAAGTTGTCTAATAGTTGTATTTAGGTGTTAGGGATGTTCAACATATTCCAATTATTAAAATAACAACAACAATAATTCTGCAGTGCAAAATATATCAAGTCATAACAGATAGAAAAGAGGAAAAAGTACACCTTTAATTCCAATGACAATATTGACCCAAAGAGATATTCCAAAATAATTTTAGGTAGGAAAATAATATTAACCAAATACCTTAATTGTATAAAAAGTAGCTTTTATTTATATATAAAAATACATACAATAAATAAAAAAATTATATTAAAAATATATCAAGGATGTCTCCACAATAGATAATTGTCTAAATAGATTTAGCTGTAACTACAATGTTTATAACATGGATTGAATTATATATGCAAAGGAAAATATATAACAAAAAATGAGATACTTAGTGATACTTTAACGTTGCTAATCTACATAGAGCTCATAGAGCTCTGCCAATATATGAAGAGAAATCAATTGTACACTAATTTGAAGGTAAATACCAATAATCTATCATTCATAGTATTATGTACAGGAAAATAATGCAATAATAGTAACACAATGTGAAAAAATATATAGGCGAGTAGGGGAAATAAGAGAGATCTGTGGCCCTAATTAACTAAATGGTAGCAGATTAAGACAGGAGGCCCACTATTTACCTCCCTATCTGCCTCACCTTGTATAGTATACACTCTCTATTATAAGACTATGCCCATCACTGGCCCACTTACCCACCAGACAACGACCTATGCGGCAAATACACCACAGCACCAAAAAAAACTTCTTTAATACAAGTAACACATATCCAAAACCGGAACCGGAAGGAGACAACCGGAAGTGGATCTGACAAGCGCGTTTCTCACCAACTTCAATAGGGAGACTCTCCAGGCAGTGTCTGTTGAGAATTACAGAGAGAGATGCAAATATTAAAATAACATTTCAACCAATTTGTTTTTCTGCTAAGACCATACAAAACAGGTGTAACGGAGTTGGAACACGCAGTCCAATATCTCTGCTGGTATACGGTAAAATATCCAAGAAGCACTACAGTCTCACCATCCCCGACCTCCCATATTGGACGACACTCAATTTGGGAGTCAAAGAAATACTGTCTTTATTTTGTTGTGCAGAAATATATATACCCATCTCTTCCCACAGGCAATACACATCCCCCATAGTTGGCCACACAATACACATAGAGAGACAATAGGTGTGGTCACACCCCCCGGAGGTTACCTGGCTACTTTGATACAATCAGACATTGATCAGATTATACATCTGTGTTCTTATGTCTGATAATGAAAACACTTTATGTTTATATAAGAATAGACTTCCTTATCTTATGAGGAGTCTCTGTAATAGGATTATCTATCATGCCAAGCTCTGCAATAGTCTGGGCTAATATTCTGCAGAGCATAAACCAACATACATACAGTATAACAGTAGGATCATATTTTAACCAAGAATTAACTAACCATAAAACAGGGTAAAACAGTGATGGGTTCCGTTACCCACCTCACCCGTGACCATAAGCCGGCATACACGGTCTGATCCCAATGGATCGGCCTGGGGATGTCCGGACAAAAGTATTTGTTGGTCAATTTTCTAGTTTGACAACCCATCAGCATTACTGCAATTCACATTTACTCACATTTCACATATCCCCAAATAGCTGGGATCTGAGCGCACAAAACTACTGAATTGCGCTCTGATCCTATTCACACAGATCAATTGCCATGTAGCTAAATTCTTTCCCATAGTCTTTCATTATATGAATGAGCTCCATGGCATAGCTATCTGGGGTATCACCGCTCCCACAGGGCAAGTACCGAATGACCCCCCTGTATTTAAAGGGCCAGAATGAGGGACATACACTCTGGTATGGCCAAATACTGTTTTTAAAGGGCAATATGTCCCAGGGCCATAGTCGCAGGGCAGGAGGCTGGCAATAAGTCATCTCCAGGACAAAGGGGCGAAGGGCACTTCGTCACACATCTCCCCTTTGGGGGTAAGTCTAACTAGGCACCTGGATATTTCGCTGTGGTGATGGAGCAACACGCTGAGGGGACCTGATGCCAGCTCTTCTGCTGGTATAACCTGCAGGACATTCTGCTCTGTACAAGGGAACCAACATACATACAGTATAACAGTAGGATCATATTTTAACCAATAATTAAATAACCATAAAACAGGGTAAAACAGTGATGGGTTCCGTTACAACAGGATATATACTTGCATTTTGTATGTATCCAAGGGGGGTTAGGTTATGGGGCTAGGTTTAGACAGTGGTGCATAGAAATAGGATAGATCCTTCCATTTATTATGTGTTAAGAACATTTGTTGTAGTATCTTGTTTTGTGTGCACCACTGTTGGCATTAGAGGTTTAGGTTACAGGGTTAGGCTTAGATGGTTAGTTAGGTTGCAGAACATTTTCACATTGACGCACACCAAACAGAATAAATCATTTACTTGACAGAGATGGAAATGTTGAAATTACCTTTCAATCCTTTTTTTTTGTGTGACTAATACCATACTATTTTTGTTAAGCAAATGTATTTTTGTACTTTTTGGGCTTAATTTGTTGTCTGTAAATTTCTTCAGAGTTTACAGTCTGTGTAAAGCCGTGCTGTGCTGCAAATTAGTCAGTGACAGTGTTCAGGCAGAGTCTGTGGAAAATTAGAAAAATATGCAAATGTTAAAATCCACTGTAAATATGAAAAAAAAAATATTTTGCTAAAAGCATAAATTATGTTTTCAAATATGTCTTAATAAAAGCCGTTTTCTGCTTTAAATGTCTCCTTTTTAATTATTTTAAAATGTATTTACATTTATCTGTCTTTGAAATCTTACTATACATGAATAATGTCTTTTAAATGCTTCTGTACATTTTATTGTTGTTTTTGACAATATTTAAAAGCATTTTTTTTAATTATTAATTTATTAATTAATTGTATAAATTGATGTATCTTTTCAATGTTACTATACATAAATAATGTCTTCTAAATGCTTCTGTACATAAGGTTATTTGCAATATTTAGAACCTTAATTTGTTTTTCATTATTAATTAATTAATTAATTAATTAATTATAGCTTACCTATTTGATGTAATTTGCAGGTTTTAAAACGTATAAAGTGATAATCAAGCTGCTTCAGAAGCCACACCACCAGTGAAATCTACAGTCAAACTGTTCCTCACCTGAGGAGAAATGGAGAACATTCTAGAAAGTTTGCAGTATTTATAGAGTGTGATCTGAAGTAGAAACCGTTATAACGCAATGCGCATGCGCTATTTGCATTCCAGTCATCAATTTGCGTTCCAGCTGCAGTTTCTTGCAAGGTACTTACTTCTTCCATAGAAAATTGCTTTGATTTTGTATGTGCTACGTGCCGCAGGATGTGTGGTACATGCCGCATGAAGTGTTACTTGAGAGTTTGGGTAAGTGTTCCGAGTGCGTTGGTGATTTTTACGTGGTTGGCCTCGTTTTCATTTTTTTCGGACGCCATTTTTTTCTTGCTTAGCCGATTTTTAAGTGCCGAAACTTATAAAATTTGACTTAAATTTGTATGCCACCTCACTCCCAAATATCCTGGCTGACACCCTGTGCTGTGTGTGTGTTTTTTTTTTGGTATTTTTCGATGTGCCCGGTTCAGCCGGTAACTTTGTATTTTTTGGGCCTTGGAAATTTTTATTTCTAAGCACAGCGGCTCGTAATACTTTTTTTCCTATGTCCGCTTTCCTTTTCAAAGTGTTACGGGCCGTAATTTTTCAACTTGATTTTTTCTAACTGCTACGGGTCTTGCACTGTGAATTGGATAATTGAGCTTTCTGTTTTTCTTTGATCTGTAGTCCCGCGGGTTGTAGAGATGAGACACCTATGGTCCTTTGGCTCTCGCTGTCTAAGTCATATGGGGTCGTAGGGATGAGCCCCTACGGAGCTCATCTCCACCAGTACAATGAGGACATTCAGCCCACATTGCCTGCAACTGCGGCCTTCACTTTGAGAGCCAGCAAACATTAGCAACAACCCAGAATGCTCACAACTATATATGTGATAATTAGGATCCGGGAGGGCCAGCAAAATCAATTGATTTGCTGGACTCAAAGATTCTCAGACTGAGGAGACAATAGTTGTTCCTGAGTCTGGGAATATTACAGCTGGAAAATGTTCAGGACCTTCAGGACCTATCTTTCATTATGGTCATGGGCAGCGACATAGTCCACGTACCAGAGAAAGAAGTGGCAGACATTTTTTATTTTTTATTGTTTTATAAAAAATTATATGATATATTTTTTATATATAATATTTACAATGATATATTAATAAACCTGTATATTCTAATAAAAAATGATATATATATATATATATATATATATATATATATATATATATATATATATATATATATATATATATATATATATATATATATATGTTTGATTTTGTGATTTACTGATTTATATTGTGACAAAGTCGCACATAGATGTAGGAGAGTTCTGGAAAATGGCTGTGTGAGCCTGAGGGGCATTTGCCCAATCCAGTAGTCCAGGTGTTAAAAACTCTCTTACATTACAATTGATAATTTGCAAATTTGTCCCAAAGTTATAGTAGTGTTCAGAAAGAGCTAGGCCTATATGTCTTATTTACTTTGTTATGTTTTTTAGCCCTGGCGAAGAAGCATTAACAAGTTTGAAAACTAAATTGATGTTAAACAATATGTGTCAGAAACACAGATAAAACTAGAGAAAAGGGCTGTTTGCCACTATATATATATATATATATATATATATATATATATATATATATATATATATACATATATACATGTCCCAGCTCAACTTCCCAGAATGCAGTGTAATAACTGTTTTTCTCGGAACCCTGATTTTTTAACTTGCTTTAGACATAAAATGTGAACACAGATGTACTTTTTATTTACTGTACTACTGTACGGTGGAGGGCTTCTATCGCTCTTTTGCCCACCATATTATAAATCATTGTTGTGGTGAACTACCTACTCATAATTTCCACAACACAGGCTGAGATCCCGCTCCATGCTGATGATAGCCAGTAAGCTTGAAACAGCTGTACATGGATTGGATACTCAGCCTGTGTTTATTCCAACCTTGGCTTTGCATTAAAGCTGTGTAATACAGCATGCATAAGCTTAAAGGAAGCCATGTTTGATGACGGCTATGGAATGAAGAGCGAGGCATTTGTGGGCATATTTGTGTTTCCTAGCTCAACTTCCCAGAATGCAGTGTAATAATTGTTTTTCTCGGAACCCTGAGCTGGAAGCAGGTTTTTTAACTTGCTTTAGACATTCAAATGTGAACACAGATGTACTTTTTATTTACTATATATATATATATATATATATATATATATATATAAAAATATCTATCTATATATATATATACTCGAGTATAAGCCGATTTCTTTAGCACTTTTTTTAAGGCTAATACTCAAGTCACTCTCCCCCCCCCCATGTCTCTCTAACCCTCCCTGTGTCTCTCTAACCCTCCCTGTGTCTCTCTTACCCTTCCCGTGTCTCTTGAACCCCCTCGTGTCTCTCTAACCCCCCGTGTCTCTTCCACCAATCCTAAACACCCTCCTCATTCTAAATCCCCTTCCTCACTTTACCCCTCTAAATACCTCCCCCTCTCCGCTCACTTACCTCCATCTTCAGCTGTTCCTCCGCTCCTCCACTCTCCTTTCTCCGTCTTGACCCAGCCAATGCTAATGACGTGGTGCGCATGTCACGTCACATCATTAGCATATGCCGTGTCCCGACGCAGGAAGGAGCGTGGAGGAGCGGAGGAACAGCTGCAGATGGAGGTAAGTGAGGGGAAAGGGAGAGGGGGAGGTATTTAAAGGGGCAAAGTGAGGAGGGGGGTTTAGAATGAGGAGGGGGTAGAAATAGGAGGGGAAGTTTAGGATGAGGATGGGGAGGGTTTAGGATGAGGATGGGCAGTTGAGGATGAGGATGGGGGGTTGAGGATGATGATGGGGGGTTGAGGATGAGGATGGGGATTGAGGTTGAGGGAGGGGGTTGAGGAGGGAGGCGGAGGAGAGAGGTTGAGGAGGGGGTTTAGAATGAGGATGGGGGGTTGAGGATGGGGGCATTGTGGATGGGGGGATTGAGGATGGGGGGGTTGAGGAGGGGGGGTTGAGGATGAGGATGGGGATGGGGGATTGAGGATGAGGATGGGGGTTGAGGATGAGGAGGGGGGTTGAGTTTGAGGAGGGGGGTTGAGGAGGGAGGTTGAGGAGGGGGTTTAGAATGAGGAGAGGGTTTAGAATGAGGAGGGGTTTGAGGATGAGAATGGGGGTTGAAGTTGAGGAGGGGGTTGAGGATGAGGAGGGGGGCTAAGGAGAGAGGTTGAGTAGGGGGTTTTAGGATGAGGATTACTCCAATTAAATATTTCCCCTTACACATAGCAATGTCTTCAAATCTCATATAGAGTCATTTCTAATTAGATATTACAACAAAGTGCCTCCCAGAGGTTAATGTAAGGTACAAAGTTTTGAAGATTTTTTTCCCAGGAGGTGAATGAGTTAACTCCTGGAGGAGTTTGATTAGCTCATGTGAGTACAATGTTCAAAGCCTGGTACTTAGTAGTGGGTGTGGCTGTGTTCTCCACTGCAGCCTATCAGTGAAAGATGCCAGAATGTGGACTGCAGGGCTGCAGTCGAGAGCAAGCTGTATGGAAAACTTGCAGGCAGTCACTGTGTGAGGCTGCTGGAATTAGCAAGCAGAATTAACTATATGGGACCTTTGGATTTTGAAACAGAGGAATTATAGCTGGTGAAACTGGGAACAAGTGGAGATACCTGGAGGGGGAAGTGTTTTATGTGCTGCTGAAAAGACGCAGAGAGACTGCAGCGTGGAGCTGATAAGCAAGCAGCTGAGGAAGAGAAGAAAACAGGCCAGTGACTTTAAAGGCATATATCTTTCCCTGTGTTTACCTTTTTCTAATCTAACGCATGCTGTTTATATCAGAAACACACACATTACTGAGTGATTCTATTCACATACATAGTTATTTTGTTTGAAATTAAAACTTTCTTACAAAGGCACAGTCAACCTCCCAATAGAAACACTACATTTGGGTACATGTTTTAACCCTTTACTAACCTTAAAGCCAGCAGCAGCTCAATGCAATGATCTTATAGAGCAGTGTCTGACTCCTCCTACTTCCTTCTACAGGGAAGCTACACATCCCATGATTCCCTACTGCACAAACTGCCATCATTGATTGTTACATTGTATTAAAATGTATTAGCTGCCTGTGATTAGCTAAAACAAATGATGTATTTTATGCAAATTTTAGCAGGGGGCTCTAGGGGTGTTAACTAACAAAAGTTGCAGCTTGCAAACTCAAGAGATTTATCAAGCAGGATGAGTTTGTTCATGTTTATTTGGTATTTTTCATGCAAAAAACGTTTGCTTACAGTACTGATTCTCCTCTATCAGATGCATTCATAATCCAGGAAGCTTAGATGTGCCTTTAAACAAATTATTCGGACTGCTTGTTTGGTTTTCTCCAATTAGGCTTAGCTTGCTATGTTAGTTAAAGATCTTTCAAACAGTGATGTTGGTGCTCTCTTCGGAGCTAGGCTGGTTAATTTATTTTATTTGTTTTTGGTATATATATTGTAACACTGGCAAAAATATATTGAAAGTTTGGAATGGCATTTAAAGCGTCCGGTAGTTGTGTTTCTCTATAAAAGTGCCAGAAAGAGGGACACAGAGAAAGAAGAGAATGGGAATTTACCACAAATGTCTCAAGTCTTTCTTCTGAGATATAAATAGCAATGTCTTCACATACCATGTAGACCCATCTTAGTTACAGCAATGTCTATAAATCACATGTTGACATTTATGGTTAGATACAGCATGGTCTTCAAAAATCCTGTATAGGCTCATTTGTTGTGAGATAAAGCAATGTCTTCAAATCATGCATAGACACATTTCTTATTAGATACAGCAATGTATTCAAATCATGTATAGAACCTTTTTTTGTTGGATATATGTGTGCTATTTTTATTTTGTAAATGATGCATGATGAAAAACACAACCTATTGCACAAATCATGTATTTAATTTTTATAAGCAACTTGCATATTCTACTTTTTATCCTAAAATGTACATATTTTGCCCAACAACATTGGCTATTATACTTGAACCCATTCTGATAGAAATTGCAATTTGACGATTGTCAACCTGAAGGGAAGACATTACTACTTTATAATATTAACACCCAGATACTAAGAACTATTCTCCTCTTTTCTTTCAGAAGATCTCAAAGAAGATCTCAAAGAAGGAGAGATGTGCAGGACAGAGGACAAAATACGAATTTGGCATTGACGCATACCATGACTACTGGATGTTATTTCTGAATGTGACATACTTACAAGATTTAGACTAAACTGTCAGGCCATCCTCTCTTTATACCAGAAAATAAGTGAGTATTTGCAGCATATTAGTAGAATGATCAATTCAGTTCCAGGGCTGGTAGGATTGTTAACTGTTTTAATTTTCTTGCTAAAGGGTCTTTCCAGTGAGTCAGTTGGTGTGCCACAGGTATGAGGCAACCCTCCTTTTTAAAATATCTTATTGCACATTTGCATCTTGTGCCCAAATATATAAATTTCGCTAGTAGTCAGGCAGAAGGACAGTAAGGACTGCGGGTTTCACAAATGTCCTTGCTAAGGAGAGGAACAGTACCGTAGCATGAAATAATTTCACTTTCTTAATCTGCAGGTGGTCCGGGATGCACAGCTGCACATCATGAGTGTTAGATCAAGCTTTTCTGCCTCTTGTCATGACTCCTTTATCCTCCATCAGTCAGCCTTTTAAGAAAATGTTTAGGAAGGACAGATGCCTAATGGGTTTTCATGATTTCATAGAACATCAGTGGCACACACACACAGATTTTTTGGGGGCTCTGACGCACATGTAGGTGACTCAAGATATGGTTGTTGACCATGGCTACTAATCTCACTACTGATTACACAATCATCTGAGGAAATTAAATATAATTAGCCACACCAAAGCACCCTCTGCATGATCGAACCAATCTTGTGCTACTAAAGAGCAGACTGAGATGCCTCCACAACTCTGGCAGTGTATCGCAATAAGTTCTAAGGAAGGTATTGTATATGATTATGACTTGATGTCTGATACAACATGCTTGTATGCCATAGTGTGCTTTTAAGTAGCGATGATGATCTGGTGCTAGAAGAGCAAATTAATTATTGGCCACTTTGTAGAGGATAATACAGAGGGGGAGACTAGTGAGGCCACAGCTTATCACCTCACACTTTCAGTGTAAGTATTGTATTATATTTTTACCTACCAGTAAAAACATTTTTATGCTTGACTTTGTGCAAAAAAGTTAGAATATATATGCTTGATTTGATTGTTAAATTCTATGATTCATTATTTTAGAATGTATTTTGAATAAAATGCAATATTTATATCTTTTCAGTTTTTCCTATTACATTTTGTTTGTAGTTATACGACAACTTTTTAACTTGTTGAAAGAAGTCTGAAAGGAAACTATACAGGACTGGAGATGTTAGTTCGCCGGCGGACTGTTCCCGGCGAACATAGCATGTTCGCGTTTGTGGCGAACTGCGAACATATGCAATGTTCGATCCGCCCTCTATTCTTTATCATTAAACAAACTTTGACCCTGCACCTCACAGTCAGCAGACACATTCCAGCCAATCAGCATCATACCCTGCCTTCCAGACCCTTCAAACTCATGGACAATTTTGGAATTTTGGAATCATAACTAACTTGCAGTCTTACTGAGAGGAGGCTGAGTGTAGGTGATACTAATTCAATAGGGAAAACTATAGCTAGGCTACTGTACACAGTGTCCAATACAGTCCTGGCTTTAACATCAGTCTGTTTTTTTGTTTTTTTCTGTCTAATCTAAGTTCATTTGCCTGCCTACTAGCCAGTGTGTGTGTC
Organism: Discoglossus pictus; assembly: GCA_027410445.1. Taxonomy (NCBI): domain Eukaryota; kingdom Metazoa; phylum Chordata; class Amphibia; order Anura; family Alytidae; genus Discoglossus; species Discoglossus pictus. The sequence continues at coordinate 80,450,057 of CM050169.1, forward strand.
AGGCTCACAACTTATACTGTGCCCAGTGGAACCAATCCAGTCTGGTGGTGTACCAGCAGTTTACTTTTAAAAACCAAAACTTTTATTTTGTCTAATCTAAGTTCATTTGCCTGTCTACTAGCCAGTGTGTGTGTGTAAGGCTCACAACTGATACTGTGCCCAGTGCAACCAATACAATCAGGTGGTGTACCAGCAGTATACCTTTAAAAAACCAAAAATTGTATTTTGTTAAATCTAAGTTCATTTGCCTGACAGCTAGTCTGTGCGAGTGTCTCAGGCTCACAACTGATACTGTGCCCAGTGCAACCAATCCAATCTTATGGTGTACCAGCAGTGTACATTTAAAAACCAAAACTTTTATTTTGTCTAATCTAAGTTCATTTGCCTGCCTACTAGCCAGTGTCTGTGTCCGGCTCACAAATTTTACTGTTCCCAGTGCAATCAATCCAATCTGGTGATGTACCAGCAGTCTACTTTTAAAAACAAAAACTTTTATTTTCTCTAATCTAAGTTCATTTGCCTGCTTACTAGCCAGTGTGTGTGTCAGGCTCACAACTGATACTGTGCCCAGTGCAACCAATCCAACCAGGTGGTGTACCAGCAGTTTACCTTTAAAAAATCCAAAATTGTATTTTGTTAAATCTAAGTTAATTTGCCTGACAGCTAGTCTGTGCGTGTCTCAGGCTCACAACTGATACTGTGCCCAGTGCAATCAATCCAATCTGGTGGTGTACCAGCAGTCTACTTTTAAAAACCAAAACTTTTATTTTCTCTAATCTAAGTTCATTTGCCTGCCTACTAGCCAATGTGTGTGTCAGGCTCACAACTGATACTGTGCCCAGTGCAACCAATCCAACCAGGTGGTGTACCAGCAGTATACCTTTAAAAAATCCAAAATTGTATTTTGTTAAATCTAAGTTAATTTGCCTGACAGCTAGTCTGTGCGTGTCTCAGGCTCACAACTGATACTGTGCCCAGTGCAATCAATCCAACCAGGTGGTGTACCAGCAGTTTACCTTTAAAAAATCCAAAATTGTATTTTGTTAAATCTAAGTTAATTTGCCTGACAGCTAGTCTGTGCGTGTCTCAGGCTCACAACTGATACTGTGCCCAGTGCAATCAATCCAATCTGGTGGTGTACCAGCAGTCTACTTTTAAAAACCAAAACTTTTATTTTCTCTAATCTAAGTTCATTTGCCTGCCTACTAGCCAATGTGTGTGTCAGGCTCACAACTGATACTGTGCCCAGTGCAACCAATCCAACCAGGTGGTGTACCAGCAGTATACCTTTAAAAAATCCAAAATTGTATTTTGTTAAATCTAAGTTCATTTGCCTGACCACTATTCTGTGTGTTTCTCAGGCTCGCAACTGATACTGTGCCCAGTGCAATCAATCCAATCTGGTGGTGTACCAGCAGTCTACTTTTAAAAACCAAGACTTTTATTTTGTCTAATCTAAGTTCATTTGCCTGCCTACTAGCCAGTGTGTGTGTCAGGCTCACAACTGATACTGTGCCCAGTGCAACCAATCCAATCAGGTGGTGTACCAGCAGTGTACATTTAAAAAAAAACAAATTGTATTTTGTTAAATCTAAGTTCATTTGCCTGCCTGCCAGCGTGTGTGTCTTAGGCTCACAGCATATACTGTGCCCACTTGCCCAATCAGTGCCATCACTCATATCTGGTGTTACAGTCAGTAGTCCACATTTAAACAAAGAATACAATTTTGACTGTAATACATTGAATAGCAGTTACTTGTCTGCAAGCGTGTGGGTCAGGCCTACAGAGTCTACTCTGCCAACTTTTGCAAGTGCACAGTGCCACTCATATCTGTTGTCACAGTAGCTTGCACACATAGTACCACTAATTTCAAAAAAATGACAGGCAGAGGCAAGCCAATCCGCAGGAGCCGTCGTGGTGCTTTGATTCCCTTTGGCCCTACAATAATGCCCAGTGTTCAGAGGCCAGTTACCCAGAACTCAAAAACTTCTGAGGACATAGTTGACTGACTAACACAGGACACCCAATCTTCTACAGCTTCCGCTCGGAACATTGACCCACCATCCTCCTCCAGCTTAGCATCGGGCACCTCTCAAGTTACCACTCGCTTGCCTGCCGCCACCACCAACACTTGTACCACAGCTGCTTCAATTGATCAGTCAGAAGAGTTATTTACACATCAGTTTGAAGAAATGAGTGATACGCAACCATTATTGCCAGAGGATGTAGATAACAGGGATATGTCTCAGTCAGGCAGCATTACACACATGTACGTACGGTGTGATGATGATGATGATGTACCCGCTGCTGCTTTCTTTGTTGAGTTGTCAGATACAAGTGAAGCGGGTGATGATGATGACGATGTGTCCGTGGATGTCACGCCCGCTAGAAGAGAAGAAGAACAGGGGGAAAGTTCAGATGGGGAGACAGAGAGGAGGAGGAGACGAGTTGGAAGTAGAGGGAGGTCATTGCAACGAGCTAGTGGCACAGTCAGACAGCATGCATCAGCACCTGGGGTCAGCCAGACAGCACGCCAATCAACGCATGCTGTTGCCACCACCAGAATGCCGTCACCGCCGAGCTCAGCAGTGTGGCATTTTTTTTGTGTGTCTGCCTGTGACAACAGCGATGCCATTTGCAACCTGTGCCAAAAGAAACTGAGTTGTGGGAAGTCCAACAACCACCTAGGTACAACTGCTTTGCGAAGGCACATGATGTCACATCACAAACGCTAATGGGATCAACACCTGAGTAAAAGCAGCACACAAACTCAAAGCTCAAACTCCTCCTGGTCCAGCATCTTCATCCACGTCAACCACTGCTGTTCTCGTTGCCCCCTCTCAACCATCCGCCACTCCGTCTCTCGCCTCTAGCTGTTCCTGCTCATCTCCCCACAGTCAGGAGTCTGTCAAGGGCATGTTTGAGCGTAAGAAGCCAATGTCACAAAGTCACCCCCTTGCCCGGCATCTGACAACTGGCTTGTCTGAACTCTTAGCCCGCCAGCTTTTACGATACAAGCTGGTGGAGTCTGAGGCGTTCAAAACATTTGTAGCTATTGGGACACCGCAGTGGAAGGTACCCGGCCGAAATTTATTTACACAAAAGGCAATCCCTAACCTGTACTCGATTGTGCAAAAGGAAGTAATGGCATGTCTGGCACACAGTGTTGGAGCAAGGGTCCATCTGACCACTGATACCTGGTCTGCAAAGCATGGTCAGGGCAGGTATATCACCTACACTGCGCATTGGGTAAACCTGCTGACGCCTGCCAAGCATGGAATGCGTGGCTCTGCAGAGGAGTTGGTGACACCGCCACGACTTGCACACAGGCCTACTGCCACCTCCACTACTCCTCCTAATCCATCCTCTTCCATAACCTCCTCAGCTGAGTCCTCTTCTGCTGCTGCGTCTTGCTCCACATCAACGGCACCCCCCCAGCTCCCCAGATACTATTCCACATCCTGGATAAGGCAGTGTCACGCCGTCTTGGGTTGACTTGCCTGAAAGCAGAGAGTCCCACGGGGCCAGCACTCCTGTCCGCCCTGAACGCACTGAAGATTGTCAAAGTGGTTTGTGACAACGGAAGAAATTTGTTGGCAGCATTGAATTTGGGCAAGTTGACACATGAGCCGTGCATGGCACATGTGTGTAATCTGATCGTACAACGCTTTGTGCACAAGTACCCAGGCTTACAGGACGTCCTGAAGCAGGCCAGAAAGGTGTGTGGCCATTTCAGGCGTTCCTACACGGCCATGGCGCACTTTTCAGATATCCAGCGGCGAAACAACATGCCAGTGAGGCGCTTGATTTGTGACAGCCCCACACGTTGGAATTCACCTGCTTTAAGTGAAAAGCCATTAACGAGTATTTGTATGACCGAGGTGCTAGGACAGCCTCTGCGGAGCTGGGATCTTTTTTGCCACATTACTGGATGCTCATGCGCAATGCCTGTAGGCTCATGCGTCCTTTTGAGGAGGTGACAAACTTTGTCAGTCGCACAGAAGGCACCATCAGCGACATCATACCATTTGTTTTCTTCCTGGAGCATGCCCTGCGAAGAGTGTTGGATCAGGCCGTAGATGAGCGTGATGAAGAAGTGGAAGAGTTGGGGTCACTATCACCACCAGAAACAGCCTTATCAGCATCGCTTGCTAGACCTGCGGCAACGCTGGAGGAGGATTGTGAGGAAGAGGAGTCAGAGGAGGAATGTGGCTTTGAGGGGGAGGAGGAAGACCAATCACAACAGCCCTCCCAAGGTGCTCGTTGTCACCTTTCTGGTACCCGTGGTGTTGTACGTGGCTAGGGGGAAGAACATACCTTCAGTGAGATCACTGAGGACGAGGAACGGGACATGGGTAGCTCGGCATCCATACTTGTGCAAATGGGTTCTTTCATGCTGTTGTGCCTGTCGCGGGATCCTCGTATAAAAAGGCTGAAGGAGAACGACCTGTACTGGGTGTCCACGCTACTAGACCCCTGGTATAAGCAGAAAGTACCTGAAATGTTACCGAATTACCGCAAGGCAGAAAGGATGCAGCAGTTCCAAATGAAATTAAAAAGTATGCTTTACACAGCATATAAGGGTGATGTCCCAGCACAACAGGAATCTAACAGGGGAAGAGGTGAAAGTAATCCTCTTCCTCCCATGACCACGCCGGCAAGGACAGGACGTTTAAAAGACGTGTTGTTGATGGAGGACATGCAGAGCTTTTTCAGTCCTACGCATCGCCACAGCCCTTGGGGATCCACCCTCAGAGAACGACTCGACCGACAGGTGGCAGACTACCTCGCTTTAACTGCAGATATCGACACACTGAGGAGCGATGAACCCCTTGACTACTGGGTGTGCAGGCTTGACCTGTGGCCTGAGCTATCCCAATTTGCCATAGAACTTCTGGCCTGCCCCGCTTCCAGTGTCCTGTCAGAAAGGACCTTCAGTGCAGCAGGAGGTATTGTCACTGAAAAGAGAAGTCGCCTAGGTCAAAAAAGTCTAGATTACCTCACCTTTATAAAGATGAATGAGGGATGGATCCCGAACGGACTGACACTGGGCGATACATTAGACTAAAAAAGGGCTGATTAAATGAGCTGCCTTGAGCTAAAAATGGTCCACAAGCTGCAGTATTTTATCTTTGAATGCCGCATGACTTGCGTAACTTATCCACCACCAACTAGGGTTCAAGACGCAATGTTTTAGGGCAGTTTCTACCTGGGAAACAAACGTAAATTTTTCTGGTTGCTGCAACAGCAGCGGCTGCAGCAATACCTAATTTTTGATAAGTGCACGCATCCCGGGGAGTCAGTACTCATCGGCATGTATCAGCTCTCGAATTCCGACAGTTATCAAAGTAACAGATGGAGCGATCAAAGGAACCAGTCTATAACTGATTAAATGAGCAATTCGCAGTTTCACTGTACCGGCTGTGTGTATTTAAATGTGCATGGCTTAATCTTTGAGGCAGGATCAACCAGGTAGCCGACGAGGGCGCGTCCCCCCCGGCCCTGTGACAGTAGGAGGACCGACCCAGCATCTTTTTCCATCTCCCGGTTCCAAAAAACCAGGCCTTATACACGCCCCCTGATAGGTGACGTAACAGGTATTAAACTGATAAGAGTACTACTTACAAACACGCCACTCCTATCTGGTGGCACCTTAGATTGCACGCGCTTTGCCCCAAAATTGAAGTGATACGACCAACCGAGCATCTTTTTCCATCTCCCGGTTCCAAAAATCCAGGCCTTATACACGCCTTCTGATAAGTGACGTAACAGGTATTAAACTGATAAGAGTAGTACTTACAAACACGCCACTCCTATCTGGTGGCAACTTTGATTGCATGTGCCGTGCCCCAAAATTGAAGTGATACGACCAACCGAGCATCTTTTTCCATCTCCCGGTTCCAAAAATCCAAGCCTTATACATGTCCCCTGATAGGTGACGTAACAGGTATTAAATTGATAAGAGTAGTACTACTTAACACACCTTATAATAATGCAGAGAGAGGCAATGCAGTGAGAGGAGTCTGAAGAAGAGAAGTCACAGAAGGAAGGTGGCTTTGAGGAGGTGGAAGACCAAACACAGCAGGCGTCCCAGGGGGCTTGTTGTCACCTTTCGGGGTCCCTTGGTTTTGTACGTGGCTGGGTGGAGGAAGAGACCTTCAATGACATCAGTGAGGACAAGGAACGGGACATGGCTAGCTTGGTATCCAAACTTGTGCAAATGGGGAGTTTGCGGTTGTGCAAATGGACTGTGGGCGGTTGTTTGCGGTGCGTTAAACAGGGAGTTTGGTCTGTCACTGTGAAGTGGGCTTAACCCTTACACTACCTGATCGATACAACATCATACCTGATGTTTTAAAGCATGTTATTCCAAACAATTTAGTAATGTTAGGTAATTTGTGCCCTTTATGGATTAAAGCCAGACTCTGCATCAACTATGTCATTTTCCGTGGGAGTTTTGACATGGATCCCCCTCCGGCATGCCACAGTCCAGGTGTTAGTCCCCTTAAAACAACTTTTCCATCACTATTTTGGCCAGAAAGAGTCCCTGTGGGTTTTAAAATCCGCCTGCCAATTGAAGTCTATGGCGGTTCGCCGGATTCGCCGGTTCGCAAACATTTGCAGCAATTCACGTTCGCGGTTCGCGAACCGAAAATTTTATGTTCGCGACATCACTATACAGGACAGACACAGTAGACGGCGGCAGAGAAGTGTGGCAGTACCCTTCGAGGATCACCAGCCTTTTCTTCTCCTTTTACTTTTACCAGCATCACAGAAGGGCAGTTGCCTATTCCCATAGCGCATGCAACATTTCATTTCCTGAGGAAATTCTATGGATTTGTGAGTACTTCACTGCCTAATATGATCAGTTTTCCAATTTTATATGAGTCACAGTTTATTTGAATAAAGTATTTAATTTTTTTTTTGTGGTATTGCAAACATATTTTCTAAAAACAAAACACTTTTAAAAGTTTTATTAACATTTTAGCCAGTAATACAAGAAATAACAAACCAAAACAAATCAAAGAAAATATTAGGCTTAGCTTCCACTACCTTATAAACAGTTTCCTCACTAACTAGCTCTAATACAGCTACATTTGGATGGAGCAAAACAAACAGTCCACTATTTTGTAAAATCACTGGCATACATATTTCTTCAGATTTCAAGGTCTCCACTCTGCTCCAAGTGATCATAGGCTGCTGTCTCATGTGTGTGTCTTTCTCCAGGTCAGAGAAACGGCCCATGTAAGCATCCCCACCCATACTCCAGGAGCAGTCTTAAATCAGATCTGCCCAGGTGCAGATAATCAACTGAGCAGAAAAGCAGCAGTACATCTGAGGACTATCTATTTATCAATGACTATTGCAGTTTATAGTGATACCTCTTTATTGAACAAATATTTTAGTTAAAATATCAAGTTTTCAAGGGTAGTACCTCTCATTATCAAGTCAGTATATATATATATATATATATATATATATATATAATATATATATATATATATATATATATATATATATATCACATATAATAGTTGTCAAACTACGAAACGTCGTCACGCTTTGTGAAGCGATGGTAGAAGTTCGGGCCACAAACGCGGAACCTTCGCGAAGCGAGGGGCCGCATTTGCGGAAGGTGGAGGCTCCAACTTTGGCTCATTGCAGGCCACAAATGCGGACCCTCATGAAGCGGGGGGCCGCATTTGTGGAGGTGGAGGCTCTATGCTGCCTCACAAGCGGTTACAAACACCCACAGAAGCGGGACTTTGAAAAAATACATCTAAAACGCAATGACTAAATACGGACTTATAACGAAAAACTTACGCACTTACATCAAAAAAATACAAGCCACAGGACTCACAAAAATACGACCTTAAACGGCCGAACCGCGGGCAGTTTAAAACATTAAAAAAAACAATAATTACACGCAAATATTACACAAAAACCTTACCCACAGCAAGGGGGGGCACCCATGACCTCTGCAAGTGAAGTTACACCTCAATTTAAGTCCAATTTACCGAGTTTAAACACACGAAAATCCCCTAAGCGAGAGAAAAAATGGGCGCCGAAAAAAATGAAAACGAGGCTACGTGACCCTAAAGCCGCAAAACAACACCAAGCTCATACGGCTTTTCCTAAAAGCCGTATGAGGTACGATACACTTTTAGCAAGGACACTAAATCATCCACACCCGCGTACCACATACACAGTCACCGTCATTTTACAACACTAACTTACACAATGCGGAAGTACTCAGCTACACTAACGGCTTCCCCTCGAGCACGCAGCATATTTACACTACATACTGCACACATTGTTAACACTTACACCTCAGCAACAGTGCAAACCTACATTGTATGCTGCAGGAACATCAAAACAGATTGCCAGCTCTTCAGCACAATGCTTCCTGCATATATTACTTACAAATAGGTCAAGTATATTAATTTATTAATGTATTACTTATTTATTTAGCATACAAAAATACATATACAGAAAAAAAATCGCAATAAACGCAAAAGCCATTCACCGCGCACCTCAGAACGAGCGCCAACGCTGCTCATAGCACACAAACTACACCAGGGGACAGCCTTGCAATAAGCGCAGAAAGCAGACCTTACAATGACATCAAAAGCGCCTCTGATAAAAAAAATATACAACAACCAAGAGGCTTGCAATGAGCGCCGAAGGATGTCAGACCACCAAAAAAAATCATGTCTGTGGCAAACAGCATTACCGCCTTACAATTTTATTGCCCCGTCATTTTTGACGGGCAAGTCGCTAGTATATATATATAGAAAATAAATAATACATTTGTGTTCACATTTGAACGTCTAAAACAAGTGAGAGAGAGAATTGTAAATAACCATGATTATGAATGATAATTGAGGGTTCTGATTGTTGCTCTACTATATCATGCACTTCTTGTTCTTTCATTGAATTAATCTCTATTTATCTTTCAACTTTAAAGGTAAAAATAAATTACATTAATTAAATTAATATTTATAACATATGCATTTTTAACTCATTTTATATTACAATTAAATTATTGTTATTTATTTACAGACAAAACAATCATTTCCGATGTTATTGTTTCCTGTGATCATTAACCCTTTGAACCATCTCTGGTCCTATAACTTGCATTAATTAATTCTCGTAAACCATAAATTCAGTTTATAAAGCTTTTCCTCCTCCTGTTGCTCTTGCGTGTCGGTTTTGCATGGATAACTTATTTATAAAAATGAATTATATTGTTGTATCTTTTTCACACCTGTAAATATATTTCTTATGGTTACTTACAGCATTTACTGCCTCACACATTTTCTACCAACTTGCTAGTTTCCTTCCTTGAGAGTTTTTGTCAGATTGATCATGTAGTTAACATCATAATAATGCACTACCTTCAAAATAAAGGCACATTTCTCCTTATACGTGAATTTCATGTTTCTCCCACATTTAGTTTTCCCTGCCTCAGCCATGATTACAACCAATTAAAAGAACAAGTCGTGTATTTTTGTGCACTTTCCACTGCTTTTTAATGTGATGGTATATAACAGGCCTGTATTTGTGAATATCCTTTCTGTGCACAGGTCAATCAGGATGACTGAAGAAATTATTCATTCGCCTGTAGGCAGCAGGGATATAATAAAAAAAATGGCATTTGTGGGGCTCTTGTGTGCGGCTCTACCAGGAAAGCTCTAGTTCACTGGAGAAGAGAACACATATGAATTTACAAGAATAGCAGATACATTCAACAATACGTTACATGAGATGGATTTCATTATTTTGAATACATAACAGTATTTATCAATTAATTGCTTTTGCAGTATTGACATGGATTTAAAAGTATCAAATTGCAAAAACTACATGCTAGGGCCTCAATTTAATTGAGCTATTGTTGTTTACAGGAGCCCGTAATGTAGCCCGTAAAATAATTTGCTATTCAATTGGCATCATTTGGCAAACCGCAAATGATCTACGGTTTACAGGTTGAAAATGCCTGCGGTTGCTACAACCGTTACTTACACCCTAAGCCTGTGATCTTTTAAGCCTGCAAGAGTTACAATCGCAAATCGCTATTCAATTGCTACAATTCCTCAAGCCTGCAAATATTTTCACACCCGTAAATGTCAAATGTAGAAGGAAATCCTATAGGACTCGTACCAGATAGGACTCGTGAGGAGGTTTAACCCTTGTTCATAGCACTGCAAATAATGCAAATAAATGCAAATAAAAAATACTGCACTTTTAAAGACAGGGAAAGCGATGAAAGACATTAGAATTAATTGCACAACAGTCTCAAGCTGGTAAATCTGCAATCAAAATTGTTTTGTTTTTTTTGTTTAATTTCAGTATTATCTCAATCTTGGTAATCATTGAGTTAATACATATCATGCCACCCACATGGACTAGAACATTTCCTTCCTTCATTTTTATTATTTTGTACATTTCAGGATTGCGAGTCTGATTTCTTATCGGACCCCTTAACGTTAATTGATTGACCTGTAACCACCATGTTTTACTGACGTAATGTTGACGATCTTATTTTCTTTTGGCTGTTTCTAAATCTGTAGTTACGGCCTTGGCCTTAACTGATCATGTCCACGCTCTAAAATGCTACATACGATTGCATGGTTTATGTTTTCGGCTTTTAAATTGCAGCTTTGTTGAATTGAATCACTCTGTAATTGTAAAAAAAAATCTGCTGGCTTGCACTTGAATGAGGCTCTTTGTTTTTGCATTTTGCTATTGCGCCATATTGCCATAGCACCATAAGTAAACACACTTTGCCAAAAGTAGCATAGGCATCCACACATTAGTATATAATTTGATTGGTAAACACACATATAAGGTCCAATTTAGGGTAATGTGCTGCATGGAGAGGGCCAAGAAGGGGAAAAAACTTAGCAGCTCTTATTTTGTTGTGTGTGTTTGCGTTGCAAAGTCATGTTCGACTCTCATAAAACACACCATGCTGATCCACTTGATATTCATTCAGGGATTTTGGAGTGGGTTGTCAGTCCCGTCTCCAGTGGGCCACAGCATACAGTTTGTGGTATTCCTAGGGGATGTCTCATCCAAGTACTGACCAGGCCCCAGCATGCATGGCATCAGGGTGGTGTGACCTCTTGGTTCCCCGGGCTGGAATCAAACTCAGGTCACAGCAGTAAAAGCACTGAATTCTAACCACTGGACCACCAGGGAACCCAACACCCTTATTTTACTGTGTATAAAAAAATACAGTACATATAGAACACATAGAAATTTGCTATCAAAGCTGACCGCTTAGTTGCCCAATAGAAAACAATTTAGGTTCAAGAGGTAGTACCAGTGTTTTTCAAGTTAAATATTTTTTTAATTCACCATTAATTAAAGTTTAAAAAATAAATCTAGAAAGAAGAGCAAAGAGTGAAAAGTTATTTTAAAAGGTAGTTCTCTCCAACCATGGCTGCTACATTCCCCCCACCTCCTTCTTTATCCTGACACAGTAAACACAGGTTTGATTAAGTATTCATGTCAGATTACATGGGGAACGATCTGCAGGAGAAGAGTGGGCACAGTCCAAGCATAGATAGTTAATGAAAGTTTTGGTAACTCCAAGCTGCTATGACTATAAATGAAAAGCTCTTACACTGTCTCAAAAGTATTCTAGCCCTTTGGGATAGAATCTATTTATCTAAATATGTTAAATATGAATTTATGGCCAAAGCCCCATACACATCTGTTCTTAAACACTAAACATAAGCAACAGAATTATGCCTTTCAGTAATCTGTCACTGAGTCAAAACAACAATGATTAAGCCGACAATACAAAGCATTCAATTGCAGAGTTATACTAGGTTCTTTTGGTGACTCATACATTAGATTACACAACTGTATTGCTCACAGTGGTATAATAAACGGTATCTTTTGAGCCATTCTTTGTTTTAAAGTTGTAATAAACTCGAATCGTTTTTATTTAAGTTTCATGTAACAAGTTTGTATTGTGCATTGAAGCATTAGTTACCTATATTTGTGCATTTAACACATAAAGAGTGTCTCATATTTGAGTAACATCTAACAATATCTAATTTTATATGTGGTGTTTGTTTTTAGACAAATAGCCCTAAATATCCTCATATCAAGGTCAACAGAAATAATAGTACAGTATAATCTCAGGTAACCGGCACCCATGGGGATTGGTAGTTGCAGGATAAATGTAGTCTCTGGTTGCTTGAGAGTCACTATTAAAAGTGGCCTAGTTTAGATGCACATGGGGTGTTCTGCTATGTATATTTGTCAGTGAGGGCTGTTATAGCAGCAGCTTTCACTCCTCACTTACACATAGGTACGTTCGGCTGGAGGATGCAGTGCTGAACCCACGGATTGTAACCATAACACTGCACTGGCTCAGTCCCTCATGTAAAACTGAACCGCAGAGACATACAGTGGATGAATTCTAGGTACCTGTAAGCATTTTGTGGCATGAGAACCTGGCTCCTGGCATTTCTTAAAGCCCTGTAAATTTAAATGTTTATTTAAAGTACAGTTTTCAAAAAAAAATTCTGATTGCTTGAGAGTTCTGGTTGCTTGAGTTCTGGATAACTGAGAGTCTACTGTATATGAAATTTCCAGTGGCTTGCATTTGATGGATGGAAATTGAGAAAAAAATGTTGTTTGTTTAAAACAGAACATGATACAGTTGTTGCTGTTCAGTCGTTCAGCCACTGCGGCTCTGAGCTCACTCAAGCTCATGTTCATTGCTTAAATAACCTCATCTACCATCTCCTCCTCTGCCATGACCTTCTCCTTTTTTCTTCAATCTGTCCCAGCATAATTCTTTAGGGAACCCTGTCTTCTTGTGATATGGCCAAAATATTTGAGCTTTAGCTTCTTGATCAAACTTTCCAGTGAACAGTTTGGCTTGATTTCCTGTAGCATTGACTGATTTGATCTTCTTGCAGTCCAAGCGACTAAAAACAGCATCACAATTCAAAGGAGTTCATTCTAAGGTGTTCAGCTCTCACATCCGTACATTACTACTGGGAATACTATTGTTCTAATTATGCAGACTTTTGTTAACAGTGTAATATCTTTACTTTTTAATAGCTTGTCTCCCCAGAAGCAAACAGATTTTAATTTAATGGCTGCAGTCACTATCTGCGGATATCTTGGTGTCCAGGAAAATAAAATCTGTGACTGCCTCCAGTTCTTCACAATCTATTTGCAAGGACCTGAGATTGCTGATGCCACAATCTTCATATTATTAAGGTTGGCCAGCAGGCCATCTTTTGGAGTCTCTTCTTTCACCTTACATTGAAATGAATGCACATGTTTGATAATTGGAGCAATCTTTGACATTGCCTTTTTTGGTTTTGGGATGTAAATTGACTTTTTTAGTCCAGGAGCCACTGTATAGTTTCTAAAATGTTTAACATATTTCAAGCAACACTTTCACAACATCATCTTGTAGGATTGTGGGATTTCATCATCTCCTGTAACCTTGCTCCAGTTTAATAGACAATCTATTGAGATTATCAATGCTGTTAAGATCCTTTCTGTATACAGTAGATCTTCTGTGTATTTTTGCCACCTTTTCTTTATCTAATCTGCTTTGGTAAGTCCCTACCATTTTATGTCTTTTATTATGCCCACTTTCACATATCTTGTATATCTTTACTTCCCTCATTATAGAATATCTCCTTGTCTCTTCTTACAGGGAGTGCAGAATTATTAGGCAAATGAGTATTTTGACCACATCATCCTCTTTATGCATGTTGTCTTACTCCAAGCTGTATAGGCTCGAAAGCCTACTACCAATTAAGCATATTAGGTGATGTGCATCTCTGTAATGAGAAGGGGTGTGGTCTAATGACATCAACACCCTATATCAGGTGTGCATAATTATTAGGAAACTTCCTTTCCTTTGGGAAAATGGGTCAAAAGAAGGACTTGACAGGCTCAGAAAAGTCAAAAATAGTGAGATATCTTGCAGAGGGATGCAGCACTCTTAAAATTGCAAAGCTTCTGAAGCGTGATCATCGAACAATCAAGCGTTTCATTCAAAATAGTCAACAGGGTCGCAAGAAGCGTGTGGAAAAACCAAGGCGCAAAATAACTGCCCATGAACTGAGAAAAGTCATGCGTGCAGCTGCCACGATGCCACTTGCCACCAGTTTGGCCATATTTCAGAGCTGCAACATCACTGGAGTGCCCAAAAGCACAAGGTGTGCAATACTCAGAGACATGGCCAAGGTAAGAAAGGCTGAAAGACGACCACCACTGAACAAGACACACAAGCTGAAACGTCAAGACTGGGCCAAGAAATATCTCAAGACTGATTTTTCTAAGGTTTTATGGACGAATGAAATGAGAGTGAGTCTTGATGGGCCAGATGGATGGGCCTGTGGCTGGATTGGTAAAGGGCAGAGAGCTCCAGTCCGACTCAGACGCCAGCAAGGGGGAGGTGGAGTACTGGTTTGGGCTGGTATCATCAAAGATGAGCTTGTGGGGCCTTTTCGTGTTGAGGATGGAGTCAAGCTCAACTCCCAGTCCTACTGCCAGTTCCTGGAAGACACCTTCTTTCCAAGCAGTGGTACAGGAAGAAGTCTGCATCCTTCAAGAAAAACATGATTTTCATGCAGGACAATGCTCCATCACACGCGTCCAAGTACTCCACATAGTGGCTGGCAAGAAAGGGTATAAAAGAAGAAAATCTAATGACATGGCCTCCTTGTTCACCTGATCTGAACCCCATTGAGAACCTGTGGTCCATCATCAAATGTGAGATTTACAAGGAGGGAAAACAGTACACCTCTCTGAACAGTGTCTGGGAGGCTGTGGTTGCTGCTGCACGCAATGTTGATGGTGAACAGATCAAAACACTGACAGAATCCATGGATGGCAGGCTTTTGAGTGTCCTTGCAAAGAAAGGTGGCTATATTGGTAACTGATTTGTTTTTGTTTTGTTTTTGAATGTCAGAAATGTATATTTGTGAATGTTGAGATGTTATATTGGTTTCACTGGTAAAAATAAATAATTGAAATGGGTATATATTTGTTTTTTGTTAAGTTGCCTAATAATTATGCACAGTAATAGTCACCTGCACACACAGATATCCCCCTAAAATAGCTAAAACTAAAAACAAACTAAAAACTACTTCCAAAAATATTCAGCTTTGATATGAATGAGTTTTTTGGGTTCATTGAGAACATGGTTGTTGTTCAATAATAAAATTAATCCTCAAAAATACAACTTGCCTAATAATTCTGCACTCCCTGTATTATCCTCTGGAATACTATCAGTTGGACAAATCTTTTCATATCCATGCTATCTTTCTCCTATTTTTAAAGCCTCATCTTTTTCTTTCTTTTGGGGATGTTCTTTGTTGCTGTTTTCTGGACAATGCTGTTTTCTGTTCTTAAGGCATTCTATCCACCATGTCTAGTCGTTTAAATGTATTCTTTACCTTCACTGCATATTCACAGGGTAATTACTTTTTTTTATTTGCTTGGTCTGATTATTTTCTGCCTTTTCCTCAATTTAATTCTGAACTTTGTAATAAGAAGCTCATGAGCTGAGATGCAGTTGGTTCCAGGTTTAATTTTTAATGACTTTATAGTGCTCCCCCAACTTTGGCTACAAAGTATATAGTCAATCTGATTTCTATATTGTCCATCTGGTGATGTCCATGTGTATAGTCATCCCTGAGGCTGTTGAAAGAGGCTGTTAAATATGACCAGAGAATTATCTTGACAGAATTCTGCTAGTCTATAACCTGCTTCAATTTGTATGCCAAGGCCAAATTGCCTGGTATTTGGTTCCCTACTATAGCACTCCAATATCCTATAATGAGAGCAGCATCTATTCTTGGTGTTACACTTCGGATGTGTTTAATATCCTCATAGAATTGGACAACTTTAACCTCTTCAACATCCATGGTTGGAGCATATACTTGGATCACTGAGATGTTTAATGGCTTGCTTGATTTTTGAATTAAAACAATTCTATAATTTTTTGGGTTGTATCCGAGCACTGCTTGATTGGCTAGTCCATTTCTTCTGTGGGATTACTGACCACAGTAGAAGACACAATTGTTATCTGATATGAAATAACTAATTCCAGCTCATTTGACTTCACTAATTCCTAGAATATCAATGTATAATCTTGTCCAGTTTACCTTGATAATAGTTCTAACGTTCCAAGGTTCTTATGCTGAATATTTTTTTCTTTTCCCACTAGACACATTAAGCAGTAGGGTGTCATCTTGACTTTGGGCAACCCACTTAACTATATCTGGTGCTACCTGTACTTGCCTTCTGCTATTCCCCAGTAATGTGATAGGCATTTACTTACCTGAGTGGCTCATCTTCAGGTACCATATAATTGTATCTCTGGTTGTGCTGATCCATAAGGTACTGGAGTGTGTTGCCAGTTCCTTCTCCAATGGACCACAATTTGTCTGACCTCATCTTGGTTGACCCTACATGGTATAGCTCATAGCTTCATTTAGGTACACAAGCCCCTCACATGTAATCCAGAAGAGGATGGTACAGTTCTTTGCACTATATGTATTTTTTTATACCAACGTAATTAACAGAATACACACAAAGTGGTTGGATGTATATTTGATTAAAAAGGGCAGTTATTGGAATCATGAAGAAACATTTTTCCCATTATGAGACAATTGGGCAGTGTTTCTATTGAATGTCTTTCTGGAACAGTTTGCATTCACATAATGTAAAGATCTGAGAAGATCTAAAAAGGTTGAAATTGATAAACGAAAATGTTTTTTTAATCCTCAAAGCATATAGCCCATTGCAAATAGCGTAAGTGGAATGTGATCCACTGTATGATAGAATATACACATATAAATTGAGCAAAGTTAAATAAGAAGAGCACTTATGATTTTTGTGTTTTCACTCAATCTGTTTCAGCAGCAAAATACCCAACAACAATTCTCCCTGAATACAAATGCAGATCTAAAATTATTCTGCAGCTTCAAAAAAACAAAAAAATATTAATTCAGAAAACTTATGCTCTTGTTCTTTATATTTAAGACATATTTACCTGCCTCTTTAGCTCAGTCAGTATTACTATCCTTTATTAGTAATGTGCCAACATATTCCGTAAAACTGACAGTATAAACAGTAGTTGTGGTTGGGTCTTCTCCTATCATGAAGTGTAGCTGAATTGTGGCAGTAGCTATGGACATCTGGCCTGCTTAGAGGGCCGGATGAGTCCTTAGGCATGGGCAAGGAGTTTTATGGGGCAAAGTCAGCAATGAGGCACTTAGCAGAAGCCGAAAGCGTTACCTTGAAACATGGGCAAGAACGCTGTTTAGTAGATATGGGACAAATCTACAATGAGTGCTTGCTGAAAGCCACATGATGATGAAAAGAGGGGTGCCTTGGGCATGGACCAAGACACTGATAAGGGCGAATCAGCAATGAGGTGCTTAGCGAAAGTTGAGAGCATTATCTTAAAACATGGGCGAGGACGCTGTTTAGTAGATATGGGAACAATCTACAATAAGGCATTATTGAAAGCTACATGGGGATGAAAAAGGAAAACCGAAGAGGTCAAAATTATCAATGTAGTGCCTAGCGAAGGGTCATTTAGGACTTATGGAAAGCCTGGAAGCTTGTAGAAAGCCACGTGATGATGGAAATGAATGTCCTTTGGTATAGCAAGGACACCAAGAGGGTTGATCGAGGTAATGCTGATTTAGGACTTAAGGAAAGCCAAAACAATGCAAAAGGCGACTACTGCAAAAAGAGACTACATTTGCAAACGGAGAATGCCAAAGGCGGCAAAAAGAGCCACAATCTGCAAATGCAGGGCTTGATGAAGCCAAAAGACAAAATGCCATGTTTAGAGAAAGCAGATTAGGGCTTATGGAAAGTCAAAGCTCTTCAGCCATGTAAATACCCTTACTGACATTAGGTGCAAAAAAGAGGGCCAAAAATCTAGATATGACTAAAGAAAAGCACTTGAAACTATAGCTCTCCAGCAATGAAAATGCCCTCAGAGGGCCATAAACCGACTGGAAGATCCACTGCTCCAACTAACCTGCAAAGACAAAGACAGCTAGAACCCCAGCGGCCCCGGCCTAGATTATGTGCACTGGCGTATTGTTTTCTTGTGAGCCATTGCGGCTGCCCCAATACAGATGAGGGCCCAGAGTAGGCGAGGGATTGAGGCCGAGTCCAAAGAGCCAAAGTCTGCAAATGTAGGGCTTGGTGTAACCAAATACAAGAGAGTGCTGAGAGACACCCTCTAGGCAGAGCTGTGTAAGGAAGAGGAGGGCTTATGAAGGCTGGAAGAGGACCCCCATACAACAAGAGTTGTGATGGAAGTAGGCCCCCTCCCACAATTCCAGGTAAAACCTGGCTATTTGTCTCATCATCCATCTCTGAATACACCTTCCAAAATGCCTCCTGAACTTTTTAAAGTTAAAACACATCTTTGCTTTTCTATTATCGATGCATTTTAACTATTTTGTTTTAAACTTTGGCAGTGTATGTAAATAGAATATTTTTTTTTAAATACTGATTGTTTTTGCTAAACTGTTATTGAATAAATAAATTAATATCTATTTTATTAACACTCGAATCGTTCTTTTAAAATTTAGCTCTAGGGGTAAAGGGGTACTTTGGATACATGACATAAACCCTCTAATTATTATCTGAAATAGGTCAGATACCAAAAGTAAGCATACCTATTGGGGTAGGTATGCTTACTTTTTGTATCTGACCAATCTCAGATAATACAATTTTTCTTTCAGCTAGCTTCTTATATTTCGCTGACCTCTAAAATAATACATATGGTGTAACCAATTGTATGTTTGCAAGTTTCTGTTCAACATAAACTTACCAGAGATCCTATTGTGATTAGTTATGTTTAATGTAGTATCCATGTTGGTAGTATCCATATGAGACAAGGTTGTTGCGGTTATTTTAAAGATTTGCATTCTGTTTGAAATATGTATTGTGATAAAATAGAATGAAGCATTTAGAAGCAAGTTCAATACATTCTTGTTTTTCTTAGTAATATCCTAATATAACATAGTTATTTTTCCATATTTGAAACGTATGTCATATATATAAAAAGTTAGCTCCACATTTGTTATTATGAATATATCACTGATGCTCTATCACAGTTTTATTGATTGTAGCTGGTGATGGGCATGTTTAGTATTTATGCTGCCCTAGGGCCATTCAGATTTGTGGCCCCCCAAATACCAAGTTACAGCTCCTTCTTTCCTCTTGCTACATCACATAAATTTACCACACACCTATATAAAAAAAATAAGTGTATATTTCTATGTAACTATACAGTAAGAAAATGCCAGGCATACTTAAATATAGACATTTCCAAGCAAACCGCATTGCATCAAATTGACAACTTCAGGCTCCCTGGAGCCTCCTGAAAATATGCGGCCCCATGTGGGAGGTACAACTTCGGTGTTGGATCTGTGTGTCATAAATTTATTGAAATGTGCCTTTGATACAAACAAATATTGTCTGCAACATGCTACTGATACTTTTCCCTCATAGGTTAGAACACTACACTGCACATTCAGCCCTACAAGGCATGTGTCTAAATACTGTGCAGTGGGCAGACCCATTCAAGGACTATTTATTAGTTGTTAGGCAGTAAAATAGAGCTTTTAATTGCTCCTTAATAAAACAAAGCATACAGTAGTAAATAGACACATAGGTACATAGTATATGCTTTGTAAAATCCAGGAACCTTCCATATTGCTTCAAGCCAAATATTTTAGGTAGATAGAATGAGAATGCTATCTAGGCTATTTAGATCTCATGTGCCATTAAATCTATGCTTCTGTTTTCATTTATGTATATTATACATTCAATGAAACCTGAGGATCTGAATTTTTTAGTAAGTAGATTTTCCATCAATGCAGCACACTATCTTAATATACCCTTTTGACATTTGTGGTACACTAATGTAGGGAGAAAAGTCAACCAGCATTCCAGTGATAAGGATACACACAATGCCTGGGATAAACTTAAGGCCATCCTCAAGACGTATTAATAAAAGTTTTTTTTAATAATTTTCAGACTTCATGGGTCTTTTGGTTCTTAGCTGATATTTTCAACAATTAATTACTGTATCTAAATAAAACTTTTGTGTGTGTGTCATTCAGTCATGTCCAACTCTCCATGACCTCATGGACTGTAACAAACTAGGCACATATTTGTATCCATGGCCATGCTGATCCACTTGATATTAATGGCTGAGATATTAGAGTTAGTTGCCAGTTCCTTCTCTAGTGGCCCACAGTCTAAAGCTTATGGTATTCATAGGTGGTCTCCTATCCAAGTACTGACAAGGCCCAACCTTGCTTGACTTCCAATTGATCTCTTGGTTCCCTGACTGGAATTGAACCCAGGTCAAAGCAGTGAAAGCACCAAATCCAAATCAGTGGACCACCTTAGAGACATCTCATTTTAGTAAAATATTTTCATCAGATACTTACTCCTAGAATATGTAAGAAGTGACCATTCTAGAAAATTAACAACAAGCATCAATCTACACATGTGTTTGTGAAGGCTGGAGAGGTGATAGGTGTTGGGAATGGAGAACGGAATCACATATAATAGTTGTCAAACTAAGAATTGTTGTCACACTCTGCGAGCTAAGCAATGAGCGCCGCAGGCAAGAGCCGTTAAACCTATAGTACTTAGGCAATGAGCGCCAAAGGCGTTCATTGCCGCCGAGCCTCACAAAAATACTGCCTAAAAGGCCAAACCGCGCGCACCTAAAAACAGTCAAAACACAATAAATACCCACAAAAAATACATAAAAAGCTTACCCACAGCAAGGGCCGCCCAGCCACGTACAACTTACCAAAGAAGGGATCCGAGATAAGCTCGGAAACCCGCATTAGCCCCACGGGATCTGAGATAAGCATGGAGACCCGCATTAACCCCACATTAACCATCGCAGCGGGGGTCCCGATCGCATGTGATCGGAGATCCCCGCTACAATGAAAATTCTAAATTCCTGCGTTACGAATCATTAATGGACCGTAAAGGTCTTTAAAGGACCCATAATAAAAAATAAAAAAAATATCCTATCAGGCATGGGGCTCTATACAGAGCACCATCAACCTTTAATTAACCATGTCACTCATGGGGGTCAATATAGACCCCCATAAGCCCTTAATTAACCCTGTCACTCATGAGGGTCAATACAGGCCCCCATAAGCCCTTCATTAACCCTGTCACTCATGGGGGTCAATACAGACCCCATAAGCCCTTCATTAACCCTATCACTCATGGGGGTTAATACAGACCCCATAAGCCCATAATTAACCCTGTCACTCATGGGGGTCAATACAGACCCCCATAAACCCATAATTAACCCTGTCACTCATGGGGGTCAATAAAGACCCCCATAAGCCCATAAATAACCCTGGCACTCATGGGGGTCAACACAGACCCCCATAAACCCTTAATTAACCCCGTCACTCATAGGGTCAATACAGCCCCCATAAGCACTTAATAAACCCTGTCACTCATGGGGATCAATAAAGACCCCCATAAGCCCTTAATTAACCCCGTCACTCATGGTGGTCAATACATTAACCACATTAACCACATAAGTGCCATGACGGTCCTCAAGGACCATCATGACACTAACTATAAACACTACACTGCACTATACCCCCCCAATAAAACATTAAATATCAACTAACCACCCTCTACACTAACCTATTAACACCTACACTACCTACCTACACTACCCACCTACCCCCTAATAGCCCCCCCACCACTCTAATTACAAAAAAAAAAAGTCACCAAAAATAAAAAATCTACATTACATAAAATAAAAAAACCTAAATCACAAAAAATAAAACATCTACATTACAGAAAATAAAAAAAAACCTAAGTCACAAAAAATAAGAAAAGGAATATTCCAGAAAATAAAATAATACATTACAACCCCGCCACTACAGAAAAAAAAAATACACACCTGAAAAGGAAATGCATATAATACATGCAATACAATACAATACAATACATAGGCAATGGCGCCTTCTGATTGGTTGAAAACGCTGTCTATGGAATTCACCCTATCAGGATGCTCCAATGTGTGAGCCAATCAGAAAAGGATACTTCCCTAAAATCCCACTCTGATTGGATAATGCACCTGTCAATCTTTATTTAAACCAATCACAAGGCGCAGATGCCTTCAGCCAATCACAATGGAATACACACCCACAGGGTGATTGACTGGAGGCATCTGCGCATTCTGATTGATTGCACTGACAATAGCCAATCACAATGGGATACACCCCCACGTACTGATTGGCTGAATGCATTTGCGCCTTCTCATTGGCTGTTGTCAATGTCAATCAGTATTACAGCCAATGGGAAGGCTCAGATGTCTTCAGCCAATCACCCCGTGGGGGTGTATCCCATTGTGGGAATAAAGCCTTCTGATTGGTTCAAATAAAGATTGACAGGTGCATTATCCAATCAGAGTTGGATTTTGGGGTGTATCCCTTTCTCATTGGCTCACAATTGCCGTCTTCTGATTGGCTGAATTTGATAGACAGCGTTTTCAGCCAATCAGAAGCCGCCATGGCCAATTTTATTTGAGAAAACTCTGTAGGAGGTTCATTAGTGTCGGGGACATCCGCGAGTGTTCAACAGCGCGGATTGTTCCAGGGCCCACTCCGGGGCAGAAGACGAGAAGGATGGGTACATGCTGGAAAGGTGAGTAGAATATTTAGAATATGTAATATGTTTATTTATTTTCTGTAAACGTGTTGTAGTAATTTTTTAAATCTTGTTTACCCTAGGTTGCTGATCTGAAGGGACATCTGCAAAGGTAAGCGGTCTTAATTATTTTAGCTTAGAATTAGGGTTTCTATATAGACATAGCATGTATTGTATGTTAGATTGTGGGATGTATATTACATAGATAGTATGTATTGTATATTAGATAGATTGGGGGGTGTATATTACATAGATAGGATGTATTGTATATTAGATAGATTGGGGGATGTATATTACATAGATAGGATGTATTGTATATTAGATAGATTGGGGGATGTATATTACATAGATAGGATGTATTGTATATTAGATAGATTGGGTGATGTATATTACATAGATAGGATGTATTGTATATTAGATAGATTGGGGGATGTATATTACATAGATAGGATGTATTGTATATTAGATAGATTGGGGGATGTATATTAGATAGATAGGATGTATTGTATATTAGATAGAATGGGGGATGTATATTACATAGATAGTATTTATTGTATATTAGATAGATTGGGTGATGTATATTAGATACATAGGATGCATTGTATATTAGATAGGGGTGTATTGCATTGTATTTCATTTTATTTGTATTGTATGTATTGTATTGTATTTTTGTTACTTAAGTTTTTTATTTTCTGTAATGTACATTTTTTATTTTTTTGTCATTTAGGTTTTTTTCTTTTATGTAATGTAGATTTTTTTTTTTTGGTTCCTTTAGTTTTTTTGTTTTCTGTAATTATAGTGGGGGGGGGTATTAGGGGGTAGGTAGGTAGTGTAGGTAGGTAGTGTAGGTTTTAATAGGTTAGTGTATAGGGTGTTTAGTTGATATTTAATGTTTTATTGGGGGGGTATAGTGCAGTGTAGTGTTTATACTTAGTGTCATGATGGTCCTTGAGGACCGTCATGACACTTATGTGGTTAATGTTGGGTTGTAACAGGCCCATAATGGTCATAATATACCCTTATGGGACTGATGGGGTTAAATAGAGGCTTATGAGGGTCTCTATTGAGCCCCATGAGTGACAATGAGGGCCACAGTTGCTAGCAAGGAGCACCAAAGGTAGGCAACATTACCATTCTAAAATGCCACTTTACACAACTAAACAAACGGTTTGCTCTCGTGCACCTAGCCTATTTATACTGCACAATTGCCACATTGGTGACACTTTCTCTTCAGGTCAGCAGCAGTCCAAATGTACATTGTATGCTGCAGGAAAATCAAATCAAAATCAAAAGAGATTGTTAGCTCTTCAAGATATTGATTGCTGGATATATTAATTAGAAATAGGTAAAGTATATTAATTTATTTCATTAATTAATTAATTAGGATAAAAAATAAATATATATAAAAAAATAAAAAAAAGAGGAGAGACTCACAATGAGCGTGGAAGGTGCTCATTGCAAGCCACTCGATGACCACCGAAGGTGCTCAGCGTGGTGCTCACATTCAGCGCACAGGGTGCTCAGATGAGCAAAAGTACACAAGGGGAGAGGATCGCAGTGAGCGGCGAAGGTACTCAGAGGACCAAAAGCCTTACATTGTGTGCCAAACATCATTACTTGCCTTACAATTTTATGACCGTCATTTTTTGACGGGCAATTTGCTAGTATAGTATATTTTTCATGGAGCAGTGGCTGAGGGTGAGGAATGTCGGACACCACTACTAAACGACTAAACACCAAAAATACTCTTCCCTAGAGTTTTTATTTTGAACAGATCCTTACTTTTAGATAGACTGATAAACTGTTCATTCCAGTATTTAAAGTCAGCCATTATTTTTTAACAATGAAAGTAGGAATAAAAAAACACAATGTGATGGAGTTTTGTAACTATGCTGTTTAATAAAATAAATACTTTATGAAAAAACTTAAACAATGTATAATTTTGGGTGCATAATTGCCCATTGCATCAAACTCAAGCAAAGCCTTGTACAGTAAATAGGAAGATGCTATTAAGATTGTTCACTCTATGCATATAACTGTAATTATTACTTCAAGAAGAAAAATAGTTACTTCAGGATATTTTATCAAAAAATTGGATGAAGAATGAATGGA
This sequence comes from Discoglossus pictus, assembly GCA_027410445.1. Lineage (NCBI taxonomy): Eukaryota > Metazoa > Chordata > Amphibia > Anura > Alytidae > Discoglossus > Discoglossus pictus. The sequence goes on from CM050169.1 coordinate 80,474,900, forward strand.
GTAACTGTGTAAAAACAAATACTTTGGAAAAAAATTATGTAGCTATAAAAACATCATATTACTACTTTTAGTAATATGATCTCACCTCATTTCAATTATATGATCTCAGAGTTTAGTACATTATATTTAACTAGCGACTTGCCCGTCAAAAAATGATGGTCAATAGAATTTTTAATGCTGGGAAAACCGTTTGTTACACAATATTGGTCTCTGACATTCTTAACCTTTTGTTTTATTCAGTACCAATAAAAAGAAAATTTTGAATAAAACTTTTTTTATTTCTTTAACTTTAAACTTGTATTTAACCAACAGGTATATATATATTTTTTTATAAATATGAACTGTTTTATTTGTCATACATGTAATAACAATATAACATTTTTTTTATTTTTCATGAATAAATATTGTAAACCATAACAAACGTTTTAACATGCAACTTGTATTTTAAACAATAATAACATTTTGATTTGATATTTATCTATAAATAACAAACAACTATGTAAATTTTCCAAAACAAAGTATTTTGTACAGTAACATGCTTTGTAACCCTTTTTTATTAAACTCATGAAGGCAAACAATAAAAACCCCCATTGAAACTTGGCCAATTGTATCAAAGAGGGAAAAAAATAATTCCTTCCTGACCCCATTAACTGGCGATCGGATTGCTCCCTGAATCAATACTACATCTTAAAATTATACAGTTGAATGTATTAACAAATGCTTAAACTTGTGGTAACATAAATGTTTGACTATATTATTCAATATCGCTTGAAGTAACTTTCCACAACTTTGAAAAGACAATGTTATACAATATAGCTTTAAATAACTTTCCATAACTTTTAAAAAAACAATGTTAACATGTTAAATACTACTTTAAAACATTTAAATATAAGTTTCCAATTAAAATTAAATGCCACCTAATTGTTTTGTGGGGCCAATCATCTGAAAAGGTAACTTGTAAGAACTTCCAATCTGTGTAACCACAGTTTTGTGTTGTTTTTCATACTTTTTTGTTTCTTCTTCTTGTACTTTGTTGAAATGGCACATCGAGTTTCCTGTTGGAAATAGTGGTCCTCTATTCAAAGAGTCCCAAAGACCTCTAATTTTGTCCAGGAAGTAAAACCACTGTTCTCTCTTTTTCGCATTGTATTAAGTTTCTTCTTAAAATATTGCTACTTTAAAATCGGTTGTAGTAACATCAAATTTTTTCGTCAAAATTAAAGCACTGTACTGTATATTTAAAGCACCTCATAGTACACAATGTTTTTTGTAAAAACAAAACCATCTTCCAATGAATCACCCTGGCTTGTATTTTCTTCTTCTGTACTTTAATTTCCTCTGGATTATTGCATCTTGAAAATGCAACATATAGTTGTCCATGTGAAAACACAGGTTCCTTCAAAAAACTACCAACAAACTTAAAAGTTTGTCCTTGGGATTTATTGATGGTCATGGCAAATACCATGATAATGGGAAATTGTCTCCTTTGAAGAACAAAAGGCACTCTCACTTGGAGCCAAATCAATTCTCGGTATAAGAACTGGTTTGCCTTTATGGGTACAAAAATAGTATAAAATGATCCTTTAATTCCTTCACAATTAATCTGGTCCCATTACAAAGTCCTTTTTTTGGATTCATATTTTTCAATAGCATGATAATTGCCCCTTTTTTAAGTTGCAAAACATGTGGTTGCATTCCAGAGGGAGTTAAAGAATTAATGAATTCCATACTAAAGTTTGCTTCACTCTCTTTGTCATCAGCCAGAACAGAATCTGCCACTGTAATAGTTTTTTTGGGGAGCATTGATTAATTTTAATATTTCGTTGTTTAAATTTAAGACATCGTAATTTTTTGATGTCAATATGACTTTGCTTGCAATGTCAGAGTAATCCTCATTATTGATGGTTTTGAGGAAGATTGTTGAAATAAGTGGTTATGTTGAAATCATTTCTGGTGGAATTTGCACTGCATCACCAGGTAAATTGATTATTTTTGGCTGTTTTCCTTCTCCAATGTTAATGAGCCAATCATTGAATTGATTTCGCCCTTCAGATCTCATATTTACTTCTAATCTAAGGTGTGTAAATATTTTCCAAAGCTTACTTCCTTTAATACACATTTCGAATATGTCAGTACGATTGCCATGTGGCACCACAGGTAATGTTTGCCTGAAATCTCCTCCTAACAACATCACCTTTCCACCAAATGGCAAATAATTAGCCATAACTTCTTTTAATAATCGATCAATACATTGGAGGGCATGACATGACATCATAGTTGCCTCATCTATTATAATTAATTAACTCTTGTGCAATTTTTAGGCATGTAATGAATTCATTCGAATATCCGACACTGATGTTTCCAGAATGGGAACTGGCAGTTTAAATCCACTATGCACAGTTCTACCACCTTCTAACAAAAGTGCGGCAATTCCAGTGGTTGCAAATGGCAGTGCTATTTGACCCTGTGCTCGAATGCAACTCATCAACAAATTATATAGGTAAGTTTTTCCTGATCCACCCGGATCATCCAGATAGAAATAACGCTCTTTGAGCATTTCATCTTCTATTGAATTTGTGATGGCATTAAATGCTTCCAATTGCAATACATTTAAAGTTCCAATTTTTTCTTGTGTTTTTTGGTATTCAATGTCAGTGTCATACTCATCAAAGTTAATTTCATCTATAAATCCTGGATCAGGCAGATTAAAGTTGGCACAATTTAATCCATGACAAAGAAAGATTTCCTGTATTTCTATTAATGCTTTAAATTGTGCAATGGTCTCATTATAACGTAGCAAGAAATCTTCACAGATATGTAATTTACATTTTTCCCACAAAGTTAAGGCATCTTGTACATTGCAAAATATACAAATAAAAGCAAATTGTTCTCTCATTTGCTTTGGCATTTGACATAGTGCTGCTTCCTCGAGACATCTCTCCCATTCTGTATCATCTGCCAGAAAGTTTTGATGTCTTGCAGCTAAGCTGGAAAGTGTCATAAATACAGATGTCGCGAACATAAAATTTTCAGTTCGCGGACGCGAATTTAATCAAATGTTCGCGAACGGGCGAACCGCCATAGACTTCAATGGGCTGGCAAATTTCAAAACCCACAGGGACTCTTTCTGGCCACAATAGTGATGGGAAAGTTGTTTTAAGGGGACTAACACCTGGACTGTGGCATGCCGGAGGGGGATCCATGGCAAAACTCCCACGGAAAATTACATAGTTGATGCAGAGTCTGGTTTTAAGCCATAAAGGGCATAAATCATCTAACATTCCTAAATTGTTTGGAATAACATGCTTTAAAACATCAGGTATGATGTTGTATCGATCAGGTAGTGTAAGGGTTACACCAGATTCACAGTAACAGACCAATCTCCCCGTTTAATGCACCGTAAACAACCACAAACAGTCCCTTTGCACAACCCCAAACTCCCCATTTGCACAAGGTTGGATAACAAGTTAGCCATGTCCCGTTCCTTGTCCTAACTGATGTCATTGAAGGCCTCTTCCTCCACCCAGCCACCAAGGGTCCCCGAAAGGTGACAACAAGCGCCCTGGGACACCTGCTGTGTTTGGTCTTCCACCTCCTCAAAGCCACCTTCCTCCTCTGACTCCTCTTCTTCAGACTCCTCTCTCTGCGTTGCCTCTGTCTGCGTTATTATAAGGTGTGTACTGTTAAGTAGTACTATTCCTATCGGTTTAATCTCTATTACGTCCACTATTAGGGGACGTGTATATGGCATTGATTTTTGGAACAAGGAGATGGAAAAAGATGCTTGGTCGGACCTCCTACTTCAAATTTGGGGCACTGCACGTGCAATCTAAGGTGCCACCAGATAGGAGTGGTGTGTTCAGTTGTACTATTTATTCCTATCGGATTCAATAAAGCCAATAAACCTGGCCCATTACTAGCCAGGAAACTACAAGCCAAAACAACACAAAATAGGATACTTCAAATTAAGACCTCGAAGGGAGAAAAAACAACAAACCAAAATAAGATTTAGAAGATTTTTACAACATTTTACAATACCCTTTATACAGCAACAAAACACATAGATCTGCACAAAATGAGGGGATTTCTTAATTCCTGTGATCTCCCCTTAATAGAAGAAAATGACTTAGAGACCTTAAAAGCCAAAGTGACCCTAGAGGAAGTGAGAAAAGCAGTCCAGAACCTCAAACCTGGTAAGTCACCAGGCCCAGACGGATACACCAATTTATATAAAAAAACTGAGTTCTAGAATGCAAGCAAACACCAGCAGAGCTGAACAGGGCAGATATCGCTCTATTCCCTAAGGAGGGTCGAGATGCCCTAGAACCAAAAAACTACAGGCCAATATCATGACTTAACTGTGATACAAAGATCCTGTCAAAAATAATAGCGGATAGAATGTCATCCTTCTTGCCTAAGTTAATACATAATGACCAAGTAGGCTATGTCTTCCACAGGCAAACGGAAGACAACATTAGAAAAGTCATGAACCTACTGTACCACACCAAAGCCTCTAAAATTCAAGCCTGTCTTATGGCCTTTGACATTGAAAAGGCGTTTGATTCCCTGGAGTGGACTTACTTATACGCCACGCTTGAAAAATTTGGTATTAAAGGCCATTTCATAAATCTCATACACTCATTATACAAATCATCCAGGGCAAGGTTACAGATTCCGGGAGATGAGAGATCCTTAATTAAAATAGAAAGAGGAACAAGACAGGGGTGCCCCCTTTCTCCCCTTCTATTCAAAATAGCAATAGAACCCCTGGCTCAGACAATTAGGGCCAACGCTGGGATCACAGGCATAAAAATAAGCCATCACCATTTCAAAACTTGTCTATTTGCAGACGACCTGCTGTGTATGCTCTCAAACCCTACCCAATCGGTCCCAGAGTTGATTCGAACTATGGAGGAGTTTGGTTAGTTTTCTGGCCTTAAACTGAACATAGAGAAGACAGAAGCACTAGCGACTGACTTAACAGCAGTAGAGAAGCAGGGTCTCCAAGAGAAATTTAATATTAAGTGGGATAAGAACCACATAAACTACCTGGGAATCCGACTAACCCCTAAGCTAGAGGACTTGTACAAAGCCAACCACTCCAAACTTTATAAAACAATAATTAATGACCTGAGTAAATGGACAAAGTATAGGTTATAAATATATAGGTAATAAATACGATAAAAATGAATATCCTTCCTAGGTTGCTCTACATATTTCGAACACTCCCAATCCCGATTAAATAAAAAGAATTAAAAAATATTCAAAGGAAAATATTTCAGTTTATCTGGAACCACTCTCCCTCATGCATCACAAAGAAAATTATGTACCTTCATAAGTCAGTGGGGAGACTATCGTGTCCAAACTTAAAATATTACCACAAGGCAGCTCGGTTATCTTTCCTCCCAATAGCACATTCTATAGGGCATCAACCGGCCTGGGTGTATTTATAGAACCACACTTTAAGGCCCTTAACCTGGGACAAGGTGGCTTGGCTATCACAATTGCCTCAGAGCCTTAAAAACTTTCCAAACCCCCTAATCAGACACTCACTATCATACTGGAAATGGGCCAAGAAACACACAGGTTTGTTCCCTGGATCCACCCAAATGACCCATATTCTTGACCACCCTCAGGCCCCGAAACACATGAGCACAACATCACAACACTGGTGGAGGTGAAGGAAACTGGATAGACTGGGAGACTGGTTAGTAAAGGGCCAGATGCTCACCTATGAGGAACTGAGGGATAAGCATGAGCTACCGCTGTCAGAACATTACAATTACTGTAGGCTGAGGCATTTCACACACTCCCTGACCCAGAAACAGGGGACACCGGTCTTAAATTGGTTCTCCAAAATTTGTAAAGATAAACCTCGATCAAGGGGGATCATTGGGTCGCTTTACAAATATAAAACATTTGTTACTGGTTGAAGCGACACTGGGGGAAGGACCGGAGTAGGGGAGCCCTGGAGACCCTTCAGAAGCAACCAGTGGCAAAATCATCCCAGGAAAGGAGAGGTTGCTTACTGAAGCTTGCCCTAGGGTAACCCAAGGGTGATTGCCCAGGTACGATATTGTAAATAATAAGCTAATACTGCTGGAGGGATGATAGCTAATAGGACTTTGGTGTTTCCTGCAGATATACTCTTTACTATTGTCTGTTTTACCATGTTTTAGGTATCTCTTAAATTGCAATCACAGTAAAAAATAAGAAAAATTATTAACCTAAAAAGTAAAAATAAGAAGGACTAGCCAGCTAACTTTCACAAAATGTCTTTATTGTAAATATGTATATTTGCACAACTGTTATGCAAGACTGTTCAAAAATGCTTTATTTTTCATTACATGCTGTACTCCTTCTGACAATAAAAGAATTTAAATGCAAAAATTAGGTATTGTTGCAGTGACCAGAAAAATTGATGTTAGTTTGCCAGGCAGAAAGTGCCCTAAAACATTGCGTCTTGAACCCTAGTTGGTGGCGGATAAGTCATGCAAGTCATCCGGCATTCAGGGATAAAATACAGCACCGTGTGTACCATTATTAGCTCAAGGCAGCCCATCTATTAGGCCTTTTTTAATCGAATGTATCGCCCACTGTCAGTCCCTTCAGGATCCATCCCTCATTCATCTTAATAAAGGTGAGGTAATCTAGACTTTTTTGACCTAGGCGTCTTCTCTTCTCAGTGACAAAACCTCCTGCTGCACTGAAGGTCCTTTCTGACAGGACACTTGAAGCGGGGCAGGCCAGAAGTTCTATGGCAAATTGGGATAGCTCAGGCCACAGGGCAAGCGTGCACACCCAGTAGTCAAGGGGTTCATCACTCCTCATAGTGTCAATATCTGCAGTTAAGGCGAGGTAGTCTGCTACCTGCCGGTTGAGTCGTTCTCTGAGGGTGGACCCCGAAGGGCTGTGGCGATGCATAGGACTTAAAAAGCTCAGCATGTCCTCCATCAACAACACGTCGGTAAAGTGTCCTCTCCTTGCCGGCGTGGTCATGGGAGGAGGAGGATTATGTTCACCTCTTCCGCTGTTAGATTGCCGTTGTACTGTGACATCACCCTTAAACGCTGTGTAAAGCATACTTTTTAATTTATTTTGGAAGTGCGGCATCCTTTCCGACTTAACATTTCAGGTACTTTCTGCTTATACTGGGGTTCTAGTAGCGTGGACACACAGTACAGGTCATTCTTCTTCATCCTTTTTATACGAGGGTCCCTTAACAGGCACGACAGCATGAAAGACCCCATTTGCACAAGGTTGGATGCCGAGCTAGTCATGTCCCGTTCCTCGTCCTCAGTGATCTCACTGAAGGTATGTTCTTCCCCCCAGCCACCTACAACACCACGGGTACCAGATAGGTGACAACGAGCTTCCTGGGATGCCTGCTGTGGTTGGTCTTCCTCCTCCTCCTCAAAGCCACATTCCTCCTCTGACTCCTCTTCTTCACAATCCTCTTCCAGCGTTGCTGCAGGTCCAGCAAGCGATGCTGATAAGGCTGTTTCTGGTGGTGATGGTGACCACAACTCTTCCTCTTCCTCTTCACGCTCATCTACGGCCTGATCCAGCACTCTTTGCAGCGCACGCTCCAGGAAGAAAACAAATGGTATTATGTCGCTGATGGTTCCCTCGATGTGACTGACCAGGATTGTCACCTTCTCAAAAGGACGCATAAGCCTACAGGCATTGCGCATGAGCGTCCAGTAACGTGGCAAAAAAATCTCCAGCTCTGCAGAGGCTGTCCTAGCACCCCAGTCATACAAATACTTGTTAACGGCCTTTTATTGTTGGAGCAGGGGGTCGAACATTAGGAGTGTTAAATTCCAATGTGTCAGGCTGTCGAAAATCAAGAGTCTCACTGGCATGTTGTTTTGCTGCTGGATATCTGTAAAGTGCGCCATGGCCATGTAGGAACGCCTGAAATGGCCACACACCTTCCTGGCCTGCTTCAGGATGTCCTGTAAGCCTGGGTGCTTATGCACAAAGCGTTGTACAATCAGATTACACACATATGCCATGCAAGGCACATGTGTCAACTTGCCCAGATTCAATGCCGCCAACACATTTCTTCCGTTGTCACAAACCACTTTGCCAATCTCCAGTTGGTGCGGAGTCAGCCACTGATCCTCCTGTGCATTCAGGGCGGACAGGAGTGCTGGTCCGGTGTGACTCTCTGCTTTCAGGGAAGTCAACCCCAAGACGGTATGACACTGCCGTATCCGGGATGTGGAATAGTTCCTGTGGAACTGGGGGGGTGCTGTTGATGTGGAGCAAGACATAGCAGCAGCAGAAGAGAACTCAGCCGAGGAGGTTATGGAAGAGGATGGAGTAGGAGGAGTCGAGGAGGTGGCAGCAGGCCTGCCTGCAAGTCGTGGCGATGTCACCAACTCCTCTGCAGAGCCACGTTTTCCATGCTTGGCAGCCGTCACCTGGTTTATCCAATGCACAGTGTAGGTGATATTACCTGCCCTGACCATGCTTTGCATACCAGGTATCAGTGGTCAGATAGACCCTTGCCCCAACACTGTATGCCAGAGATGACATTACTTCCTTTTGCACAATCGAGTACAGGTTGGGGATTGCCTTTTGTGCAAAGAAATTTTGACCGGGTACCTTCCACTGCGCTGTCCCAATAGCTACACATTTTTTGAACGCCTCAGACGCCACCAGCTTGTATGGTAAAAGCTGGCGGGCTAAGAGTTCAGACAAGCCAGCTGTCAGTTGCCGGGCAAGGGGGTGACTTTGTGACATTGGCTTCTTACGCTCAAACATGTCCTTGACAGACACCTGACTGTGGGCAGATGAGCAGGGACTGCTCAGGGCGAGACACGGAGTGGCAGATGGTTGAGAGGGGGCAAGCAGGGCAGCAGTGGTTGACATGGCTGAAGATGCTGGACCAGGAGGAGGATGGCGGCTTTGAGTTTGTGTGCTGCTTGTACTCAGGTGTTGATCCCATAGGCGTTTGTGATGTGACATCATGTGCCTTCGCAAAGAAGTTGTAACTAGGTGGGTGTTGGACTTCCCATGACTCAGTTTCTTTTCGCACAGGTTGCAAATGGCATCGCTGTTGTCACGGGCAGACACACAGAAACATTGCCACACTGCTCAGCTCTGCAATGACGGCATTCTGGTGGTGGCAACAGCATGCGTTGACTGGCGTGCTGTCTGGCTGACCCCGGGTGCCAATGCATGCTGTCTGACTGTGCTACTAGCTACTTGCGATGACCTCCCCCTACTTCCAACTCTTCTCCTCCTCCTCTCTGTCTCCCCATCTGAACTTTCCTCCTGTTCTTCTTCTCTTATAGCGGGCACCAACGTGACATCCACGGACGCATCATCATCATCAACCGCTTCACTTGTATCTGACAACTCAACAAAGGAAGCAGCACCGGGTACAACATCATCATCATCAGACCGTACATCCATGTGTGTAATGCTGCCTGACTAGGACATATCCCTGTTATCTACATCCTCTGGCACTAAAGTTTGCGCATCACTCATTTCTTCCAACGGATGTGTAAATAACTATGCTGACGGATCAAGTGAAGCAGCTGTGGTGCTAGTGTTGGTGGTGGCGGCAGGCGGGCGAGTGGTAACTGGAGAGGTGCCTGAAGCTAAGCTGGAGGAGGATGGTGTGTCTAGGTTCTTAGCGGAAGCTCTAGAAGATTGGGTGTCCTATGTTAGCCAGTCAACCATGTCCTCAGAACTTTTCAAGTTCAGGGTACGTGGCCTCTGAAAACTGGGCATTATTCTAGGGCCAAAGGGAATCACAGCACCACAACCACGACGGCCCCTGCGGGGTGGCCTGCCTCTGCATTTTTTTTCCGATTAGTGGTACTTTGCGTGCAAGCTACTGTGACACCAGATATGAGTGGCACTATGCACTGGCAAAAGTTGGCACAGTAGACGCAATAGGCCTCACATACATGCCTGTAGGCAGACAACTGATATTCAATCGATTACATTAAAAAAAGGGTTCTTTTATTTCACTGTACACTAGGTTGCACCAGATATGAGTGTCACTGTGCACTGGCAAAAGTTGGCAGAGTAGGCGCTGTAGGCCTCACACACACGCCTGTAGGCAGGCAACTGATATTCAATCGATTACAGAAAAAAAAGATTTTTTTTATTTCACTGTACACTAGGTTACACCAGATATGAGTGTCACTGTGCACTGGCAAAAGTTGGCAGAGTAGGCGCTGTGGGCCTCACACACATGCCTGTAGGTAGGCAGCTGATATTCAATCGATTATAGTCAAAAAAGTGTTGTTTTATGTCACTGTACACTACGGTTGCACCAGATATGACGTATCACTGTGCACTGGCAAAAGTTGGCAGAGTAGATGCAATAGGCTTCACACAAACGCCTGTAGGCAGGCAATTGCTATTCAATCTATTACAGTCAAAAGTGTTGTTTTATTTCACTGAGCACAATATAAGCTGTGAGCCTGACACAGGCAGGCAACTGAAATTAGATTAAAGGAAAAAAGGTTTTTTTTTTTTCAATGTATGGTACACCAACTATGACTGGTGAAACAGAGCAGAATATTAGCTGTGAGCCTGACACAGGCAGTCAACTGAAATTAGATTACTGGAAAAAAATGGTTGTTTTCAATGTATGGTAAACCACCAGGTATGAGTAGTGAAAATAAGCACAATATAAGCTGTTAGGTTTTAGCCTGTCACACACACACGCTGGCAGGCAGGCATATGCAATTAGATTACACAGAAAAACATTATAAAATAAAATAAATGATGTTCTAGCCCTAAAAAGGGCTTTTTGGGTTGCCTACCTTGCAGCAGATATCAGATGAGTTCTTCAGGTCTTTAGTGGAAGCTAAATACAAAGCTTGGCTATCTATTTCCCCATTAAATCTCCAGCAGCTACACTATCTGTCCTCTCACAACGAATGCAGCTTCAGAATAATTCCAAAATGTACGCTGTCCTTCAGATGGAAGGCTCTGGAAGGGAGTGTATGCTGCTGATTGGCTGGAATGTGTCTGCTGACTGTGAGGTGCAGGGTCAAAGATTCCTCAATGATAAAGAATAGGGGGCGGACCGAAGTGCGAAAGAGCCAAAATCGCTGCGAATTGTCTGCGGGCGAACTGTCCAGGACATCTCTAGTCATAAACTATGTCATTGACTGTGCATAAATGTTCATAACTTTGTGCTCCGGGAACATGTAAAAGGAGTAATCTTAAACTGAAACGTTCAATGTCTCGTGGACTGACGGTATATATTCTTTGGATAATTTTATAATTAAGTTTCTTTCTTTATCTCCATTCACCATTTACCAATACATAGTGGAATGTCAATGTATAAAAATTGTCTGGCCTCAGTGTCCTGACAATTTAATTGAAACAAAGCAGTAAGCGTTGTTGCTCTATGTTCACTTTGTGACAAAGGATTTGTTTCATTGCTAGCCGCGAAGCAAACAAATTGACTTTGTGGCAGATGGACAGCTAATCGATACACAGCATGTGACCAATCATGCATCTCAAATTTCAGAAGACGCTACATTGCTTCAGGAGCACTTACATAGCGAGCATCTAAACAAGAAGAAAGTTCGTCATGTAAAATAGGGTTGTCTTTTTTATTGTCTGCACCTTGCACAACAACAGTTGCTGCATCATATCCTTTATTTATTTACTTATACACATATTTTATGGATTTGATGAAAGACCAAGCTTCCACATTGATATGTGCATTGTACTTCATCAGCAAATGTGGATTGTATGGAACCACATATCTATTATCGACCTTTTGGCCACGGATAATAGCTGTTTGTCCTTATCTTCCTTTATACAAAGGGTATCCATCACAATTAACATAACTCTGCATTTGAAATTGTTTTGGAAACTCGTTTATGAATTTCTTATTTTCCATACATGGTGAGTTTGGATTGCTCTCTCCACATGGGCCATGTATCATTCTATGAGTTACAATCTCATAAAGTCTTGAATGCTTTTCTGGATGTGGCAGTTCAGCACTAATCACTAAATCCACTCTATCTGCTGTATTTAATATATCTTTTTCTTGCAAGATTAAAAGTATATGTGCATGTGGCAGGCCTCTTTTTTGAAATTCAATAGTATAAACAAAAGCTACACATTTTCCAAATAAGTCTGCTTTAGTGATATCATAAATTAAGGATTTAAGTTTGATTTTGAATACTCTTGCAACCAAATCTGGTCGGTCAGAAGTAGTTTGTCCAAGCATAACATTTTCTTTGATCTCTGGCCATTGTGGATTACATGTAAATGTAATAAATAAATCTGGTTTGCCAGATTTAGTGACAATAGCCATGGCATCATTGTATCTTTCTTGCATATTGCGAGGAGATCCTTGGAAAGAGGATGGCAAAATCATTGCTCGTCCAGCAGGAATGACTCTGTTTGCAGCCAATTCAGCGACATAATCCATCAATCCACAATATTGTTCAACTCGAAGCTTGTTTTGTTGGAATTTGACAAAATTTAGATTATTTGCTTCGACTTGTAGATAAGAATCAATAATCCATTGTTGTGTGAGTTTACCCCCACATAAAATAGGATTATAATGATCCCGGACAGCAGTTTGTGCCACTTTATATTCCAGCATTGAGATATTGTTTCTAATATGAAGTTTACTATTTGGATAACTTTGCAACTGCAATTTTGGTTGCCAACCTGGCTCCCCATTTGGAAAGAAAATAGGATATGTCATAGGATCGAAATTACTGCTTAAAATATTGATGTTTATAAAAGGCAATTGATGTCTTTGCCCATGTGCCAGTTGTTCTTTTTCAACCTCCACTAACTTTTTGTATGCTTGACTATTAGGGTTGTTCGCCATAATGTTATCAAGCTGTTTAAAGACTATGGGTAAACATTGTCTATTTTCAGGAAGCAGCATTCGTTGTTTGACAGCTTCCATTGTATCGAGAACATATAACTGTGCAAATTTCCTTTGCTCTCCTGTTTCTGGGTGTAAATGTGAAGTCCGGTGGTATATTTGTCCTTGGACTTTAAAACAATAAGGACCATGTCCTGGTACATTTTCGGCTAATGTTGCACCCATTGAAGCAAATGTAATTGCACTGTTATAAGAGCGAATATTTTTCTTAAAATTGGTGTAATTGGGAAATGTAGGATCGCTCATGATACTTTTTAAATATTCTGGGAATGTCTGTCTTTCTGGAAGTCTTACCTTTTCTTTCTGACAGCAACTAATAAACTCTCCATCAGTTGGTCGTTCTTTCTGAAAATTATAAGCCCCACAAAACTGACAAACCACATTCAATAATCCACAATAATGATTGTTTACTGTTAGTGCTCTTACGAAAGGACTATCATGACCTTCATCAATATAAATTTAATTTGATCTTTGTACATCTACATTGGTGTCATCTCTATCAACATTGGTATCAGCAGGCAAAATAGGTTCATTTGAGACAGTTTTACAGACATTTTTTTGTTTACTTTTTCTTTTCTTTGAAACTCCAGCAGACTCATTTTGTTGTTTTTTAGCCATTTTTCTTTTATTTAGAAGTCTCTGTCGATCTTCTTCTCTTAAGTCTCAGGGGTCTGTGCATCTCTCCATCTCTGCTTCCTTTCCCTTGCCATTCTTCTTTTATATTCTTTCTTATCTTCTGCATTGTCCGCCATTGTAATCCATAATTGTAAATAGACTATTAATAATGACCTTAATTTTATTACACATATTTTTTACCTTGTCATATATTTCTAAAAATGATGGCTGTCTGCGTCTCTCTGGCTGTCTGCGTCTTTCTGGCTCTCTGCGTCTCTCTGGCTGTCTGCTTCTCTCTGGCTGTCTGCGTCTCTATGGCTGTCTGCGTCTCTATGTTTGTGGGTGTGTGTCTGGATATCTGAGGGTTTGTGTCTCTCTGGTTTTCTCCCTGTATGTCTGGGTGTGTATCTTTCTGGGTGTGTGTTTGTATATCTGTGGGTCTGTGTATCTCTCTGGGTGTGTGTTTGTATCTCTGTGTATCTCTCTGGGTGTGTGTTTGTATGCCTGTGGGTCTGTGTATCTCTCTGGGTATCTCCCTGTATTTCTGGGTGTGTATCTTTCTGGATTTGTATTTGTATGTGTGTGGGTCTGTGTATCTGTCTGGGTGTGTGTTTCTATGTCTTTGTATCTCTCTGTGTGTGTTTGTATGTCGTGTATCTCTCTGGGTGTCTGTGTGGGCTTCTGTATTTCTGTGTCTGTGTGTCTTGATGTGTGTATAGGATTCTATTTCTCTGGATGTTTGCAGGTGGCTGTCTGTGTCTCTGCGTGTCTGTGTCTCTGCGTGTCTGTGTCTCTGCGTGTGTGTCTCTGCCTGTGTGTGTCTCTGCGTGTGTGTGTTTCTGCGTGCAGGTGGGTGTCTGTGTCTCTGCGTGCAGGTGGATGTCTGCGTCTCTGCGTGTCTGCGTCTCTGCGTGTCTGTGTCTCTGCGTGTCTGTGTATCATGAATGGAAAAACAGAAACAGTTATCATGTTCCTAAAGAAGAGCTACACAAAAGAGCAATTGACCTAGTATAATACATGAAATAAAATATTTAACTGCTTCTAAGGTGCTATCCCTGTCAAAGAGCAGTAACATAATGATGAATAAATGAATACAGGAATACACTAAAAATCTTTATTACATTTTTTTTTCTCCTTCTGATATACCTGTAAATCAGCAGTTCTCTAATCGAAAATGCTCCTGTTTTGAAGCAGGTGTAGACGTGAGAAATCTGTAAAATGATGTAAAAATCCTAATTAATTTTTTTCATTGAATGAGTGTATGAAATACATTACTCAACGTAAATCAATAGTTCATATTATAATGTGTTAACAAATGTCATCACAAAATCATTTACCTGTCAATTTAATATTCTGTAAGGTTAATTGTTGCAGAGGAGACTTAAGGCAGGTGGCGATGTCACAAATCTGTGAAAAGAAGTAAAAATCATTTTTTTTCATAAATGCATGAATCATTGATATTACTTAAAGTACTTGTTGTGCTTTTCATACATGCATGCAATAAAGTAAATATAAATATTTTAAAATGATATACCTGTGAAGGTGATGTAATTGCAAATAAAATGCTGCAAACAGCCCTCTGTGTAGTCACGTGGGCAGATAATCAAACTGTCAGAAAATAAATTGAAATAAGGGCTTATTAATGTTTGCTATGTTTTAATTAGCATAGCTGCAAAATAGAATTCAATGCACTGTAAAATGTAAGTAAGTGATATAAATATGTAAACGGTTTGAGGATCCTATACCTTTAATACAATGAGCTTAAAGAATCATCAACAACAGTAATATCTAAATTCAGTGCAAAAGGGATATACATTTGTATTAATTTTTTGCTTTAAATTTCTTGTATGAATAATCAATGAACATTAATAGTTGAGTAGCAAGCACAAAATGTAAAACAACTATACTTTTTTTTTCTTGTACTAATTGTGTTATTATGACTAATTATTAATTAACATTATTAATAATCGTAATGATGAATAAAATAATAAATGAACATTAATAGTTGAGCATCAATGTCAAAATCTAATTCCAGTGACATATTTTTTTTGTTATAAACTAATTAATTTTTTAATAATTAGTTACATAGGCCCTCATTCAATTGCAATTTGGCCAATTGAATAGGGGTCTAAATAAGCACATAACATATTTTTTTTAAGACATTTTTAGTTAGTAAACATCTATCCAAAAGCAAGGTTTTCACTAACTAAAAACTTATTTAAAAAAAATATGTTATGTGCTTATTTAGAGCCTTTTCAATTGGCCATATTGCAATTGAATGAGGGCCATAGTATTTATGTTACATTGTTTTTAAGGTTGAAAAAAGACCCACAGTCCATCAAGTTCAACCCCTTAAGATCTCCTCTGATCTGCAATATGCGGATTAACTATTAATTCATTAGTTGTTAATTAATTATTAATCAATTATTTAATGTTTTTTTTTTTTATTATTATTAATTAGTCCAGAGGAAGGCAAATAGAAAAAAAACCAAATAAAAACACAAGCGAGACTTAGCCAATTGTCTCAAAGGGAAATGTAAAAAATTTGGATCAATACTATTTCTAATTATCCATGATAACCCTGAATTCCCTTTTTAATTAAAAATAAATCTAGTCCCCTTTTAAAGTTATCTATCGAATCCGCTGTCACCACCTCCTCTGGTAGAGAATTCCACAGATTAACCACCCTTACTGTGAAGAACCCTTTTCTTTCTTTGAAGTGGAATCTTTTTACTTCTAACCTCAAAGGATGTCCCCTTGTCAGTTGAAAATCTCTTGGCACAAAAAGCTCCCCTGACAAATTATTATACTGACCCTGGATGTATTTATATAGGGTAATCATATCTCCTCTTAAACGCCTTTTTTCTAGAGAAAATAAGGTTAATTTGGTTAGTCTTTCTTCATAACTTAGCCTCTCCATTCCCCTTATTAGTTTTGTTGCCCTTCTCTATACCTTTTCCAGCTCTAAAATGTCCTTTTTATGAAGTGGTGCCCAAAATTGTACTCCATATTCCAAATGAGGGCGTACTAGAGATTTGTATAGTGGCAGAATTATATTTGCTTCCCTGGCTTCTATACCCTTCTTAATACATGCTAAGATTTTATTTTCCTTTGCAGCTGCTGCTTGGCTTTGAGCACTGTTACCTAGGTGGTTGTCCACAAGCACTCCCAAATCCCTTTCAATATCTGATACACCTAGATTTGCTTCATTAAGATTATAAATTGCATGGCTATTTTTCCCTCCCAGATGCATAACCTTACATTTATTCATATTAAATCTCATCTGCCATTTAGATGCCCATTCCTCAATTTTATGTAAATCCCCTTGGAGGGAAAGCACATAATTTTCTGATTTAATTACCTTGCACAACTTTGTGTCATCAGCGAAAATGGAGACCCCACATTCCAATCCTACCTCTAAGTCATTAATAAATATGTTAAAAAGGAGAGGACCTAATACTGAACCCTGAGGAACCCCACTTACCACATTAGTCCAATCGGAGTATGTTCCATTTACAACAACCCTTTGCTTCCTGTCTTTTAGCCAGCTCTCATTCCATGAGATATTTACTGCAATTCCTGTATCCCTTAGTTTGCCCAATAGTCTCCCATGTGGCACTGTATAGAAAAGCCTTTGCAAAATCCAAAAAGACTACATCCACTGAGTTGCCTTGATGACTCCTACTTATAATCCTGTTCAAATAGACATATTCTTGTATATTATCCCTTATTAACCCTTCTAAAAGCTTCCCCACTACAGAAGTGAGACTCACTGGTCTATAATTCCCTGGATTTACTCTTGTTACCTTTTTAAATATAGGTATCACATCAGCTTTTCTCCAGTCATCTGGAAGAGACCCTGTGTTGAGTGAATCTTGAAAAAATAAATGTAATGGTTTGGCTATTACAGAACCCAGTTCCCTTAGTACCCTTGGATGTATTCCATCAGGACCCGGGGCTTTATTAACATTTATTTTTTCCAACCTCTTTTGGATTACTTCTTGTGTTAACCAATTATTTGGCAAAGGTAGAGTAGCCCCATTTTGTTGCCGTGTCCCAACCACTTGTACCTCCCTTGTGTATACCAAAGAAAAGAACCTATTTAGCTCATCTGCCTTTTCCTGGTCACTAATTTTCAGACAGCCTGTTTCACATTCTACTGTTCCTATAGCTTCCTTCCTTGCCTTCTTCCCATTAATATACTTGAAAAATATTTTAGGGTTAGTCTTACTCTCTTTTGCAATACATTTTTCATTTTCTATTTTAGCCAGTCTAATCGCGCTTTTGCAAGCCTTAATGATTTCCTGGTATTCCCGTAAAGCGGTCTCTGTCCCCTCTTGTTTGTATAATTTAAATGCCTGTTTTATACTTCGTATTTTGATCTTTAAATCATTGTTAAGCCACATGGGTTGTGATTTACTCCTTTTACTTTTATACCCACACGGTATATGCTGATGTGTATGTATATTTAGTAAGGATTTAATTGTCCATTTATGTTCAGTGTTTTTACCCATCAGTTCTCTGTCCCAGTCTATACTTTGTATTGCTGCCCTTAGACCGTTAAAATCTGCCTTTTTAAAATTAAGAGTTTTTGTTTGAAAGTGTGAGCTCTGTGGCAATTGTGCCCTATATAAAGGCTTTGTGCGCGAGGCAAAACCGTTATTTTAGGCGGGAAATCCGCCATTTCAGATACGTTATTGTGTAGATTGTCTTAAAATGGCGGCTATATTGTATGTGTGTTACGCACATCGGGAATGATTTTGCGATACTCTGTTGTACTACCTGGTGTAAGTCCTACGTGTTGGGCTCTGTTTTGCGAGTTAATCGTCCTGTAGCCTCGTTTTCGTTTTTCATGGCGGCCATTTTTTCTCTCGCTTAGCGGATTTTCGTGTGTTTAAATTTGTAAATTTGGACTTAAATAGAGTTGTAACTTCTCTTGCACAGGTCCTGGAGGCCCCCCCTTGCTGTGGGTAAGTTTTTTATGTGTTTTTTGTGTGTATTTATAGTTTTTTGACTGTTTTCCGTTGCGCCCAGTTCGGCCGTTAAGGTCGTATTTTTCCTTAGTCGTAATGTTTTTTTTCCTAAGTCGTGCGTGTGAAAGTTTATGACGTTAAGGTCGCTTACGAGGTCGTAATGTTTTGTTAGCGAGGGTCCGCATTTGCGGATAAATACAAACGACATTGGAGGCTTCAGCTTCCGCAAATGTGGCCCCTCGGTACGCGAGGGTCCGCATTTGCGGACAAAACTGCATCCCTCGCTTCTCGAATATTTGTGAATATTATGTTACGGCCAGAGATCTATCACAAATGCCTGCTATGAGATAGGAATGCTGTAGAGAAATTTGCTCATTAACATATCTTTCATGCACATGGTTGATACAAACATGCATGGTGTATTTGGTTGGAAAATATTGTGTGCTCCAATTTTTCTGCTCTTCCTGTCTCCTTGACATCTATATTGATTTACATTCCCCTATTTTGTGTATACATTTTCATAGAAGCCATTAACCAAAATAACTTTATAATTTTAAAGGATGTTCCCAATTAAGGTCTCTATGTTAATCCCTGAAATGCACTTATTAGTGCCCTAACTTCAGAGAAAACCCTACCTAGCCATGTTCATCCCCCTCCCCTAAGACATTGTGAGCAAACTGCTCAGGGTCACTGCTGCGAGTGAACTTCACCACAGCCGAAAAGCAAGGCATAAATCTCCATTGAGTTTTGCCCTGACAATTATTATGTTCTATATATTAACATATATTCACCCAGGGTCAGCTATAATTATATTTCAAACACATATGTATTTAACCAGCTTAATAGTGATGTCCCGAAAAGTTCGCCTGAGAACTATTCGCGGCGATTTTCGCATGTTCGCATTCGCAACGAGTGGCGAACATATGCTCTTTTCGTTCCGCCCCCTAATATTTATCATTGAGGAAACTTTGACCCTGCACCTTACAGTCAGCAGACACATTCCAGCCAATCAGCAGCATACACTCCCTTCCAGAGCCTTCCATCTGTATGACAGCCTCCATTTTAGAATCATTCTGTAGCAGCATTCGTGGAGAGAGGAGATATATTCTACCTGCTCTTGATTTAATAGGGAAATAGATAGCCAGGCTGTGTATTTAGCTTTAACTACACACCTGAAGGACTCCTTTGATATCTGCTGCAAGGACAGCAACCCAAAAGCCCTTTTTAGGGCTAGAACATCATTTATTTTATTTTATTATTTTTTTCTGCTGATTTAATAGGGAAATAGATAGCCAAGCTGTGTATTTAGCTTTAACTACACACCTGAAGGACTCCTTTGATATCTGCTGCAAGGACAGCAGCCCCAAAAGTCCTTTTTAGGGATAGAACATCATTTATTTTATTTTATTATTTTTTTCTTCTGATTTAATAGGGAAATAGATAGCCAGGCTGTGTATTTAGCTTTAACTACACACCTGAAGAACTCCTTTGATATCTGCTGCAAGGACAGCAACCCAAAAAGCCCTTTTTATTTTATCTTATTACTTTTTTCTGTGTAATCTAATTGCATATTGCTAGCGTGTGTGTGAGGCCTATTGCATCTAGTCTGCCAACATTTGCCAGTGCAAAGTGACACTCATATATAGTGCCACCGAAGTGTGCAGTAAAATGAAACAACCCTTTTTTTACTGTAATCAATTGAATATCAGTAGCCTGCCTAAAGGCGTGTGTGTGAGGCCTATTGCATCTAGTCTGCCAACTTTTGCCAGTGCGCAGTGACACTCATATCTAGTGCCACCGTAGTGTGCAGTGAAATAAAACAACGCTTTTTTTACTGTAATCGATTTAATATCAGTAGCCTGCCTACAGGCGTGTGTGGGAGGCCTATTGCATCTACAGGGAGTGCAGAATTATTAGGCAAATTAGTATTTTGACCACATCATCCTCTTTATGCATGTTGTCTTACTCCAAGCTGTATAGGCTCAAAAGCCTACTACCAATTAAGCATATTAGGTGATGTGCATCTCTGTAATGAGAAGGGGTGTGGTCTAATGACATCAACACCCTATATCAGGTGTGCATAATTATTAGGCAACTTCCAAAATGGGTCAAAAGAAGGACTTGACAGGCTCAGAAAAGTCAAAAATAGTGAGATATCTTGCAAAGGGATGTAGCAAAAAAAATTGCAAAGCTTCTGAAGCGTGATCATCGAACAATCAAGCGTTTCATTCAAAATAGTCAACAGGGTCGCAAGAAGCGTGTGGAAAAACCAAGGCGCAAAATAACTGCCCATGAACTGAGAAAAGTCAAGCGTGCAGCTGCCACGATGCCACTTGCCACCAGTTTGGCCATATTTCAGAGCTGCAACATCACTGGAGTGCCCAAAAGCACAAGGTGTGCAATACTCAGAGACATGGCCAAGGTAAGAAAGGCTGAAAGACGACCACCACTGAACAAGACACACAAGCTGAAACGTCAAGACTGGGCCAAGAAATATCTCAAGACTGATTTTTCTAAGGTTTTATGGACTGATGAAATGAGAGTGAGTCTTGATGGGCCAGATGGATGGGCCCGTGGCTGGATTGGTAAAGGGCAGAGAGCTCCAGTCTGACTCAGACGCCAGGAAGGTGGAGGTGGAGTACCGGTTTGGGCTGGTATCATCAAAGATGAGCTTGTGGGGCCTTTTCGGGTTGAGGATGGAGTCAAGCTCAACTCCCAGTCCTACTGCTAGTTCCTGGAAGACACCTTCTTCAAGCAGTGGTACAGGAAGAAGTCTGCATCCTTCAAGAAAAACATGATTTTCATGCAGGACAATGCTCCATCACATGCGTCCAAGTACTCCACAGCGTGGCTGGCAAGAAAGGGTATAAAAGAAGAAAATCTAATGACATGGCCTCCTTGTTCACCTGATCTGAACCCCATTGAGAACCTGTGGTCCATCATCAAATGTGAGATTTACAAGGAGGGAAAACAGTACACCTCTCTGAACAGTGTCTGGGAGGCTGTGGTTGCTGCTGCACGCAATGTTGATGGTGAACAGATCAAAACACTGACAGAATCCATGGATGGCAGGCTTTTGAGTGTCCTTGCAAAGAAAGGTGGCTATATTGGTCACTGATTTGTTTTTGTTTTGTTTTTGAATGTCAGAAATGTATATTTGTGAATGTTGAGATGTTATATTGGTTTCACTGGTAAAAAATAAATAATTGAAATGGGTATATATTTGTTTTTTGTTAAGTTGCCTAATAATTATGCACAGTAATAGTCACCTGCACACACAGATATCCCCCTAAAATAGCTAAAACTAAAAACAAACTAAAAACTACTTCCAAAAATATTCAGCTTTGATATGAATGAGTTTTTGGGGTTCATTGAGAACATGGTTGTTGTTCAATAATAAAATTAATCCTCAAAAATACAACTTGCCTAATAATTCTGCACTCCCTGTAGTCTGCCAACATTTGCCAGTGCACAGTGACACTCATATCTAGTGCAACCGTAGTGTGCAGTGAAATAAAACAACCCTTTTTTTACTGTAATCGATTGAATATCAGTAGCCTGTTTAAAGGCGTGTGTGTGAGGCCTATTGCATCTAGTCTGCCAACTTTTGCCAGTGCGCAGTGACACTCATATCTGGTGTCATAGTAGCTTGCACGCATAGTACCACTAATCGTAATAAAAATGACCGGCAGAGGCAGGCCACCCCGCAGGGGCCGTCAAGGTCGTGGTGCTTTGATTCCCTTTGGCCCTAGAATAATGCCCAGTTTTCATAGGCAACGTACCCTGAACTTGAACAGTTCTGAGGACATGGTTGACTGGGTAACACAGGACACCCAATCTTCTACAGCTTCCGCTCGGAACCTAGACACACCATCCTCCTCCAGCTTAGCTTCGGGCACTTCTCCAGTTACCACTCGCCTGCCACCAACACTAGCACCACAGCTGCTTCACAGAAGAGTTATTTACACATCCGTTGGAAGAAATGAGTGATGCACAAACATTAGTGCCAGAGGATGTAGATAACACCCATATGTCCCAGTCAGGCAGCATTACACACATGGACGTATGATGATGTTGTACCCGGTGCTGCTTCCTTTGTGTAGTTGTCAGATACAAGTGAAGCGGTTGATGATGACGCTGCGTCCGTGGATGTCACGTGGGTGCCCGCTTTAAGAGAAGAAGAACAGGAGGAAAGTTCAGATGGGGAGACAGAGAGGAGGGGGAGATGAGTTGGAAGCAGCAGGAGGTCGTCTGAAAGTAGCTAGTGGCACAGTCAGACAGCATGCATCGGCACCCGGGGTCAGCCAGACAGCACGCCAGTCAACGCATGCTTTTGCCACCACCAGAATGCTGTCATTGCAGAGCTCAGCAGTGTGGCAATTTTTTCGTGTGTCTGCCTGTGACAACAGTGATGCCATTTGCAACCTGTGCGAAAAGAAATTGAGTCATGGGAAGTCCAACACCCACCTAGGTACAACTTTGTTGCGAAGGCACATGATGTCACATCACAAACGCCTATGGGATCAACAAATCAGTACAAGCAGCACACAAAGTCAAAGCCGTTATCCTCCTCCTGGTCCAGCATCTTCAGCCACGTCAACCACTGCTGCCCTGCTTGCCCCCTCTCAACCATCCGCCACTCCGTGTCTCATCCTGAGCAGTCCCTGCTCATCTGCCCACAGTCCGGTGTCTGTCAAGGACATGTTTGAGCATAAGAAGCCAATGTCACAAAGTCACCCCCTTGCCCGGCAACTGACAGCTGGCTAGTCTGAACTCTTAGCCCGCCAGCTTTTACCATACAAGCTGGTGGAGGCTGAGGCGTTCAAAAAATTTGTAGCTATTGGGACACCGCAGTGGAAGGTACCCGACTGAAATTTCTTTGCACAAAAGGCAATCCCCAACATGTACTCGATTGTGCAAAAGGAAGTAATGGCATCTCTGGCACACAGTGTTGTGGCAAGGGTCCATCTGACCACGGATACCTGGTCTGCAAAGCATGGTCAGGACAGGTATATCACCTACACTGCGCATTGGATAAACCTGGTGACGGCTGCCAAGCATGGAATACGTGGCTCTGCAGTGGAGTTGGTGACACCGCCACGACTTGCAGGCAGGCCTGCTGCCACCTCCTCTACTCCTCCTACTCCATCCTCTTCCATAACCTACTCGGCTGAGTCCTCTTCTGCTGCTGCTATGTCTTGCTCCACATCAGTGGGCGATACATTTGATTATAAAAGGCCTGATAGATGAGCTGCCTTGAGCTAATAATGGTCCACACGCTGCTGTATTTTATCCCTGAATGCCGGATGACTTGCGTGACTTATCCGCCACCAACTAGGGTTCAAGACGCAATGTTTTAGGGCACTTTCTGCCTGGCAAACTAACATCAATTTTTCTGGTCGCTGCAACAATACCTAATTTTTGCATTTAAATTTAAAAAATTTAGAAGCCGTACAGCATGTAATGAAAAATAAAGCATTTTTGAACAGTCTTGCATAACAGTTGTGCAAAAATACATATTTACAATAAAGACATTTTGTGAAAGTTAGCTGGCTAGTCCTTCTTATTTTTACTTTTTAGGTTAATAATTTTTCTTATTTTTTACTGTGATTGCAATTTAAGAGATACCTAAGACAATAGTAAAGAGTATCTGCAGGAAACACCAAAGTCCTATTAGCTATCACCCCTCCAGCAGTATTAGCTTATTATTTACAATATCTAACCTGGGCAATCACCCTTGGGTTACCCTAGGGCAGGCGTCAGTAAGCGACCTCTCCGGTCCTTCCCCCAGTGTCGCTTCAACCAGTAACAAATGTTTTATATTTGTAAAGCGACCCAATGATCCCCCTTGATAGAGGTTTATCTTTACAAATTTTGGAGAACCAATTTAAGACCGGTGTCCCCTGTTTCTGGGTCAGGGAGTGTGTGAAATGCCTCAGCCTACAGTAATTGTAATGTTCTGACAGCGGTAGCTCATGCTTATCCCTCAGTTCCTCATAGGTGAGCATCTGGCCCTTTACTAACCAGTCTCCCAGTCTATCCAGTTTCTTGACCTCCACCAGTGTTGTGATGTTGTGCTCATGTGTTTCGGGGCCTGAGGGTGGTCAAGAATATGGGTCATTTGGGTGGATCCAGGGAACAAACCTGTGTGTTTCTTGGCCCATTTCCAGTATGATAGTGAGTGTCTGATTAGGGGGTTTGGCGAGTTTTTAAGGCTCTGAGGCAATTCTGATAGCCAAGCCACCTTGTCCCAGGTTAAGGGCCTTAAAGTGTGGTTCTATAAATACACACAGGCTGGTTTATGACATATAGAATGTGCTATTGGGAGGAAAGATAGGTGACGGAACAGGTATTAAACTGATAGAAATGAATAGTACAACTTAATACACCACTCCTATCTGGTGGCACCTTAGATTGCACTTGCAGTGCCCCAAATTCGAAGTAGGAGGTCCGACCAAGCATCTTTTTCCATCTCCCTGTTCCAAAAATCCATGCCATATACACGTCCCCTGATAGGTAACGTAACAGGTATTAAACTGATAGGAATGAGTAGTACAACATAATACACCTCTCCTATCTGGTGGCACCTTAGATTGCACGTGTAGTGCCCCAAATTCGAAGTAGGAGGTCCAACCAAGCATCTTTTTCCATCTCCCTGTTCCAAAAATCCATGCCATATACACGTCCCCTGATAGGTAACGTAACAGGTATTAAACTGATAGGAATGAGTAGTACAACTTAATACACCTCTCCATTCGCAAACATTTGATGGAATTTGCGTCTGCAGTTCGCGAACCGAAAATTTGATGTTCGCGACATTACTACAGCCTAACCTATATTTTCAGCTAGGGTCACCAATAGTTATAATACAAATATATACATTTTAAATCAGAATCAACTATAATGAAACAAATGTACATATATTCAGCAAGGGTAACCTATAATTAGCAAACCAATATATATATGTACATGTAACTGTAAATAATTTATCCTGCATCTGTTCAACTGCTTCAGTTCCTTCCTCTACACTGAGCAGGAAATGCATGGGATGAATGAATAGTGAGAACTCTATACTCTAGTTCCTAGTGACCAATCTGTGAACTGCAGCATTTAATTGAAGGCTAAAAAAGGTATGTTCTAGGGAGATTTAAGCATAAAAAATGGCGCCCCTCACAGGGAAGTGCCCCTTTGTGGCTTTCTAGTTTGCCTAATCGGTAATCCGGCTATGGGAAGAGAGACATTTTGTCTGGATGCTATTATCAGAGAGTTAAATTTTTCTTCTTTTAAATAAGTTGTATAACTTAAAACTGAAGAATGACAAGATGATAAATAAAATATTTGAAATGTAAGTTGCCTAGGTTAGATATTAGATAGGTGCCCTATTTACAGAGAAGGATAGTTTGAAAGTTATTAATGAGGTAAAGCCTGCAAACTCTACAGGCTCAAGTGATTTAACATCTTATTACAATACAAGGTTCAGTTATGTTATACCTATTTCTAAAAAGAATATTTAATTATATCTTATAGGGCAGACAATTTAAAAACTGGACACTGACCCGACATTGATTAGAAGCTATAGAACAAGTTCACTCATCAATCCAAAATGCAAATATTTTCAGAAAACTTCTAGTTAACCATATAAATATAGTGCTTCTAAAGTTAATTAACAACTACCAAGCTCAATTTATTCCCAGCAGGCCATGTGATGATAATATTCATAAGTTAAACTCATGAAGTGACACAAGTTTAATATACAAGTCAAGTAGAAGGCAAGCTACATTACAGAATCAGAAGCTTACCTTGCTTTCTGTTGATTTGGAAATAGTTTTTGACCATGTAAACTGGTTCTTCAACTTCAGAATACTGGATCTGTTTGAATTATTATTGATAGCAACTTGCCCATCAAAAAATGACGGCAATGAAATATGTACGTTTGTAATTCTGTTTTGTTGGTAATATGCATATTTGACACTTGTAACCTTTCTCTTATCTCGAAAAAAGTACAATTAATATATTAAACACGTTTATTTTTTGAACATGGCATTTTTTGGGACGAACGGTTAATGTTTTTTTTTTTGTAAAAGTGGTAACATTTGAATGTAAGAACAGTTGAACATTTTACTAATGAGTATGGTTAACTTGACATAATGTTTTTTAACATGCAACTTGTAGATTAAGAACTGTTAAACAAAATATATATTGAATCCAGTCTAAGACACTTTTAAAAGCATACTGCAAAGAAACATCTCCCATCAGAAGTCCACCTGAAATCAGTCTAAGGTAATTTCAGAAGAACAGATGCTCACCAGATCCATATCAACGTTTACAAAGGACTATTTATTATAATTAATATCTGTGTTATGATAATTGCTGAGATAGACTTTTTACTGTCAGATTGTTATACTATTTCTTATCTGTAAACCTGAAATGCTCTGTGTTCACTGATCCATTTTACTGCTCCAATGTACCCTCCCCCTGAAATATCTTCTTGTTCTGTCTTATAGACACTTTTAAAAGCATACTGCAAAGAAACATCTCCCATCAGAAGTCCACCTGCAATCAGTCCTCTCCCTCCCTGCCCCTCTACCCACCCACCCTTGTTTACACTTAATATATTGAGGCACACTAATTACCTGCACATGGTTAATCAGTGACATCTGATTATCACCTCTAACCACTCCCTACAAGAATACTTGCTTACACAGTGCCACTATGTTTCCTCACACCACCTTCCTTATTATAACCTCCTGCCTCTTTCTCAGACTCTCTTATACTGTCTCTACACATCATGTCTCCAATAATATAACTATCTCACCTTCCCTGCTCTCCTCTCCTCTTCTCTGCTCCCATGAGCTCTTCTCCTTCCTCCAGTCACTATCTCATCCCCCCCCTAAAGGTGAAAAGCGGAAATGCTCCTGTAAGTCCTATTCCCATCTCCTTTTACTCTCTCTCCTTCTTCTGATGGCTTGTGGGGATATATCCCCTAACCCAGGCCCATCACTCATTCCCACCTGCTGTCAGCCACGCAGAGTCCCCAGGGCAGCAAATGCCCAAAACACCCATAATCTAATACCCATCACTTGTCACAAACCATCTACTTTGCCCTTCTCCTGTGCCCTCTGGAATGCAAGGTCTGTTTGCAATAAACTTACCTTCATTCATGATCTCTTCATTTCCAACTCCCTCAATTTACTGGCTATCACGGAAACCTGGCTCACTCCATCTGACTCTGCCTCCCCTGCCGCTCTCTCTTATGGTGGTCTACACTTCAGCCACACTCCTAGACCTGAGAACAAACAAGGTGGAGGTGTGGGCATACTGCTATCCTCTCGCTGCACTTTTCGCTGCATACCCCCTGTTCCCTCCCTTCAATTCTCATCTTTTGAAGTCCACACTATCCGCATCTTCTCTCCCATCCCTCTGCGAGTAGCTGTGATCTATCGCCCGCCTGGATCACCCTCTCAATTTCTGGACAACTTTGCCGCCTGGCTCCCTCACTTTCTCTCCTCCAATATACCTTCACTCATTCTTGGCGATTTCAACATTGCCACTGACACACCCACCTCCCCAACAACTGCAAAATTACTTGCACTCACCTCTTCCCTTGGCCTCTCACAATGGACAGATTCCGCAACTCATAGTGGTGGACACTCTATTGACCTTATTTTTACTAATCTCTGCACTATCTCCAACCTTGACATCTCCTCACTTCCCCTATCTGACCACCACCTGCTAACTTGCAACCTCACCTCATCCTCCGCTCACCGCCCTTCTTCAAATCCTGCCATCAGAACACGCAGAAACCTGCAAGCACTCAACCCACAACAATTTTCAAATGTATTAACACCCCTTCTCAGCCCCCTCACCACCCTTGCCTGCCCTGACGTCGCCACTTCACAATACAACACTACTCTAACCTCCACCCTTGACTCTCTTGCCCCCATAATCACAAGCAAACGCCCTCGCTCTCACCCACAACCATGGCACACCACACAAACACGCTATCTACAGAGATGCTCACGCACTGCAGAACGATTATGGAGGAAATCTAGCACTTCAGCAGACTTTCTCCACTACAAGTTTACCTTGCGCTCCTACTTCTCTGCCCTCAATCTTGCCAAACAACACTACTTCTCATCTCTAATATCAAACCTGTCCTCCAACCCTAAACGTTTATTTGCTACATTCAACACCCTCCTCCGCCCACCCCCACCTCCTGCCCCTTCCTCTCTCACTGCTGATGACTTTGCCAGCCATTTTAAAAATAAAATCGATACCATCCGAAATGAGCTCTCCTCCCAGCTTGGCCCTACCCCACCACCCTCTCCCCAAACCGACAACACCCAGCCCTTACCCTTCCCCAATCCCACCTCCACTATGGACTCCTTTGACCCTGTAACCGAGGATGAAGTATCTACTTTACTATCAACCTCTCACCTTACCACATGTCCTCATGATCCTATTCCATCACAGCTAATCCCTCCCCTATCCACCACACTTATCCCAGCTCTCACACATCTATTCAACCTCTCCCTAAACACTGGCAAGTTTCCATCCTCCTTAAAACATGCCACAGTTACACCCATTCTCAAGAAGCCCTCTTCTGACCCAGCTTCTGCCTCCAACTATCGCCCTATCTCACTACTTCCCCTTGCGTCTAAACTCCTTGAGCGGCTTGTTTACAATCGCCTCACTCAATTTATTTCCTCCAATTCCCTACTTGACCCCTTCCAATCTGGCTTCCGGTCCCAACACTCTACAGAAACAGCCCTTACAAAAGTCACTAATGACTTGCTAACCGCCAAATCAAAGGGTCACTACTCTATTCTAATTCTCCTGGATCTCTCTGCTGCCTTCGATACAGTTGACCACCCTCTTCTAATCCAAACGCTCCGCTCTTTTGGCATCCAGGACACAGCTCTTTCATGGTTCACATCCTATCTTAAAGATCGTACATTTAGTGTCTCCTTCTCTGGCACCTCTTCTTCACCTCTCCCTCTGTCTGTTGGCGTTCCCCAAGGTTCTGTCCTAGGCCCCCTCCTCTTCTCCATCTACACCTCCTCCCTTGGCACCCTTATAAAATCCTTTGGATTTCAGTATCATCTCTATGCAGATGATACTCAAATCTACCTCTCTGCACCCGATCTATCCCCCTCTCTTTTAGCTCAAGTTTCCAACTGCCTCTCTAGCATATCCTCCTGGATGTCCACCCGTCAACTCAAACTCAACATGTCTAAAACTGAACTTCTAATCTTTCCACCCTCTACTACAGCTTCCACACCTCAAATATCTCTCACTGTTGACAACACCATCATCGCCCCTACCTCCCAGGCCCGTTGTCTTGGGGTTCTACTGGATCCCGCCCTCTCTTTTATTCCTCACATCCAAGCAATAACAAAATCATGTCAGTTTCACCTAAAAAACATCTCTAAAATTCGTCATTATCTTACAGAAGACACAGCTAAAATTCTAATTCACTCTCTCATCATCTCTCGACTCGACTACTGCAATTCCCTCCTTGCTGGCCTCCCCATCTCTCGTCTGTCTCCCCTCCAATCCATAATGAACGCCTCCGCTAGACTCATCTTCAATACCAAACGATCAGTGTCGGCAGCCCCTCTCAATCACTCCACTGGCTTCCCATAGCTTCCCGAATCAAATTTAAAATCATGACCCTAACACATAAAGCCCTCAACAACAGTGCACCCCCTTATATCTCTGCTCTTGTTTCAAAATACTCTCCCAACCGGCCCCTTCGTTCTGCTAACGACCTTCTTCTTTCCTCCTCTCTCATCACCTCCTCTCACTCCCGTCTTCAAGACTTTTCTCGTGCTTCCCCATCCATTTGGAACTCCTTGCCCCGCTCCATTAGATTATCTTCCTGCCTCAAAACCTTTAAGAAATTATTAAAAACACACCTGTTTAAAAAATCTTATCATCTTCAGCCTTAACATGTACAACTGAACATTCCACAGCTTAATAACACTCACACCCACACTATACAGTACAACGCACAGACACCTCCACTTTACTGAACCAATTGCTTTCAATTGTATTTGTCACCCTCTTGTATCACACCTAAACCCTTAGATTGTAAGTTTGCGAGTTTTCAATCTTGTGTCAGGCCTTGGAAACAAGCTCTATGTACATTTGATTTTATGCTCGAAAACAGGGCTTTCCATTCTTTACAAGGTGTTTAATTTGTTTTCTGCTATGTACTCAACCCCTGTACAGCGCTACGGAATATGTTGGCGCGATATAAATAAAGATAATAATAAAGATAATAATAATAATAATAATAATCCAGAGGAAGGCAAACAGTAAAAAGCGTCCTTGAAACCTAGCCAATTGTATCAAAGTGGGAAAAAAATTAATTCCTTCCGGACCCCATTAACTGGCGATCGGATAACTCCCTGGATTAATATTTTGTGTGAAATTCTACATTTACATTTTATACCAAAACGTCCTTCTGCTGTTAACATAAACTTTGAAATATCTGCAATTAACCAACTTTAGCTTGTTTTTTGTTAAACTTGCAACATTGTAAACAGTAACATACTTAATTAACATTTGAACTGGAATTTTTTTTAAATGCAAGGCAAGTGTTTTGTGGGGCTAATCATGCAGAAACAGTACTTCCATTAAATAGTAATCAGTTATTTTGTCGTTGGTGCTTTTTAATGGTTGACATTTGTTTGTTGGTGTTGTAATTGTTGAAAATGGCACATAGAGTTTCCTTTGTAAAATAGTGGTTCTCTAAAAAGAGAATGGGGGACATTAAAGTTCATCCGCGATGTATAACCACTGTTCTCTATGTGTTTTGCCATTGTATAGAGTTTATTATGGAAATAGTGGTGCTGTAAAAAGATTGTGAGTGACATAAAAAAGTAATTATTGAAATTAAACCACCGTTCTGGATATTTTTTCTTTGGTTTTTGTTGATAAATTGTCTGACAGGTCATTTGTTACTTTTGGTTGCAGTTTGTGTGGCATGTGTTATGTTTCTTGGAATGAAAGTTACAGTACTTCATAGTAGACAATGTTTTTGGTAAAAATGAGTCCATCATGTAATAAATCACCTTGACTTTCTTTGTTTTCAATGTAAACTTTAATAGCCTGTGGATTTTTGCACCATGAGAAGGCAACATACGATTGGCCATGTGCAAATACTGGTTGTTCTAAGAATATACCCACAGATTTTAAAGCTTGTCCTTGGGATTTATAAATGGTCATGGCAAATGCCATGATGATGGGAAATTGTCTTCTTTAAAGCACAAAAGGGAGGCTACTTTCACTTGGTGCCAAATCTATTCTTCATATGAAAACTCTCACTCCTTTATGGGTACCAGTTAAAATTTCAGCATCTATGAAATGGTCCTTTAATTGTTGAAAAATTAATCTTGTACCATTGCTTAGGCCTTTTTTTGGGTTCATATTTCGCAGTAACATGACAATTGCACCTTTCTTTAGCTGCAAAATATGTGGTGGCATACCAGAAGGAGTTAATGAGTTTATTAATTCAGTAGAAAAGTTTGCCTGACTTTCTTTGTCATCACCAAGTACAGAATCAGCACTGTGATAATTTTTTTGAGGTGCATTCATTTTTTTTAATATCTCAATATTGAGGAGCAATGCATCCTTATTTTTGCATGTTAGTATGACTTTGTTGGCAAGTTCTGATTAGTCCTTGTTATTTATTGTACTTTTGAATATAGCCGATATAAGATCTTGTTTGCAAATCATATGAGCTGGGATGTGCACAGTGTCCTCGGGTACATTTTTTATTTGTTCTGTTTTTCCTTCTCCAATTGTAATAAGCCAATCATTGAAATCATTTTCTCCTTCTTATCTCATATTTTGTTGTAATTGAAGATGGGTAAAATGTTTCCATAATGTACTTCACTTTATACATGTTTCTATAATGTTGGTTCGATTTCCATGTACAACAACAGGTAATGTTTGTCTAAAATCGCCACCTAACAACATGACTAGTGATGTCGCGAACATCAAATTTTTGGTTCGCGAACATCGGACACAAACTTCAATCAAATGTTCGCGAACGGGCGAACCCGGAGAACCGCCATAGACTTCAATGGGCAGGCGAATTTCAAAACCCACAGGGACTCTTTCTGGCCACAATAGTGATGGGAATGTTGTTTCAAGGGGACTAACACCTGGACTGTGGCATGCCGGAGGGGGATCCATGGCAAAACTCCCACGGAAAATTACATAGTTGATGCAGAGTCTGGTTTTAAGCAATAAAGGGCATATATCACCTAACATTCCTAAATTGTTTGAAATAACATGCTTTAAAACATCAGGTATGATGTTGTATCGATCAAGTAGTGTAAGGGTTACACCCTCTTCACAGTAACAGACCAATCTCCCCGTTTAATGCACCGCAAACAACCGCAAACAGTCCCTTTGCACAACCGCAAACTCCCCATTTGCACAAGGTTGGATACCGAGCTAGCCATGTCCCGTTCCTTGTCCTCACTGATGTCATTGAAGGTCTCTTCCTCCACCCAGCCACCAAGGGTCCCCAAAAAGTGACAACAAGCCCCCTGGGACGCCTGCTGTGTTTGGTCCTCAACCTCCTTAAAGCCACCTTCCTCCTCTGACTCCTCTTCTTCAGACTCCTCTCTCTGCGTTGCCTCTGTCTGCGTTATTATAAGGTGTGTACTGTTAAGTAGTACTATTCCTATCGGTTTAATCCCTGTTACGTCCACTATTAGGGGACGTGTATATGGCATTGATTTTTGGAACAGGGAGATGGAGAAAGATGCTTGGTCGGACCTCCTACTTCAAATTTGGGGCACTGCGCGTGCAATCTAAGGTGCCACCACATATGAGTGTCACTGTGCACTGGCAAAAGTTGGCAGAGTAGGCGCTGTAGGCGTCACACACACGCCTGTAGGCAGGCAACTGATATTCAATCGATTACAGTCAAAAAAGTGTTGTTTTATGTCACTGTACACTACGGTTGCACCAGATATGATGTATCATTGTGCACTGGCAAAAGTTGGCAGAGTAGATGCAATAGTCTTCACACACACACCTGTAGGCAGGCAATTGCTATTCAATCTATTACAGTCAAAAAAGTGTTGTTTTATTTCACTGAGCACAATATAAGCTGTGAGCCTGACACAGGCAGGCAACTGAAATTAGATTTTTTTAAAAATGGTTGTTTTCAATGTATGTTACACCACCAGGTATGAGTAGTGAAAATAAGCACAATATAAGCTGTTAGGTGGTTAGCCTGTCACACACACACGCTGGCAGGCAGGCAGGCATAAATAACACAAAAAAAATTATAAAATAAAATAAATGATTTTCAAAGTTTCCTCAATGATAAAGTATAGGGGGCGAACGGAAAAGCACATGTGTTCGCCGTTCGTGACGGCCGCGAACATGCGAAAATTGCCGCGAATAGTTCTCCGGCGAACTGTTAGGGACATCACTAAACATGACCTTTCCACCAAATGGCAAAGTATTATCCATGACTTCACGAAGCAAACGGTCAATACATTGTAGGGCATATGATGACATCATTGTAGCCTCATCTATTATAATTAATTTACTTTTTTAATTTTTTTTTGCTTGTAATGATGTCATTCGAATATCCGACACTGATGTTTCCAAAATAGGCACTGGCAGTTTAAACCCACTATGCACAGTCCTTCCACCTGCAATTCCAGTGGTTGCAAATGCCAGTGCTATGTGACCTTGTGCTAGTACAAAACTCATTAATAAATTATATAGATACGTTTTTCCTGATCCACCAGGTCCATTGAGATAGAAATAACGCTCTTTCACCATGTCATCATCTAGGGCATTTTTGATTGCATTAAATGCTTGCAATTATAATGTATTTAAAGTTGCAAGTCTATAAGACATCTATAAGACCTCATTCTGGCAAATTAAAACTTCCACAACTTAATACATGAGTTAAAAAGACCTCTTGGATTTCCATTAATGCTTTTAATTGTGCAATCGGCTCATTGTATCGTTGCATAAAGTCTTCAGCCATATTACTTTTAAATGTGTCCCACAAAGCTAATGCATTTGGAGCATTTGAGAAGATACAAATGAATGCAAATTGTTCCCTCATCTGCCCTGGCATTTGACAAAGTGCTGCTTCTTCTAGATATTTTTCCCATTCTGTATCATCAGCTAGGAAGTTTCTATGTTGCGCAGCTAAATGAAATGATTCATATACTATGTCATTAACAGTATTTAAGTGTTCAAAACTTTGTGCACCAGGAACATTTAAAAGTAGTAGTCGTAATCCACACTACACTAACTGCATGGTTTCAATTAAATTCAACTGATTTACAGCCACGAGAAATGTTATATATTGACATTCCATATCATTATGTTTTCGTAAATGGATTATGGCGACAAAGAAAAAGATGGGGAAATAAAAAAAAAACAAGAATTTACACTGTCAGTCCAAGAGACTCTTGGACTGACGGTGTATATTCTTGGTATTATTTTATTTCCCCAGCTTTTTCTTTGTCGCCATAATTCATTAACGAAAATATAATGGTATGGAATGTCAATATATAACAATTCTCTTGCCTGTAAATCAGTAGAATTTAATTGAAACCATGCAGTTAGTGTAGCGTGGCATTGCTCACTTTGTGCCAAAGCATTTGTTTCATTTCCAGCATGGAAATACACTAAATATCTTTGTTGCAAATGTACAGCTAATCTATATACTGCATGTGATCGATCGTGCATTTCAAATTTTAGAAGACGCCACATAGCTTCTGGCGCACTCACATAGCGAGCATCAACAAGAGATGCAAGTTCATCATGTACTAACTCAGTGCTTTTGTTATTTTCACCACTTTTGACGACTACAGTAGCTGCATCATAGCCTTTGTAAATATATTTGTAGACATATTTAATGGATTTTATAGAAGTGCAGGCTTCCACATTAATGTGTGCATTATACTTCATGAGTAAATGTTTATTGTATGGTACCACATATCTATTGTTGACGTTTTTTCCGCAAATGATGGCAGTTTGTCCTTTTCTTCTTCTATATAATGGATACCCATCACAATTGGCGTAAGTTTTGTCTCTATAATCTTTTGGAAATTCTTTTGTACATTTCTTATTTTCCATACATGGTAACTGTGGATTAATATCTCCACACGGTCCATGATTTATACGATGAGTTACAATCTCATGTAGTCTACCATGTAGTTTTGGATCTGGTAGTTCAGCAATAATGACTGAATCCACTTTGTCAACAGTATCCAACTTATCTTTTTCTTGAAGGATTATAAGAATATGTGAATGTGGATGTCCTCTTTTTTTAAATTCAATAGTATAAACATAAGCCAGACATTTGCCTAATAACTGAGTTATGGTTATGTCACGTATTAATTCATTTAATTTTATTTTGAAGATGATGGCCACTAAATCTGGTCTTTCGGAAACAGTTTGGCCAATTAGCAAATTGTGTGTAATCTCTGGCCATTGTGGATTACATTTAAATGTAATAAATATATCTGGTTTCCCAAAGTTTGTGACAATAGCTATGAGATCCCTGGAAAGAAGATGGTAAAATGATGGATTTGCCAGCTGTCATGTCTCTGTTTGTGGCTACCTCAGCGACATGATCCATCAATCCACAATACTGTTCTACACGTAGTTTATTGTGTTGATATTTGATGAAGTTTAAATTATTGGCCTCAACTTGCAAATAAGAATCAATAATCCATTGTTGTGTTAGTTTTCCACCACATAAAATCAGATTGAATCCATTTCGAATTGCAATTTGAGCCACTTCAAATTCAAGCATGGAAATATTATTTTGCACTTGTACTTTAGAATTTGGGTAACTCTGAAGGGTTAATTTTGGTTGCCAACCTGCTTCTTGGATATGTCATTGGATCTAAATTTGTACTTAAGATACTTATATTAATGAAAGGTTGCTCCTCATTTCTGGGATATATTCTAATGTCTCTCTGAAATGGTGGTTCTCCTTCATCATTTTGAAAGACCATTGCAACCTCATTTGATGTTGGCAAATTATAACAGCATTTATCAGTATGTCTATCTCTTTTAAGCACCATATTGACCCTTGGGATTGGCAATTGATGTCTTTCTGCATGAAGTTGTTGTTCCTTTTCTACTTCTGCCAATTTTTTATAAGCTTGAGTGTAGGGGTTATTGGCCATAATTGTATCTAGCTCTATAAAAACACTGGGTAAGCATTTTTAATTTTCTTGAAGCTGCATGCGTTGGTCAACAGCTTCCATAGTTTCTATGACATATATTTGAGGACATTTTCTTTGCTCTCCTTCGTCTGGATGTAAATGTGAAGTACGATGGTAAATTTGTCCTTGGACTTTAAAGCAGTAAGGGCCATGTCCTGGCACATTAACAGCTAATGTTGCCCCCATAGATGCAAAGGATATGGCACTATTGCATGATCTTATGTTTTTTGTGAAATTTTTGTAGTTGTGAAAAGCAGGCTCAGTCATAATGCTTTGTAAATATGGTGGGAATTGTTGTCTTTCTGGAAGTTTGAGCTTGCCTTTTTGACAGCAACTAATGAACTGGCCATCTCTGGGTCTTTCATATTTGAAATGATAAGCCCCACAAAACTGACAGAGAATATTCATGTCACCACAATTATGAACCTCTACTGCTAAAGACTTAAGTAAAGGTAAATTTGAAGAGCATATATCAGTCTGAGTTTTTAAGTCATCATTGGAAATGTTATCTGATTGTTCAGAAACAGGTTCTAAATGCTTTTGTTTTTTAGTTGCCTTCTTAGGTGTAGATTTTAGTTTTTCAGCTTATAGTCTTTTGCTTGCAAGTCTTTTGCATTCTTTTTCTCGTTGAATTTCCTTCTGCTCCGGCGTCTGCTAGTTTGCCCATCTTTTTTGTCGTTCTCTAGTTTGCCGTCTTATCTTGTCCTGTTTCTTGTCAGTATCAGCCATATTAATCTATAAATAAAAAAAATGTATTATTAGTTTAGTTTCTGATTGTAATTTGTTTTTGTGCTTGTTTGTGCTTTTTGGTACTATGTTGTTTTGTGTGCAACAGTGTTGTCATTATAGATTTAGATTGTGTGTTTAGGCTTATAGGTTATTGTAGATGAAAGTGGCTTTATAGTGTGAAATTTGTATGTGTTACTATTATTTTTTGTGTTATTATTTTTTGTGGACGCTAGTTTTGAGATTGTAGGTTTCTAGGTTTGGCTTATAGTCATAGCACAGGCAAGGGAATGTTGGAATACATTTTGTAAATCGTACCAAGATTTTGAGTATTTTGGTGTTTTCTGTAGGTGATTGTTGTAATTGGAGGATTAATGTGTAGTTTTAGGCTTATAGGTTGTTGTCGCAAACTAGCGAATCCGGCAAACCGCCATAGACTTAAATGGGCAGACAGATTTTAAAACCCACAGGGACTCTTTATGGCCACAATAGTGATGGAAAAGTTGTTTTAAGGGGACTAACACCTGGACTGTGGCATGTCGGAAGGGGATCCATGTCAAAACTCCCACGGAAAATTACATAGTTGATGCAGAGTCTGGTTTTAATCCATAAAGGGCATAAATAACCTAACATCCCCCTCCATCATCATCCTCCCCTGTATCTCTTTACCACCTCCCTCATCATCATCCCCTGTGTCTCTTTCCCCCCTTCCTCATCACCCTCCCCTGTGTCTCATCCCCCCTCCCTCATCATCCTCCCACCTCCCTCATCATCCTCCCCTGTATCTCTTTACCCCCTCCCTCATCATCCTCCCCTGTGTCTCTTCCCCCCTCCATCATCATCCTCCCCTGTGTCTCTTCCCCCTCTCCCTCATCATCCTCCCCTGTGTCTCTTTCCCCCCTCCCACATCATCCTCCCCTGTGTCTCTTTCCCCCCTTCCTCATCATCCTCCCCTGTGTCTTTTCCCCCCTCCCTCATCATACTGCCCTGTGTCTCTTTCCCCCTTCCTCTTCACCCTCCCCTGTATCTCTTTACCCCTCCCTCATCATCCTCCCCTGTATCTCTTTACCCCCTCCCTCATCATCCTCCCCTGTGTCTCTATCCCCCTCCATCATCATCCTCCCCTGTGTCTTTCCCCCCTCCCTCATCATCCTCCCCTGTGTCTCTTTTCCCCCTCCCTCATCATCTCCCCCTATGTCTCTTCCCCCCTCCCTCATCATCCTCCCCTGTGTTTCTTTCCACCCTTCCTCATCACCCTCCCCTGTATCTCTTTACCCCTCCCCCATCATCCTCCCCTGTATCTCTTTACCCCCTCCCTCATCCTCCTCCCCTGTTTCTCTTCCCCCCTCCATCATCATCCTCCCCTGTGTCTCATCCCCCCTCCCTCATAATCCTCCCACCTCCCTCATCATCCTTCCCTCTCACTGCTGATGACTTTGCCAGCCATTTTAAAAATAAAATCGATACCATCCGAAATGAGCTCTCCTCCCAGCTTGGCCCTACCCCACCACCCTCTCCCCAAACCGACAACACCCAGCCCTTACCCTTCCCCAATCCCACCTCCACTATGGACTCCTTTGACCCTGTAACCGAGGATGAAGTATCTACTTTACTATCAACCTCTCACCTTACCACATGTCCTCATGATCCTATTCCATCACAGCTAATCCCTCCCCTATCCACCACACTTATCCCAGCTCTCACACATCTATTCAACCTCTCCCTAAACACTGGCAAGTTTCCATCCTCCTTAAAACATGCCACAGTTACACCCATTCTCAAGAAGCCCTCTTCTGACCCAGCTTCTGCCTCCAACTATCGCCCTATCTCACTACTTCCCCTTGCGTCTAAACTCCTTGAGCGGCTTGTTTACAATCGCCTCACTCAATTTATTTCCTCCAATTCCCTACTTGACCCCTTCCAATCTGGCTTCCGGTCCCAACACTCTACAGAAACAGCCCTTACAAAAGTCACTAATGACTTGCTAACCGCCAAATCAAAGGGTCACTACTCTATTCTAATTCTCCTGGATCTCTCTGCTGCCTTCGATACAGTTGACCACCCTCTTCTAATCCAAACGCTCCGCTCTTTTGGCATCCAGGACACAGCTCTTTCATGGTTCACATCCTATCTTAAAGATCGTACATTTAGTGTCTCCTTCTCTGGCACCTCTTCTTCACCTCTCCCTCTGTCTGTTGGCGTTCCCCAAGGTTCTGTCCTAGGCCCCCTCCTCTTCTCCATCTACACCTCCTCCCTTGGCACCCTTATAAAATCCTTTGGATTTCAGTATCATCTCTATGCAGATGATACTCAAATCTACCTCTCTGCACCCGATCTATCCCCCTCGCTTTTAGCTCAAGTTTCCAACTGCCTCTCTAGCATATCCTCCTGGATGTCCACCCGTCAACTCAAACTCAACATGTCTAAAACTGAACTTCTAATCTTTCCACCCTCTACTACAGCTTCCACACCTCAAATATCTCTCACTGTTGACAACACCATCATCGCCCCTACCTCCCAGGCCCGTTGTCTTGGGGTTCTACTGGATCCCGCCCTCTCTTTTATTCCTCACATCCAAGCAATAACAAAATCATGTCAGTTTCACCTAAAAAACATCTCTAAAATTCGTCATTATCTTACAGAAGACACAGCTAAAATTCTAATTCACTCTCTCATCATCTCTCGACTCGACTACTGCAATTCCCTCCTTGCTGGCCTCCCCATCTCTCGTCTGTCTCCCCTCCAATCCATAATGAACGCCTCCGCTAGACTCATCTTCAATACCAAACGATCAGTGTCGGCAGCCCCTCTCTGTCAATCACTCCACTGGCTTCCCATAGCTTCCCGAATCAAATTTAAAATCATGACCCTAACACATAAAGCCCTCAACAACAGTGCACCCCCTTATATCTCTGCTCTTGTTTCAAAATACTCTCCCAACCGGCCCCTTCGTTCTGCTAACGACCTTCTTCTTTCCTCCTCTCTCATCACCTCCTCTCACTCCCGTCTTCAAGACTTTTCTCGTGCTTCCCCATCCATTTGGAACTCCTTGCCCCGCTCCATTAGATTATCTTCCTGCCTCAAAACCTTTAAGAAATTATTAAAAACACACCTGTTTAAAAAATCTTATCATCTTCAGCCTTAACATGTACAACTGAACATTCCACAGCTTAATAACACTCACACCCACACTATACAGTACAACGCACAGACACCTCCACTTTACTGAACCAATTGCTTTCAATTGTATTTGTCACCCTCTTGTATCACACCTAAACCCTTAGATTGTAAGTTTGCGAGTTTTCAATCTTGTGTCAGGCCTTGGAAACAAGCTCTATGTACATTTGATTTTATGCTCGAAAACAGGGCTTTCCATTCTTTACAAGGTGTTTAATTTGTTTTCTGCTATGTACTCAACCCCTGTACAGCGCTACGGAATATGTTGGCGCGATATAAATAAAGATAATAATAAAGATAATAATAATAATAATAATAATCCAGAGGAAGGCAAACAGTAAAAAGCGTCCTTGAAACCTAGCCAATTGTATCAAAGTGGGAAAAAAATTAATTCCTTCCGGACCCCATTAACTGGCGATCGGATAACTCCCTGGATTAATATTTTGTGTGAAATTCTACATTTACATTTTATACCAAAACGTCCTTCTGCTGTTAACATAAACTTTGAAATATCTGCAATTAACCAACTTTAGCTTGTTTTTTGTTAAACTTGCAACATTGTAAACAGTAACATACTTAATTAACATTTGAACTGGAATTTTTTTTAAATGCAAGGCAAGTGTTTTGTGGGGCTAATCATGCAGAAACAGTACTTCCATTAAATAGTAATCAGTTATTTTGTCGTTGGTGCTTTTTAATGGTTGACATTTGTTTGTTGGTGTTGTAATTGTTGAAAATGGCACATAGAGTTTCCTTTGTAAAATAGTGGTTCTCTAAAAAGAGAATGGGGGACATTAAAGTTCATCCGCGATGTATAACCACTGTTCTCTATGTGTTTTGCCATTGTATAGAGTTTATTATGGAAATAGTGGTGCTGTAAAAAGATTGTGAGTGACATAAAAAAGTAATTATTGAAATTAAACCACCGTTCTGGATATTTTTTCTTTGGTTTTTGTTGATAAATTGTCTGACAGGTCATTTGTTACTTTTGGTTGCAGTTTGTGTGGCATGTGTTATGTTTCTTGGAATGAAAGTTACAGTACTTCATAGTAGACAATGTTTTTGGTAAAAATGAGTCCATCATGTAATAAATCACCTTGACTTTCTTTGTTTTCAATGTAAACTTTAATAGCCTGTGGATTTTTGCACCATGAGAAGGCAACATACGATTGGCCATGTGCAAATACTGGTTGTTCTAAGAATATACCCACAGATTTTAAAGCTTGTCCTTGGGATTTATAAATGGTCATGGCAAATGCCATGATGATGGGAAATTGTCTTCTTTAAAGCACAAAAGGGAGGCTACTTTCACTTGGTGCCAAATCTATTCTTCATATGAAAACTCTCACTCCTTTATGGGTACCAGTTAAAATTTCAGCATCTATGAAATGGTCCTTTAATTGTTGAAAAATTAATCTTGTACCATTGCTTAGGCCTTTTTTTGGGTTCATATTTCGCAGTAACATGACAATTGCACCTTTCTTTAGCTGCAAAATATGTGGTGGCATACCAGAAGGAGTTAATGAGTTTATTAATTCAGTAGAAAAGTTTGCCTGACTTTCTTTGTCATCACCAAGTACAGAATCAGCACTGTGATAATTTTTTTGAGGTGCATTCATTTTTTTTAATATCTCAATATTGAGGAGCAATGCATCCTTATTTTTGCATGTTAGTATGACTTTGTTGGCAAGTTCTGATTAGTCCTTGTTATTTATTGTACTTTTGAATATAGCCGATATAAGATCTTGTTTGCAAATCATATGAGCTGGGATGTGCACAGTGTCCTCGGGTACATTTTTTATTTGTTCTGTTTTTCCTTCTCCAATTGTAATAAGCCAATCATTGAAATCATTTTCTCCTTCTTATCTCATATTTTGTTGTAATTGAAGATGGGTAAAATGTTTCCATAATGTACTTCACTTTATACATGTTTCTATAATGTTGGTTCGATTTCCATGTACAACAACAGGTAATGTTTGTCTAAAATCGCCACCTAACAACATGACTAGTGATGTCGCGAACATCAAATTTTTGGTT
Organism: Discoglossus pictus; assembly: GCA_027410445.1. Taxonomy (NCBI): domain Eukaryota; kingdom Metazoa; phylum Chordata; class Amphibia; order Anura; family Alytidae; genus Discoglossus; species Discoglossus pictus. The sequence continues at coordinate 80,517,556 of CM050169.1, forward strand.
CGCGAACATCGGACACAAACTTCAATCAAATGTTCGCGAACGGGCGAACCCGGAGAACCGCCATAGACTTCAATGGGCAGGCGAATTTCAAAACCCACAGGGACTCTTTCTGGCCACAATAGTGATGGGAATGTTGTTTCAAGGGGACTAACACCTGGACTGTGGCATGCCGGAGGGGGATCCATGGCAAAACTCCCACGGAAAATTACATAGTTGATGCAGAGTCTGGTTTTAAGCAATAAAGGGCATATATCACCTAACATTCCTAAATTGTTTGAAATAACATGCTTTAAAACATCAGGTATGATGTTGTATCGATCAAGTAGTGTAAGGGTTACACCCTCTTCACAGTAACAGACCAATCTCCCCGTTTAATGCACCGCAAACAACCGCAAACAGTCCCTTTGCACAACCGCAAACTCCCCATTTGCACAAGGTTGGATACCGAGCTAGCCATGTCCCGTTCCTTGTCCTCACTGATGTCATTGAAGGTCTCTTCCTCCACCCAGCCACCAAGGGTCCCCAAAAAGTGACAACAAGCCCCCTGGGACGCCTGCTGTGTTTGGTCCTCAACCTCCTTAAAGCCACCTTCCTCCTCTGACTCCTCTTCTTCAGACTCCTCTCTCTGCGTTGCCTCTGTCTGCGTTATTATAAGGTGTGTACTGTTAAGTAGTACTATTCCTATCGGTTTAATCCCTGTTACGTCCACTATTAGGGGACGTGTATATGGCATTGATTTTTGGAACAGGGAGATGGAGAAAGATGCTTGGTCGGACCTCCTACTTCAAATTTGGGGCACTGCGCGTGCAATCTAAGGTGCCACCACATATGAGTGTCACTGTGCACTGGCAAAAGTTGGCAGAGTAGGCGCTGTAGGCGTCACACACACGCCTGTAGGCAGGCAACTGATATTCAATCGATTACAGTCAAAAAAGTGTTGTTTTATGTCACTGTACACTACGGTTGCACCAGATATGATGTATCATTGTGCACTGGCAAAAGTTGGCAGAGTAGATGCAATAGTCTTCACACACACACCTGTAGGCAGGCAATTGCTATTCAATCTATTACAGTCAAAAAAGTGTTGTTTTATTTCACTGAGCACAATATAAGCTGTGAGCCTGACACAGGCAGGCAACTGAAATTAGATTTTTTTAAAAATGGTTGTTTTCAATGTATGTTACACCACCAGGTATGAGTAGTGAAAATAAGCACAATATAAGCTGTTAGGTGGTTAGCCTGTCACACACACACGCTGGCAGGCAGGCATAAATAACACAAAAAAAATTATAAAATAAAATAAATGATTTTCAAAGTTTCCTCAATGATAAAGTATAGGGGGCGAACGGAAAAGCACATGTGTTCGCCGTTCGTGACGGCCGCGAACATGCGAAAATTGCCGCGAATAGTTCTCCGGCGAACTGTTAGGGACATCACTAAACATGACCTTTCCACCAAATGGCAAAGTATTATCCATGACTTCACGAAGCAAACGGTCAATACATTGTAGGGCATATGATGACATCATTGTAGCCTCATCTATTATAATTAATTTACTTTTTTAATTTTTTTTTGCTTGTAATGATGTCATTCGAATATCCGACACTGATGTTTCCAAAATAGGCACTGGCAGTTTAAACCCACTATGCACAGTCCTTCCACCTGCAATTCCAGTGGTTGCAAATGCCAGTGCTATGTGACCTTGTGCTAGTACAAAACTCATTAATAAATTATATAGATACGTTTTTCCTGATCCACCAGGTCCATTGAGATAGAAATAACGCTCTTTCACCATGTCATCATCTAGGGCATTTTTGATTGCATTAAATGCTTGCAATTATAATGTATTTAAAGTTGCAAGTCTATAAGACATCTATAAGACCTCATTCTGGCAAATTAAAACTTCCACAACTTAATACATGAGTTAAAAAGACCTCTTGGATTTCCATTAATGCTTTTAATTGTGCAATCGGCTCATTGTATCGTTGCATAAAGTCTTCAGCCATATTACTTTTAAATGTGTCCCACAAAGCTAATGCATTTGGAGCATTTGAGAAGATACAAATGAATGCAAATTGTTCCCTCATCTGCCCTGGCATTTGACAAAGTGCTGCTTCTTCTAGATATTTTTCCCATTCTGTATCATCAGCTAGGAAGTTTCTATGTTGCGCAGCTAAATGAAATGATTCATATACTATGTCATTAACAGTATTTAAGTGTTCAAAACTTTGTGCACCAGGAACATTTAAAAGTAGTAGTCGTAATCCACACTACACTAACTGCATGGTTTCAATTAAATTCAACTGATTTACAGCCACGAGAAATGTTATATATTGACATTCCATATCATTATGTTTTCGTAAATGGATTATGGCGACAAAGAAAAAGATGGGGAAATAAAAAAAAAACAAGAATTTACACTGTCAGTCCAAGAGACTCTTGGACTGACGGTGTATATTCTTGGTATTATTTTATTTCCCCAGCTTTTTCTTTGTCGCCATAATTCATTAACGAAAATATAATGGTATGGAATGTCAATATATAACAATTCTCTTGCCTGTAAATCAGTAGAATTTAATTGAAACCATGCAGTTAGTGTAGCGTGGCATTGCTCACTTTGTGCCAAAGCATTTGTTTCATTTCCAGCATGGAAATACACTAAATATCTTTGTTGCAAATGTACAGCTAATCTATATACTGCATGTGATCGATCGTGCATTTCAAATTTTAGAAGACGCCACATAGCTTCTGGCGCACTCACATAGCGAGCATCAACAAGAGATGCAAGTTCATCATGTACTAACTCAGTGCTTTTGTTATTTTCACCACTTTTGACGACTACAGTAGCTGCATCATAGCCTTTGTAAATATATTTGTAGACATATTTAATGGATTTTATAGAAGTGCAGGCTTCCACATTAATGTGTGCATTATACTTCATGAGTAAATGTTTATTGTATGGTACCACATATCTATTGTTGACGTTTTTTCCGCAAATGATGGCAGTTTGTCCTTTTCTTCTTCTATATAATGGATACCCATCACAATTGGCGTAAGTTTTGTCTCTATAATCTTTTGGAAATTCTTTTGTACATTTCTTATTTTCCATACATGGTAACTGTGGATTAATATCTCCACACGGTCCATGATTTATACGATGAGTTACAATCTCATGTAGTCTACCATGTAGTTTTGGATCTGGTAGTTCAGCAATAATGACTGAATCCACTTTGTCAACAGTATCCAACTTATCTTTTTCTTGAAGGATTATAAGAATATGTGAATGTGGATGTCCTCTTTTTTTAAATTCAATAGTATAAACATAAGCCAGACATTTGCCTAATAACTGAGTTATGGTTATGTCACGTATTAATTCATTTAATTTTATTTTGAAGATGATGGCCACTAAATCTGGTCTTTCGGAAACAGTTTGGCCAATTAGCAAATTGTGTGTAATCTCTGGCCATTGTGGATTACATTTAAATGTAATAAATATATCTGGTTTCCCAAAGTTTGTGACAATAGCTATGAGATCCCTGGAAAGAAGATGGTAAAATGATGGATTTGCCAGCTGTCATGTCTCTGTTTGTGGCTACCTCAGCGACATGATCCATCAATCCACAATACTGTTCTACACGTAGTTTATTGTGTTGATATTTGATGAAGTTTAAATTATTGGCCTCAACTTGCAAATAAGAATCAATAATCCATTGTTGTGTTAGTTTTCCACCACATAAAATCAGATTGAATCCATTTCGAATTGCAATTTGAGCCACTTCAAATTCAAGCATGGAAATATTATTTTGCACTTGTACTTTAGAATTTGGGTAACTCTGAAGGGTTAATTTTGGTTGCCAACCTGCTTCTTGGATATGTCATTGGATCTAAATTTGTACTTAAGATACTTATATTAATGAAAGGTTGCTCCTCATTTCTGGGATATATTCTAATGTCTCTCTGAAATGGTGGTTCTCCTTCATCATTTTGAAAGACCATTGCAACCTCATTTGATGTTGGCAAATTATAACAGCATTTATCAGTATGTCTATCTCTTTTAAGCACCATATTGACCCTTGGGATTGGCAATTGATGTCTTTCTGCATGAAGTTGTTGTTCCTTTTCTACTTCTGCCAATTTTTTATAAGCTTGAGTGTAGGGGTTATTGGCCATAATTGTATCTAGCTCTATAAAAACACTGGGTAAGCATTTTTAATTTTCTTGAAGCTGCATGCGTTGGTCAACAGCTTCCATAGTTTCTATGACATATATTTGAGGACATTTTCTTTGCTCTCCTTCGTCTGGATGTAAATGTGAAGTACGATGGTAAATTTGTCCTTGGACTTTAAAGCAGTAAGGGCCATGTCCTGGCACATTAACAGCTAATGTTGCCCCCATAGATGCAAAGGATATGGCACTATTGCATGATCTTATGTTTTTTGTGAAATTTTTGTAGTTGTGAAAAGCAGGCTCAGTCATAATGCTTTGTAAATATGGTGGGAATTGTTGTCTTTCTGGAAGTTTGAGCTTGCCTTTTTGACAGCAACTAATGAACTGGCCATCTCTGGGTCTTTCATATTTGAAATGATAAGCCCCACAAAACTGACAGAGAATATTCATGTCACCACAATTATGAACCTCTACTGCTAAAGACTTAAGTAAAGGTAAATTTGAAGAGCATATATCAGTCTGAGTTTTTAAGTCATCATTGGAAATGTTATCTGATTGTTCAGAAACAGGTTCTAAATGCTTTTGTTTTTTAGTTGCCTTCTTAGGTGTAGATTTTAGTTTTTCAGCTTATAGTCTTTTGCTTGCAAGTCTTTTGCATTCTTTTTCTCGTTGAATTTCCTTCTGCTCCGGCGTCTGCTAGTTTGCCCATCTTTTTTGTCGTTCTCTAGTTTGCCGTCTTATCTTGTCCTGTTTCTTGTCAGTATCAGCCATATTAATCTATAAATAAAAAAAATGTATTATTAGTTTAGTTTCTGATTGTAATTTGTTTTTGTGCTTGTTTGTGCTTTTTGGTACTATGTTGTTTTGTGTGCAACAGTGTTGTCATTATAGATTTAGATTGTGTGTTTAGGCTTATAGGTTATTGTAGATGAAAGTGGCTTTATAGTGTGAAATTTGTATGTGTTACTATTATTTTTTGTGTTATTATTTTTTGTGGACGCTAGTTTTGAGATTGTAGGTTTCTAGGTTTGGCTTATAGTCATAGCACAGGCAAGGGAATGTTGGAATACATTTTGTAAATCGTACCAAGATTTTGAGTATTTTGGTGTTTTCTGTAGGTGATTGTTGTAATTGGAGGATTAATGTGTAGTTTTAGGCTTATAGGTTGTTGTCGCAAACTAGCGAATCCGGCAAACCGCCATAGACTTAAATGGGCAGACAGATTTTAAAACCCACAGGGACTCTTTATGGCCACAATAGTGATGGAAAAGTTGTTTTAAGGGGACTAACACCTGGACTGTGGCATGTCGGAAGGGGATCCATGTCAAAACTCCCACGGAAAATTACATAGTTGATGCAGAGTCTGGTTTTAATCCATAAAGGGCATAAATAACCTAACATCCCCCTCCATCATCATCCTCCCCTGTATCTCTTTACCACCTCCCTCATCATCATCCCCTGTGTCTCTTTCCCCCCTTCCTCATCACCCTCCCCTGTGTCTCATCCCCCCTCCCTCATCATCCTCCCACCTCCCTCATCATCCTCCCCTGTATCTCTTTACCCCCTCCCTCATCATCCTCCCCTGTGTCTCTTCCCCCCTCCATCATCATCCTCCCCTGTGTCTCTTCCCCCTCTCCCTCATCATCCTCCCCTGTGTCTCTTTCCCCCCTCCCACATCATCCTCCCCTGTGTCTCTTTCCCCCCTTCCTCATCATCTTCCCCTGTGTCTTTTCCCCCCTCCCTCATCATACTGCCCTGTGTCTCTTTCCCCCTTCCTCTTCACCCTCCCCTGTATCTCTTTACCCCTCCCTCATCATCCTCCCCTGTATCTCTTTACCCCCTCCCTCATCATCCTCCCCTGTGTCTCTATCCCCCTCCATCATCATCCTCCCCTGTGTCTTTCCCCCCTCCCTCATCATCCTCCCCTGTGTCTCTTTTCCCCCTCCCTCATCATCTCCCCCTATGTCTCTTCCCCCCTCCCTCATCATCCTCCCCTGTGTTTCTTTCCACCCTTCCTCATCACCCTCCCCTGTATCTCTTTACCCCTCCCCCATCATCCTCCCCTGTATCTCTTTACCCCCTCCCTCATCCTCCTCCCCTGTTTCTCTTCCCCCCTCCATCATCATCCTCCCCTGTGTCTCATCCCCCCTCCCTCATAATCCTCCCACCTCCCTCATCATCCTTCCCTGTATCTCTTTACCCCCTCCCTCATCATCCTCCCTTGTGTTTGTTTCCCCCCACCCTCATCATCCTCCCCTGTGTCTGTTTCCCCCCTCCCTCATCATCCTCCCCTGTGTCTCTTCCCCCTGTCTAATCATCCACCCCCTTCCCTTGATGATAAGGGGGGAAGAGACACAGGGATAAGTGTGAGGGGTGTTAGGGTAAGGGGTGTTAGGGATAAGGGTGAGGGGGTTAGGTGTTAGGGTGAGGGGTGTTAGGGATAAGTGTGAGGGTTGTTAGGGTGAGGGGTGTTAGGGATAAGTGTAAGGGGTGTTAGGGTGAGGCATGTTAGGAATAAGTGTGAGGGGTGTTAGGTCTTAGGGATAAGTGTGAGGGGTGTTAGGGTTAGGGTGAGGCATGTTAGGGATCAGTGTGAGGGGTGTTAGGGTTAGGGTGAGGAGTGTTAGGGATAAGTGTGAGGGGTGTTAGGGTTAGGTGTTAGGGTTAGGTTTTATGGATAAGTGTGAGGGGTGTTAGGGTTAGGGTGAGGGGTGTTAGGGATAAGTGTAAGGGGTGTTAGGGTGAGGGGTGTTAGGGTTAGGTGTTAAGGATAAGTGTGAGGGGTGTTAGGGTTAGGGTGAGGGGTGTTAGGGATAAGTGTGAGGGGTGTTAGGGTTAGGGTGAGGGGTGTTAGGGATAAGTGTGAGGGGTGTTAGGGTTATGTGTTAGGGTTAGGTGTTAGGGATAAGTGTGAGGGGTGTTAGGGTTAGGGTGAGGGGTGTTAGGGATAAGTGTGAGGTGTGTTAGGGTTAGGTGTTAGGGTTAGGTGTTAGTGATAAGTGTGAGGGGTGTTAGGGTTAGGGTGAGGGGTGTTAGGGATAAGTGTGAGGGGTGTTAGGGTAAGGGGTGTTAGGGATAAGGGTGAGCGGGTTAGGTGTTAGGGTGAGGGGTGTTAGGGATAAGTGTGAGGGGTGTTAGTGTTAGGGTAATGGGTTTTAGGGAGAAGTGTGAGGGGTGTTAGGGTTAGGGTGAGGGGTGTTAGGGATAAGTGTGAGGGGTGTTAGGGTTAGGGTGAGGGGTGTTAGGGATAAGTGTGAGGGGTGTTAGGGTTAGGTGTTAGGTTGATGGGTGTTATGGATAAGTGTGAGAGGTGTTAGGGTTGGGTGTTAAGGTGAGGGGAGGATGATGATAAGGGGGGGAAGAGACACAGGGGTGTCCTTGCAGCAGAGATCAAAAGAGTCCTTCAGGACTGTATTGCACACTGTGTACAGTAGCCTAGCTATGGTTTTCCCTATTGATGCAGTATCACCTACACTCAGCCTCCTCTCAGTAAGACTGCAAGTTAGTTATGATTCCAAAATGGCTGCTGTCCATGAGTTAGAATGCTCTGGAAGGGAGTGTATGCTGCTGATTGGCTGGAATGTGTCTGCAGACTGTGACATGCAGGGTCAAAGTTTGCTCAATGATAAAGTATAGGGGGTGGGTCAAATATCGCATATGTTCGCAGTTCGCCGCGAACGCGAACATGCTATGTTCGCCGGGAACAGTCCGCCGGCGAACTATTCGGGACATCTCTAGTGACCAATATTTTTTGAAAGATGGTGGTTTGTGTGGCTAATTATTGTTGTTGTTTGCTTATAATTTTGTTTTATTTTTCATGTTGACATTGGTGTACAGCAATCATGATTTTATTTTTTCTATTTTTTGACTTGTTCTACTATACCTTGTTCGAAGTCTTAGTTGTGGATGAATATCACTGGATCCGGTGCTGTAAATCTTCGTGGGACAGTCTTCAGGCAGTGTCTGTTGTAAAAAAAAAAAGAGAAATGTTCTTTTATTGTAATTTTTTTGGGAACAATAGCATTTTTTTTTTTTGTCAAAGCAATGCATTAGCATTATAGGTTTCTTTGTTGTGTGTAAAATCCTGGCGATTTGAGAGTTTGTGTGTGAAACCATGCAGCACTAGAAATAATTTTATAGTATCCTGTTTTGTGTACACCACTGGTGTAATTGGATTCTTGTTTTACTGTTGTAGTTTGTGGCACATAAAACATGATTATTATTTTTTTAATTGTGTATGTGTTATCAGTCTTTGTTATACTATCTATTTTTTTGTCCGCCACTTTTGGACTGATAGATTTTTGTTCCGGGTTAGGGTTAGAGTTTCCTGCAGACTAAACAGTAATCTTTGTTCCATTTTGTATATGTTAGCAATCTTTGTTCGACTATTATGTTTTGTGTCCACCACTTTTGGGATGCTACATTTGGCTTATGGGTCAGGGTTAGAGGTTCTTGCATACTAAACAGGAATGCTAGGTTCATTTTCTATATGTTCCCAATATATGTTATAGTATCCTGTTTTGTGTCTGCCACGTATATTTCGATTATGGTTTATGTTCAGAGCTTTTTGCATAGTGAACAGTATTTATTGTTTTATTGTATATGTGTTAGCAATATTTCTTCAAGTCTGGTGTTTACTGTTCACTGTAATTTGTATTAGGGGCTTCTTATTTGTTTTTAGTTTCATTTTGACATTGGCACCCAAAAAACAGGCTATTATTTTCTTTTGTTTTAACTTGTTATACTATACCTTGATTTAAGTATTTTTGCTTTATGAATGACACAGGGTCCCCTACTGCCAATGTTGAACAGCCAGTCTTCATGCAGTGTCTGGTTCCAAAGAGAAAGATAAATGGTTAATTTTAGTGTTTATTGTTTTTTTTTGTAAGAGCATGGTCTTTTTCTGAATGTAATGTATTTTTGTATCTTACCTCTTCTTCATTGTTTGTCTTGTTGAAAATTGATCAGCTTTCACAGTCCAAGCTGCAAATTCTTGAGTGACGCTGTTGATGCGGAGTCTTTTGGAAATGTGCAGAAAAGGAAAAGGTTGAGCTGCAGGCTAAATATGCATGTGTGGCAATGTTTATTGGTGATAATATTTTATTTCTTTAAATGGATGTGACTTGAATATATATTTTTTATTTGTTGTACTTAAAATGAGCTTCTTGTAAGGTCCATACACATATGATTGTATTTGAAATGTTACTATAGATGAATCCAGTGGTTCGTGTCAATCTTTGAAATCCACTTTATTTTTTTATTTTTGGGGGGGTATTTGTTAATTAAATGTTTTATAGCTTACCTCTTTGTTGTAATTTGCAGATTGTGAAGTTGTAAATTGGTAAGGAATTCTCTTCTGAAGTAACGCCAGCAGTGAACTGTCCAGTCACACTGTTCATCACCTGAAGAGAAATGTAGAAATTTCTGGAAAGTGTGCCGTATTTATAAACTTTGAGGTGCTTCAAACCGTTAGAACCCAATAGGCATGCACTATTTGGGTTCCAGCCTTGAATTTGCGTTCCAGCCGCCATTTTGAGTGTAATAGTTATGTGTTTCATGTTAAATGGTGCTGAATTTCACTGTGGTACGTGCCGCATAGTGTGTGTTACGTGCCGCCTGAAGTGTTCTTGAGTGTTCGTTCCATTTTGCGAGTAAGTGTAGCAATTTTGTGTCCTTAGCCTCATTTTCGTTTTTTTCCCAACCATTTTTTCTCTCGCTTAGGGGATTTTTGTGTGTGTAAACTCTTAAATTTGTAGTTAAATTGAGGTGTAACTTCAATTGCAGAGGTGCTGTGTGGGGGGCCCTTGCTGTGGGTAAGCTTTTTATGTGTTTGTTGTGTGTATTAATTGTGTTTTTAATGTTTTTTAATGTGCAAAGGGTTCTGGTGCTAAGGTCATATTTTTGCGAGTTTGTAATGGTTTTTTTTCTAAGTTCCGCGGCTCGTATTTGTAAATTTGTAAATTTTGCGGCTCATTGCAGCTGACGTGGGAGCCTCCACCTCCGCAAATGCGGCCCCTCGCTTCGTGTGGGTCCGTATTTGCGGGCCTAAAGTCCGCAGTTGCTGGAAAGTGCATTCTGCGCTCCTTGCCAGCAACTGCGGGCCCTCGCATTTTTTTATATGTAAGACAATGCCACACTTACTTAAACTAGTGACTAATTTCTACATATTTTAAGTAAAAATTTAAAGATTATTGATAATAAAGGTTATATTCTAACCAATCCTAATGTTGGTATTCTGCTCTTGTAGTAGCTCTCTGCTCAGCTACACTATTATCATTTCTTTAGTATGTGTACTCATGGGATAATCTTGTTAAGTTTCTTTATTTTGCCTAGATATTTTGAGACCGCATTGCCCTGTATTCTAACAAATGAAATTATATATTTTTCTTCACCACATGCTAACTTTTAGAAAAAGATTTATTAGTAATATTGTAATTATAATATTGTGTCTATACATTGTAAATATCCTGATTATGATCTGCCTTTAGGCGTTTTAAACAGGAATTCCCTAGGTGTCAACATCCCCATCTGTACTTGGCAGTGCATATAAAGGGAGCTATCTCCATTCAGTAGCGTAACATTCCAGGCTGCTCTCTGCAAAAATGATATGTGTTCAGTTCAGTAATTTCTCTCTAAATCCCACATTTATTCTAAGGCACGTTTATAAAACAACTGAGCCAAATATATATGAAAAGCTTAACAAGATGGGTGCATGTTATCCTCATCATAAAACCAATACAGCAATTCTGGGTTGCAATCAGTCATCTAGAAATGAGCCTAGCATCTATGGGCCCTATTCTATTGCCCAATCTGTAAATGTATACACACTTAAAATCACTCTTATTATTGCCACATATTCTATGGGCTACTCGTAATCCAATTACAATCATTATGGGCCAGCCAAAGCCGCAAGTCCAGCCTTAGAACTTAATTGGTTTTAGCACAGCTCAAATATTACGAGCTCTAAATAATTAAAGTTACACACAATTGCTATTCTTTTAGACCTGTAGCTCTAGCTCACAAATAACCTGCAACTGAAAAAAGTATCAAGTTTCTGTAAAAAAATATTAAAAGTACTAAATGGGACTCACTTAATTTTATTTCTGAGTAATATCGATGCCGGGACTTAAGTGGTTAATACATATCATGAAACACACATATCTAGAACAGATGGTCTAATGCATTTAATGCTAAATTGCTTGATAGCGAGCCTGATCGGCAAATATTACTTATTGGTACCAATATATTCTTAGGTCCTCATTTAATTGCAATTTTGCCAATTGAAGAGGACTCTATATAAGCACATAACATATTTTTTGACCGAAGTTTTTTACTTAGTGAAGACCTTGATTTTGGATAGAAGTTCAGTAACTAAAAAGTTCTGTATAAAAAATATGTTATGTGCTTATATAGAGCCCTATTCAATTGGCCAACTCGCAATTGAATGAGGCTCTTAGTCTCTGATTGCAGATTATGTGTAATTTCCTTGTTTTACTGATGTCATGATGGAGGTCTAATTTATTATTGGCTTTGTCTAAGAAGTAAATTATGGGCTTGCTTAAATATTGTCAGATCAAATGATCATGCCCCCTGAAATCCTACTTAGAAAGGCCGGGTTTACGAGTTTAGGCTTTAGGAGGTAAATTGTGAGCTGGAGTCAATAGAATACATCTAAACATTTAGATAGAAAAAACACCCGCTGTCAAAATTACAGGTTAGAGGCATTTGTGGGCTTCTAATAGAATAGGGCTCTATATGCTTAAACAGGTCTATTCTGGATCAACATTTTCTTCTATTGTTATAGCCATTCCACTTTTGGATGTGCAGTGCTGTTTCTAGATTTTTGTTAGACATAACAGGGGCTATGTCCATTGTGTTTCCTTTAAGAAAAAAATGCCATTGCAGCCGTCTGCATTCCCTGCAGTCTAAACAGTTCTTCCTGGAGTTAACAGATAAGCAGCAAAATCTCTTCTTGAACTGGTAATTATGATAGGACCAGAAGGATGATGGTGCTTCCTTTGTTAGTGTATTGGTCAGGCTGTCTAGCTTCACATTGCAGGAACCTTATCTGGAGAAGCTAATAAGAAAATAGAAAATGGATAATGCTGATGTATACATTGTTGTCCTATCATTCTGAGCAAGCAGAAACTGAATTGTTTGCTGATTTATAATACCTTCTATTATTTGTGTGTGCATTCCTCATTTTGATATTGGATAAGATTTGGTGCATTGTGCTCTGCAAACCACTTGTAACTTATATAAGTGGAAACCATATTTATATACTCTTATAAAGCTTTGTATTTAAAGTGACATGAAAACGGTCTGTTTTTTTTAAGTTATATGGGAGTTTCCCTGTTTTCACCTTTCTCTAATCTAACACATGCTGCTTATCAGCCTTATTAAATTGGGATTCGGCCAATTGAATAGGGCTCTATATAAGCACAGAGCATATTTTTTTACAGAAGTTTTTAGTTAGGGAACTTCTATCCAAAAGCAAGGACTTCAATAACTAAACACTTCTGTAAAAAAATATGCTCTGTGCTTATATAGAGCCATTTAGAATTGGCTGAATCACAATTTAATAAGGCTGTATATCAGACACACATTACATTGAGTCATTATATACACACAGAGATATAGTTTATTTAAAAATAAAACATGTTTTCCACACACCTTAAGCTGCTTACATAGGCTCAGTGTACCTACCAATAGAAACACTGCATTTTGGTATGGATTTTAACCCTCTATTAACTTTCAAGCCAACAGCAGCACAATGCAGAGATCTACAGAGCAGTGCCATCCCATGATTCCTTCTTGCACAAACTGCTATGACAGATTGATACAATGTATAAACTGCTTGTGTTTGGACAAAACAAATTATGAATGTTATGCTAATTTTAGCAAAGATTTCCAGGGGTGTTAACTCTAAAAATCAACTGCTTGCAAACTCAAGAGATTTAGCAAGCTGTGAGGTACGTATAACAATTGTTATTTTTATATTTTTTATGCAAAAATAAATGTTTTATGCACTACTGATTCTTTTCTATCAGATGCATTCATAATCCATGAAAATTAAATATGCCTTTAAGAAATAAAAAGTTTCTGTGAAAAGTCTTCCCTTAAGAAACTTTGTATTTTTGTACTTTTTTGTACAATTCAAATGTAATAACAGGCTGTGTAATTTTATTTGATCAGCATATCCATCTACTGTATTTTACAAGGTGACAAAGAATTTAGTAAATAAAGATTGATGAAATATAAATGCTCATCCTTGCTTTTTGTATACCTGGTCTGATATTATAATACTAGTTACTTGCCTGTCATGAATGGCAGTATAATATAATGTTATTTTGAAATGTCTGTGTTTTGTCTCTCTCTCTGTGTGTTATGTGGCGAGTATGCTGTCTCTCTCTTTCTGTGCTGTCTCTCTCTGTACTGTGTCTCTCTCTCTCTGAGGTTTGCAATGGTGACTGTTATGCCGTTTGCTGTGGTGTGTGGAGTGTAGCGGCCCTTGTTGTCTTGTGTGGCGGGTTCACACTCACTCTTTGCTTGCTGTCTGACTCTATTCCTGTGTGTGGTCTGTCTGAGGTGTGTGATGGTGGCTGTTATGCTATGGTATGTAGCGTGTGGCAGCACTTCCCGTGTTGGGTGGTGCATACTCTTTCTCTCTCTCTCTCTATTTGCTGTCTGTCTCTGTGCCTTCTCTCTCAATGCTGTCTCTCTGTGTGTGGTCTGTCTGTGTGTGATCTGACCGTGCTGTTTCTCTCTCTCTCTGTCTCTGGGGTGTGTAATGGCAGCTGTTATGCTGCTTCCTGTGGTGTGTGGCAACCATTGCTGTGTTATGTGACCTGTTCTCTCTCCTGTTTTTGCTGCCTGACTTTGCTGTCTCTCTCTCTCTCTCTCTCTCTCTCTCTCTCTCTCTCTCTCTCTCTTTCTGTATGCTCTGTTTTTCTCTTTGCTGTCTCTCTCTCTGTCTGTGCTTTATATATCTTTATTTGTTGTCTGTATCTCTCACTGAGCTCTCGTACTCACTACTGCCTCTCTGTCTTTGCTTTCTGTCTCTCTCTGTATGCTCTGTTTCTCTATTTGCTGTCTGTCTTTCTCTCTCTGTATGCTCTGTTTTTCTCTTTTCTGTCTTTCTCTGTGCTCTGTTTTTCTCTTTGCTATCTCTCTCTCTGTGCTTTCTGTTTCTCTATATGCTGTCTGTTTCTCTCTCTCTGTCTTTGCGGGATGTCTCTCTCTCTCTCTGTGTACTGTCTGTCTCTCTTTGCTATGTCTCTATGTCCTGTCTATATCTTTCTATGTGCTCCATCTTTCCTTTCTCTTTGCTGTTTGTCTCTCTATCTCTCTGTGTGTGCTCTGCCTCTCTCGCTGTGTGGTGTATCTCTCTCTTTGCTTTCTGTCTCTTACTTTCTCTTTGTTATTTGTCTCTATCTCTCTTGCTATCAGTCACTCTCTGTGTTTCCTCTCTCTGTGTGCTGTCTCTCTCTGTTTGCTGTCTGTCACTGTATTCTATCTCTGTGCTGTCTCTTTCTGTGCATTCTCTCTCTGTGCTGCCTCTCCCTTTGTTGCTCTCTCTCTCTCTCTCTCTCTCTCTCTGCTGTATGTCTCTCTCTTTGCTGCCTGTCTCTCTCTGTGCCATTTCTCTCTGTGTTATCTCTGAGGTGCATTATGACTGCTGTTATACCTGCTTCCAGACCATGCCACTCCTTGATGCCTTGGCCCCACCCCTCTATAATGCCATGGCCATGACCCAGGCAATGACATCAGCATTAAAGACAATTGTTAATTATTATAGTAGTTTTTTTTTAAAGATAAGTGTGGTATAGGGGGTGGAGAAAATGATAAAAATACCCAACCATATATTGATATTAGGGATCTAATAAGAAATAGTGCTAGCCTTTGTCTTTAGGATAGCTTCAATCTACTTCACACTCTGTGCTTCAGAACTTCCCATAAAGGTTCACTGATGTTTAGATTTGGGGACTGAGGAGACAATGGAAGGTATTTATAGACTTATTAATTTGTGATTCGGCCATTTGAATAGGGCTCTATATAAGCACATAGCAGATTTTTTTACAGAAGTTTGTAGTTAGTGAACTTCTATCCAAAAGCAAGGTCTTCAATAACTAAACACTTTTTGTAAAAAAAATATGCTCTGTGCTTATATTCAATTGGCCGGATCGCAAATAAATAAGGCTGGTAAATAGTTACATAGTAATTGATGTTGAAAAAAACACTTTCAGTCCATCAAGTTCAACCTTTTTTTTTTTCCTGACCTGAGGAAGACACACAAAAAAACAATCAAACATTGCCAGTTGTCTCCTAAGGAGCGGAAAAATATTCCTTTCTGATGCCAGATACTGGCAATCAGAGCACCCCTGTATAAATACTCCCTCTCTAATTAACCAGGATAACCCTGAATGCCATTTATATAAATAAACTAGCGACTTACCCGTCAAAAAATGACGGTCAATAAAAGAAAGTGTTGAAATGCTGTTTGCCACACAATGTGAGTGTATTGGGTGCCTCAACTATATAGACCCCTCTAACACAGTAATGAACGCATGTAATAACACTATAAGTGCCATGAGGGTCATCCAGGACCCTCATGACCCAAAGTGTAAGCACTACAACATTTTAACCCAGTCTCTTATGGGGGTCTATCCAGACCCTGATAAGCCTCTATTTAACCCCATCAGTCCCATAAGAGTATATTATGACCATTATGGGCCTGTAACAACCCAACATTAACCTCAAGGACCATCACGGCACTGTCTGAACACTCCACTGCAGTATACCCCCCAATAAAACATTATATATCAACTAACCCCCCTCTACACTAACCTATTAACACCTACACTACCTACCACCACTACCTACCTACCCCCTAATAACCCCCCACTACTCTAATTACAGAAAACTAAAAAACTAAAATCACCACACACAAAAAATCTACATTACATAAAATAAAAAACCTAAATCACAAAAAATATAAAAGAAACATTACAGAAAATAACACAATACATTACACCCCCCCCCTCCAACACTACAGAAAAAAAACAATTACACACCCTAGTGCAGGTAGGTTCTGTAGGTGTTAGTGTAGAGGGTGTTTAGTTGATATTTAATGTTTTATTGGGGGGGGGTATAGTGCAGTGTAGTGTTCATACTTAGTGTCATGATGGTCCTTGAGGACTGTCATGGCACTTATGTGGTTAATGTTGGGTTGTAACAGGCCGATAATGGTCATAATATACCCTTATGGAACTGATGGGGTTAAATAGAGGCTTATGAGAGTCTCTGTTGACCCCCATGAGTGACAGGGTTAATTATGGGTTTATGGGGGTGTGTAGTGACCCCCATGAGTAACAGGGTTTATTAGGGGTTTATGTGGTTCTGTATTGACCACCATGAGTGAAGGGGTTAATTAAGTGCTTATGGGGTCTGTATTGACCCCCATGACTGACAGTGTTAATGATATGTATTATGGGGATCTGTATTGACCCCCATGAGTGACAGGGTTAATTAGGGGTTTATGGGGGGCTGTATTGACCCCCATGAGTGAGGGGGTTAATTAAGTGCTTATGGGGGGCTGTATTGACCCCCATGAGTGACAGTGTTAATGATGGGATTATGAGGGTCTGTATTGACCCCCATTAGTGACAAGGTTAGTTAAGGGCTTATTGGGGTCTATATTGACCCCAATGAGTGACAGGGTTAATTAAGTGCTTATGAGGGGCTGTATTGACCTTCATGAGTGATGGTGTTAATTATGGGTTTATGGGGGTCTGTATTGATCCCCATGAGTGCCACAGTTATTTATGGACTTATAGGGGTCTTTATTGACCCCCATGAGTGACAGGGTAAATTATGGGTTTATGGGGGTCTGTATTGACCCCCATGAGTGACTGGGATAATTATATGTATTATGGGGTTCTGTATTGACCCCCATGAGTGACAGGGTTAATTAGGGGTTTATGGGGGTCTGTTTTTACCCCCATGAGTGAGGGGGTTAATTAAGTGCTTATAGGAGTCTGTATTGACCCCCATGAGTGACAGGGTTAATGAAGGGCTTATGGGGGTCTGTATTGACCCCCATGAGTGACAGGGTTAATGAAGGGCTTATGGGGGTCTGTATTGACCCCATGAGTGACAGGGTTAATTAAGTGTTTATGGGGGGCTGTTTTGACCCCATGAGTTCCAGGATTATTTATGGGCTTATTGGGTCTTTATTGACCCCCATGAGTGACAGGGTTTTTTAGGGGTTGATGGGGCTCTGCGTGATAGGGTATTTCTTTTTTTTTTTTATTACAGATCCTTTAAGGACCTTTATGGTAATTTAAGGACCTGTAACGCAGGAATTTTGAATTTTCATTGCAGCGCGATCGGGGACCCCCACTGCGTGGGTTAATGTGTGGGTAATGCGGGTTTCCGAGATTATATTGGATCCCGTGGCGTTAATGCGAGTTTCCGAGCTTATCTCGGATCCCTTCTTGGGTAAGTTGTAGGTGGCTGGGCGGTCCGGGGTTGTGGAGCCTCATTTTCGTTTTTTTCGGCAGCCATTTTTTCTCTTGGATTTTTGTGCGTCTGAACTCAGGAATTTGGACTGTCATCTTCTGAAGGGCTGAGCCTCTGCTGGGGCCTAGATCTTCTCACTTCCCCGTCCTCTTCCTCCGAGCACCCTTGACAGCTCCTCCTCCGTGTGTGGCTTGATTGCTGCCACCACCGACTGCAGCCACTGGGGGCCATTTGCTGCCACCTATTCCTTCAATTGCTATATGAGTGCATCCACTATCGGTGCGGCCATGGCAAAGCTAGGTTTCTTCCCCTGTGCAAGTGCCCAAAGGGCGCAAAACCTACCCTTTTAAAGCCTCCCTACAAACTCCTCCTACCAGCCACCACTATAATTCCCCCAGGACTATAGCCCAGTCAAATGCCCCCTCCCCCTATTCTGTCTCCAGGGACAAACTTGCTAGTAGGTTCTTGTATAACCTGGACCATATAATGATCTCTGAGTGACCTCTGAGTGTACACAAGAACCTGCCCCCTTTAGCTGGTCACATTAATACATTTGATTTTATTCACTAATTCATGAAACCACTCTTGGATTTGTTTGTAGTGTGTATGAGAACATTTTCATTCTGGAATAAGTGAACAGCATGAAAGACAAAGGTTGCACTGAAGAGTGCTCCTGGTCTGTAAAATGGCCTCATGTTCCTTGACTGTTATACGACCATGTAGAGCAATCACCAGACCGAATGACCTCCACAATGACCAAATGACCTCCTGAAACTATAGATCCACCATTATGTTTAGCAATTGGAAACAGATATAGTAGCATTTAGTAACTCTCCTGTTAAGTGTCTGTTTATTTCTGTTGGTGAACCATTGCCAGTACAGTTTGTCCACTTTCTGCATATGCTATCATCATTTGTAGGTTGTCCCCCTTTACACATTAAATCATTTTGCAGTTTTTATGAACAATGCAGCTGCAATTCAGCCCTCTTTAGAACTTTAATTATCAAAGCCCCCAAATGAGTTGGACTTGTTCAGAGGGTAATATAGCTAAATAAAAACAGTGGCTAACAATATTTGAGGGTCAGAGTCCACATCTTTCCATCTAAAGCTGATATTGTGAAATTGTTACCTCCAGATGGTCACATACAATTTTCTGTAAAAAGCACTGTTGAGGCTCCAGAAGAGAGTATTTGACACCACTATTCTTAAAATCAATAAATGCTATGTCTCCTGGTGGTCCAGTGGTTAGGATTCAGTGGTTTCATCTTTGCGACCTGGATTCGATGCCAGTTAGGGAAACAAGCAGTCACACCACCCTGAAGCAATGCAGGGTTGGGCTTGGTCATTACTTGGATGGCAGACCACTAAAGTACCAGGAGCTGTATGTTGTGGCCCACTGGAGAAGGAACTGGCAACCTACTCCAAGGAACTGGCAACACACTCCAGTAGCTCTGACATGAATACCAAGTGGATCAGCATGGTGTGTTGCGGTCCATGTGGTCATGGAGGGTCGGACACAACTGAACAATACAAAAACTCTATCCTATATATTTTGGAATTAGACTCCAGACTTCAAAGCTTATGATCTGTAATACATAATATATTGAATACTGTCATTTGTATGACTTTATCATATAAACTTAAATGTTCTTTAATAAAAGTTTTTATTAGTTAGAAAATTATTTTAAAATGACATAAAACTATTGTAAGGGTGAGCTATATATTGGTGTAATATGATGTGCACAATGAATCCAATGCATAGATCACATATATAGTTGTGAGCAGTGCAGGCTTGCCAAAAGTTGTTGGTAATGCCATGGTAACATTGCGAGCCTGCCGCAACTGCAGACATCGCAAAGTGAGGGCCGCGATTGCGGCCAGGCAATGAGTGCTAAGGCGATTTAAGCACCACAGGCGCTTATCCCTACGATCCGCACAACGTAGGCAGAGAGCGGCAAATGCGCTCATTGCGCTGGTGGAGATGAGTGCCGCAGGCGCTCATCCCTGCAACCCACTGGACTTAAGCAATGAGTGCAGAAGGCGTTTATTGCGCTGGTTGAGATGGGAGCCACAGCCACTCATCCTGAGACACGCGGGACTTAGATAAGAACAGCGCAAAAGACGCTCACGGCAACTTAGCAAAGCCGGCGAAATTACGGCCTTTAAAAATTGGGACTTAGCGACCACAGAGAAATTACAACCGCGGGATAAAAGCAAAATATGACCCGTACGGCTTGGTACCCAAACCATGCAAAAATACAGATTTAACAGCCCAACCACCAAAATGGAAAGACCTAAAAAAACACACAAGTATGCCTCAAATTAACTAAAAATACTCACACACAGCACAGGGGGAGAGCCATATAGCCTATGAGTGAGGTTGCCAGTTAATTTGAGCCATATTTAGAATTTTTGAACGCTCAAAATTTGAAAGGAAATAAATGGCATCCCCAAAAAAACGAAAATGAGGCCTAAGCATCCAAAATCCACCACCAAACTCAGAACACTTACACAAAGCCAATAACATCCTGCGGCACGTAGCACATACAAAATTGATGCCATTTTCTATGGAGTAAGCAACTAACTTACACAAAATGTCGAGTACAACGCAAATCGCGCATGGCAGTCTATAAATACTGGACACTTTCTAGAATTTTCTCAATTTCTCCTGATGGCGTTACTTCTGAAGCAACTTAATTATCACTTTAGAAGTTGAAAGATGGCAAATTACAGCAAATAGCTAAAATAATAATTAATTAATAAATGAATAATTTCAACAACAAAACAATTAAGGCTTTAAATATTGCGAATAACAACATTATTTATATAGAGAAGGATTTAGAAGACATTGATCATGTATATAAAGATTTAAAAGATAGATAAATGGTTATAATTAGTTAATAAATTAAGAATTAAAAAAAATACATATACATGATTTTAAATATTGCTAATAACAAGATTATTCATGTACAGAGGGATTTAGACATTTTTCATGCATAGTAAGAGTTAAAACATACAGTAGATAAATGTTTATGTGGAGTAAAATGTTGTAAACTTAAAAATAAAAAATAAAAAAGGTAAAGCACAAAAAGAGCTATGATTAACAAATATTTTACAAAAAAATCTGTGCTCTTAGCAAATTAAATTATCATTAATATATACAGTGGATTTCAACATTTGCATATTTATATAGTTAAACAGTAATTTAGGTTGAAAAAATACTTTAGTCCATCAAGTTCAACCTTTTTAGATCTCCTCTGATCTGTAATACGTTGATTTATTGTTAATTGATCCAGAGGAAGGCAAACAGAAAAAAAAAAAAAACAGTGAAACTTTTACAATTGTCTCAACAGTGAAAATAATATAACATTCCTTTCTGACCCCAGATACTTGCGATTGGATTCATCCCTAGATGAATACTCTCTTTCTATTTATCCAGGATAGCCCTTAATGCCCTTTTTATTTAAAAATATATCCAATCCCTTTCTAAAGTTATCTATCAAATCCGCTGTTACCACCTCCTTTGGCAGAGAATTCCACAGATTAACCACCCTTACTGTTAAGAATCCTTTGCTTTCTTTAAGGTGAAATCTTTTTACTTCTAAAATCTTTTTACTTGAAAGGATGTTCCATTGTCAGTTGAAAACCTCTTGGCACAAAAAGTTCCCTTGACAAAGCCTTGTATTGACCCTGTATATAATTATATAAGGTAATCATATCCCCTCTTAGACACCTTTTGATTTGGTTAGTCTTTCTTCATAACTTAGCCCATTCGTTCCCTTTATTAGTTTTGTTGCCCTTCTCTGTACTTTTGCAGCTCTAAAATGTCCTTTTTATGAAATGGTGCCAAAAATTGTAATCCATATTCCAAATGAGGGTGTACTATTTCTGTCATTTTCCACAGACTCTGCCTGATGAGTGTCACTGACTAGTTTGCAGCACTGCACGGTTTAATACAGACTGCAAACTCTGCAGAAATTTACAGACAATAAATTACAACAAACAGGTAACATACATAACCAACTAAAAATTTTTTGCATTAACAAAAAAAGTATGGTGTTACTCAAACAATTTTTAATTGAAAAGTTATTTTGACATTTGCATCTCTCTTTCTAATTTTCGACAGACACTGTCTGAAGAGTGTCACAGGAAGATTGGCAGCAGGGGATTGTTACACACACACATACCTCTGTCATCTCTACAGCCTGAAGAGTGTCATAGGAAGATTGGCAGCAGGGGACAGTTACAAACACACACCTCTGTCACCTCTACTGCCTGAAGAGTGTCATAGGAAGATTGGCAGCAGGGGATGGTTACACACACACACCTCTGTCACCTCTACTGCCTGAAGAGTGTCACAGGAAGATTGGCAGCAGGGGACAGTTACAAACACACACCTCTGTCACCTCTACTGCCTGAAGAGTGTCACAGGAAGATTAGCAGCAAGGGACGGTTACACACACACACCTCTGTCACCTCTACTGCCTGAAGAGTGTCACAGGAAGATTGGCAGCAAGGGACGGTTACACACACACACCTCTGTCACCTCTACTGCCTGAAGAGTGTCACAGGAAGATTGTCAGCAAGGGACGGTTAGAAACACACACCTGTGTCACCTCAAATGCCTGAAGAGTGTCATTGGAAGATTGGCAGCAGGGGACGGTTACACACACACACCTCTATCACCTCTACAGCCTGAAGAGTGTCACAGGAAGATTGGCAGCAGGGGCTGGTTACAAACACACCTCTGTCACCTCTACTGCCTGAAAAGTGTCACAGGAAAATTGGCAGCAGGGGACGGTTACACACATACACCTCTATCACCTCTACAGCCTGAAGAGTGTCACAGGAAGATTGGCAGCAGGGGCTGGTTACAAACACACACCTCTGTCACCTCTACTGCCTGAAGAGTGTCACAGGAAGATTGGCAGCAGGGTATGGTTACACACACACACCTCTATCACCTCTACAGCCTGAAGAGTGTCACAGGAAGATTGGCAGCAGGGGACAGTTACAAACACACACCTCTGTCACCTCTACTGCCTGAAGAGTGTCACAGGAAAATTGGCAGCAGGGGACGGTTACACACATACACCTCTATCACCTCTACAGCCTGAAGACTGTCCCAGGAAGATTGGCAGCAGGGGATGGTTACAAACACACACCTCTGTCACCTCTACTGCCTGAAGAGTGTTACAGGAAGATTGGCAGCAGGGGACGGTTACAAACACATACCTCTGTCACTTACAGACAACAAATGTAAGATAACAGGCACAGTATATACTGCTGTTTACACATATAAAATGGAAGGAGCTATCAACCCTCTAAGCATAACCCCAGAACCTAATACTTTAATGCTAACAGTGGTGCACACATAATAGGATAG
This sequence comes from Discoglossus pictus, assembly GCA_027410445.1. Classification (NCBI taxonomy): domain Eukaryota; kingdom Metazoa; phylum Chordata; class Amphibia; order Anura; family Alytidae; genus Discoglossus; species Discoglossus pictus. The sequence goes on from CM050169.1 coordinate 80,540,630, forward strand.
GACAAAAAAAATAAAAGGTACCCAAACTCTCTAATGCCAACGGTGGTGCACAAAAAACAGGATAGCACAACAAATGTTTTAAACATATACAAAAAGGATATATATCCTGTTTTGTGTGCGCCATCATCTAAACCTAACCCTATAACCTAAACACCTAATGTCAACAGTGGCACACACATAACAGGATAGGACAAAAAAAACCGACACTAACCCCCTAATGCCAACAGTGCCACATGCAAAAAAGGATAGCACAACAAATGTTTTAAGTATAAAAAAAAGGTACCCTAACCCCCTAATGTAAACAGTGGCACACACAAGACAGGATAGGACAAAAAAATACCTAACCCCCTAATGTCAACAGTGTACAAAAAACAGGATAGCACAACAAATGTTGTTAACACATACACAAGGAAAGATCTATCCTGTTTTGTGTGTGCCACCATCCAAACCTAACCCTATAACCTAAAACCATAATTCCAACAGTGTCGCACACAAAAAAGGATAGCACAACAAATGTTCTTAACACATAAAAAAAAGGTACCCTAACCCCCTAATGCCAACAGTGGCGCACACAAACCAGGATAGCACAACAAATGTTTTAACACATACAAAATAGAACAATTTATCCTGTTTTGTGTACGTCACCTTCTAAACCGAACTGCATAACCGAAACCCCTAATGCCAACAGTGGTGCACACAAAACAGAATAGGACAAGAAATGTTGTAAACACATACAAAATGGAAGGATCTATCCTGTTTTGTATGGTCTTAATAAAACAAAATGGATTGAAAAGTTATTTTAACATTTGCATCTCTCTCTGAAGTCTGAAGAGATATCATCACCGCTACAGGAAGTAACATATTGGAATGTCTTGGAAGTGGGCTTTTAGCATGATTGGCCCAACAAAATAGTTTTGTTTCATTTGCTTACAATTCTGTTTAAATGTTAGTACATTTAGTTACGGTTTGTAATGTTAAAATTGTATTTTACAAGGTGTGGAAAGTTGTTCCATTGTATGTAATTAAGGGTTCATGTTACTAGGAGGATGATCATTTGTTGGACAATTGAAATGTATGATTAAATAAAGAGTATTGAACCAAGGAGTAATACGATCGCCAGTTACTGGGGTCAGGAAGGAATTAATTCCCCCCCCCCCCCCTTTGACACAATTGGCTAGGTTTCAATGTTTTTTTTTCTCTTTTCCTTCCTCTGGATTCAATATTCAAGATCATTGCCTTTTCATAAAATTCAAGTTTAAATGTTACTACATTATGCTAATGTTTGCACTGTTAAAATTATATTTTACAAGGTTTGGAAAGTTGTTTATTGCATGTTATTAAGGGTTCATGTCAGTAAGAGGATGAATATTTGTTGGAAAATTGAAATGTATAATAAAATAGAGAGTAATGATCCAGGGAGTAATCCGATCACCAGTACTGGGGACAGGAAGGAATTATTTTTTCCCTTCTATGACACAATTGGATAGGTTTCACTGGGGTGGGGGGTGGGGGGTATGTTTTCCTCCCTCTGGATTCAATACCTATGTGGTTTAACAGTATTTGAAATACAAGTTGCATGTTACAAAGCATTATGTAATGGTTTATAATACTCATTCATAAAAAGTTGACCCATTGTTATATTAGTTCTGCATAGCCGACAATTAAAAATATTAATATTGTTAAAAAAGGATGGTTTGCCAGTTCTTGAACTACAAGTTGCATGTTAAAAAGCATTATGTCATGGTTTACAATATAGATTCATATAAAGTTGAGACGTTGTTATATTACTCCTGCATAGTTGACAATTAAAAATGTTAATATTGTTAAAAAAGGATGGTTTACTAGTTCTTGAACTACAAGTTGCATGTTAAAAAAGACTACATTTACTATAATTGTTGTACTTATTTGTACATAACAAATTAGCCATGGAAAAATAACCACATAGGGTGGCAAACTGCATTCACAGCATACACATTTTTTCTTGCTTAGGCGATTTTAAATCTTAATAAAACACCAAATATACCTCAAATTAACTTGCAACCTGACTCACAGGCTCCCTGGTTCTCCCCCTGTGCTGTGCGTGAGTGTGTAAGTTAATTGGAGGCATATTTGGGTTTTGTTGTTTGTTTTTCGAGTTCCGCGGTTTGGGCTTTAAATTTGTATCTTTTTTGCAAGGTCCCGCAATCTTTCCAAGGTCCGCAATTTTTTGCAAGTCCTACAGGCCTTGCGATGAGCGCCTGCGGTGCTCATTGCAGCTAGGTTCCGGGCCTCATGATGAGCGCTTGTGGCACTCATCTCCACCCCTGCAATGAGCCTTCAGCGCTCATTCCGAGTCTCTCCGCCTGTCTGCTTCCTCCCTTGTGTCTCATTTCCCCTCCTCTCCCTCTCTTGTGTCTCCTTTCCCCCTCCCCTATGTTTTTACCCCCTCTCCCTCCCCTATGTTTATTTCCCCTCTCTCCCTCCCCTGTGTCTCTTTACCCCTCTCCCCATGTCTCTTCCCCCTCCCCTGTGTCTCTTTCTCCCCACTCTCCTTCCCCTGTATCTCTTCCCCCCTATCCCTCCCCTGTGTCTGTATCCCCTCCCCTGTGTTTCTTTCCCCCCCTCTCCCCCTGTGTCTCCTCCCCCTCCCCTGTTTCTCTTCCCCCGTTCTCCCTCCCCTGTATCTCTCCCCCCTTTCCCTCCCCAGTGCACCTCAAGAAGCAAGCGTGATGACAAATCGCAGTTTGACAACTATTATATGTGATGATATATATTGTTATATGACATGTAATGCTATTATTACTATTATTATTATTGTTATGTAATATATGAATCTATTGCATAGTAACTAGAGCTCATTAGTTTACAGATATTGGAATGTGACACAAATGTGATGTATGTGGATGTCCCATAACCCCAACCATTGAAAACACACGGACATGGTGAGAACCTGTATAACAGAGCTTTATTTCATACACAGAGCATAATCATAAATGGACAAGACTGTGCATTGTTATTATGTTTGTGGTGTGGGTGGATCCCGGGAGAGCTTGTGGAGAAAAGGGGATGCCTAAATGGGGTAATGTCATAGTCTATAATAATCATGATGCATAGCACCTACCAAGGTCACATGTGGTCACTACACCACTGCAACCAAATCTGATGAAAGAAAGGATCATCAGACATTACTCCATTTAAATGAAGAAACCATTAATGTACACTTACAACTTGTCTCAATGAAACAGATGCTTAAACCTCTGGACTGTGTAAGCCAATGTAGTTTCACACATAGAGTGTGTTCCCAAAACAAAGATCTGAAAAAAAGTGGTAAAAAAAGAAAAAAATACAGAGGATAAAATAAAATAAAATATGCATGTATAGTACAGTGCTAAATACTGTAACTGTAAAAATATACCAATTCACCTGATTCCCATCTGCAAAAGAAAAAAATACAGAGGAGGATAAAATAAAATAAAATATGCATGTATAGTACAGTGCTAAATACTGTAACTGTAAAAATATACCAATTCACCTGATTCCCATCTGCACGCATTACTAACCATTAGCTAGTTCTCAGGAGAACTCACTGGCCATGACCATTACTAATGATGTGTTACCTCAATAAACAATAAATGCTTAGCTGTGACCAGTGTCAGTGGTCAAGGTGTAATATCACCTTCACAATATGATCAGATGATCCATCCAGTGGGAGGACCCTGGCGATATGCTCAGTCTCTGGAGGAGGGGCATAGTGGGGTCAAATCCTGGCATTGTGGCTGGTGGTCATGGTGGTGGCCCCACTAGCCATATGACATTCTCCTCCTTCAGGGCCCTCGGGTCCTCTCCTTTCCTCCTCCCCCTGCACTGGTTCTTGCTTGGCGGGGGCTTGCTCCTCCACTTACTGCTCTGATGGAGCTGATGCCCCCACCTCTGGCTCGCCACTGGACCCAGACCTCCTTGATGCTGAAAGGGAGAGAAAAAAGGTATATGTTATTAGTAACATTGTTTTGTGTGCATTCCTAAATATCTGACATATAGGCTTCAATCTGGGTGATTCTCCTAATTGCAACTCAGATTAGCTATCATTTGCTAAATATGATCTTTTCTTTGTTTCTTGATCTTGATTATTCTTGGCTCCTAACGGTATCTTGATTCCGGCTGAGGTCTGTAAGTGGGCACACCGATACATGAACTCGCTATTGTTTGATTAGTGTTGTTGTGCCCAGGAATGACAGTCATTTGTGAGCTTAATGGATTTAATGGCACATCTACCTATACCTTGTTTATTCCATAGAGCTGACATGTCAGTGTCCTTGTTGGTCATCATGTACATGTGTGGTGTGTGTGATGTACATGCGGGGGCATGTTGGTGTATGTGATATTCACCTGACATGGAGGCCTGAAGTTCCTGTCTCAGAAGTTCCTTCCTTGGCCACCCTCTACCATTCACTATTTCGCAAGTCACATTCTTCTCCTCCTTGGCCATCATCCTCCTCATTTTGGCCCTGATGTAATCAAAATGGTGCTTGACAAACCTCACATCCCTTTGCGCTGTGCTTACTGCTGTAACCTCAGCCGCTACCTCCTTTCATGCCTGGGTCCTAGACTATGGCCTGACTTCCCTCCCCCCGCAAGGATCACGGGGCAGCCACGGATGGCACCAAGGAGGACCACATTCTCCTGGTGCATGTAATTGTGGGCCCTGTGCTTGCCCTTAGCTTCTTGCCCTCCCGACTGTGGAAAGGGATCCTCGCCTCCCTGACCTGTCCCTGAGTCTGTCCCTCACCCAAACTATCACCCTCCTCATCTAAATGTGCCTGGTACTAGGGCCACGCTGCCACCACCCACCTCCTCCTGTCCACTCTCCTCCTCATCCAAGACTTTCACCCCCTCCTGCTCCTCCTCCTGCTCCTCATCTCCTCCACTCCTCTCCACTCCACCACTCCTCTCCACTACTCCTCTACCCAGGGCCACCTCTCTCTCCTCTCTCTCCTCCTCGCCTCTCCTCATCTCCTCTGCCCCTCCTCCTCTCCACTGCTCCCTCCATTGCAAGCCCAAAAATAATATAACGATCAATCAAAAAAAGTTTGTCTGTATATGTATGATGAAAAAAAAATGTGTGTATTATGTGTATTTAATAACTGTTGGGGGATGGGGTGTGGGGGATGGAATGGGGGGGTGTATAGAGTGAACTAGCTATATCTGTCTCTATGTGTCTCTGTGTTCTTTAAATGATGTTATCACGACCCACTCTCTGGCTGGGGTCTGCTGACTTGATTTGGGTTACTCTGGACCTTGGAGCCTTTTTGATTACAGGAGCATCATGTCTCAGCCCTTGGTTTAGACTGAGCAATATTGACAGTAAGTCTGACGAATCTTACTGCAAGCATATGTCCCCGGGTAAATAATACATCTACACACCACGTCTTGATGAAAATTATGAACCAAGTTTTATTTTAGAACAGCATATTTAAAACCTTGCACAACACATTATAGGGAGTGGCTACCTTTAGTCAAACCCTCATCCCCCTCTCTCTGGCCAATAGGATAACCTCTACAGTAACCTAATTACCTCTGTCCAATGTAGTAGAGGGAGGCTATGGGAACCACCAGACCCCTCCCCTGGGCCAACCCCAGGCATGGCAACCAAGCTCATTCTGACCCAGGCGGTCCCAGGGGAAACTTCCTGTTTGCTCCTAGGCCCCCCCATTGTTATCTAGGTGCCTGGCTGTCTGGCAAATCTCTTTGTTTAGGTTCTGGCGACACCCTGTGAGGTTTATCTTGTTTAGGATAAACCCATTTGGCTCAGCTCCTGCCTCAGTGTTTATACAATGGGGGAGGGTTGACTGATTAAAACATAACTATCACTCCCCAATACAATATACAATATAACACTAACATATTATCCCCTATAACACAATATACAGATGGTGGCGATTGGTATATAACAGTCCAGTCCCAATATAGGCCACTGCTGCCAGTCTCAAGATGGCCCCAGCATAGTTCACGCCAAATCCAATATGGCCCCTGGGTGATTCATGACAACACCTCCCCAAGCGTGGCAGGAAACATCCCTGATTTTTCCAGCTACGCTGATCAGTCATGAATGTGCTGGTTTGGCCCTCTGTATGCTATGCCAGTTCTTGTCTGTCCCAAGGTGCAGAGTAAAAACCTCCCCCAGCCCTTGGCCTTGCTCCCACTGTATAGAGCAAATTGCTCTTCCCATTCACACCCACCCAAATAGTCCAGGGTACCTCCCCAATAATCTGGTATCCCAGAGTACAACAGGTGGGCCACAGTTTCTGTCCCATAGCAACTCTGTTCCCCCCAGCCAGTCCCCACCGATGGGCTGGGATCTTTAATACAGTCTCTGGGCCTATGGGATCGCAAAGGGACAGCTCCTCTTGGCTTCCTTCCTCTGGTCCAGCTGTTTCCGTTGCTGCTTGGGGAGCTACGCTGCTCCCACCCAAGCTGTGCTTACACTCCTCCATTGCCCGGGGTTGAGCAACTTTATCCCAGTCCTTTCTGTTGAACTGGGTCTTTGGAGTGGTGTCTGTTCCAGTGGGCCCCTGGACAATGGTTATCCAGGGTATCTCCCCACTTGGTACACCCTCTGTCATGGTGCCACTCTGCACCCATAATGCTTTTGCCAAAGCTGGCATGCTTGCTGCCCTGGCCTGGCTCTTTGTGCCCCTGGCACTCTCTTGCTGTGGGAGGTCAGGTTCCCTGTAGCCAGAAACCAATTCTTTTCCCTCCCCACAGTCTCTTAAACAACCCTCCTGGGCTGTGTTCTTCACTAGCACCTCTGGGGACAACTCCCCTGGACTATCAGGGTACAGACAGTGGTTATCTGATGCAGGCTGGGGAATCTCATCATTCCCTTCCAGCCTGGCCTCTAAGGCTCCCTTCCCACCGTCCATCACATAATAATCCAGAGCCTCTGGCTCCATTAGCAGTTCTGGCCAACACACTTTGCCTAGAACTTCTGAGGGCAGACTTAACTTATCTGGCCCTAGCTTGTGAACAGTTCCCACTTCCTCTGGGATTAAATCTCTTGGGGTATCAGGGGGCAGACATGGATTATCTGACCCCACCCAGGGAACATTCCACTGGGTCTCTGGCTCTTGAGGCTGGTGACTAGGCCCTGACACAGTTACTGCATGTTCTAGGGGCAAACATTCTCCATCCCCAGGAGTTGGCAAAGGAACAGTGTTTACCCCTTCCCACTCCTCACTTTGTTTACAGTCTAGAAATGCCTCTCCCCAGTTCCAGTGAGCATACTCACTCTGGTACATACCGTCTGAGTTGTAAGAATACTTCTTGGGTATCGCATCCCACAATTCCACATACTCAGCCTCCAGTTGCAGCTCTTGCTGAATCAGGGGTTCCAGCAAAGGAGCCTCCGGGAACCATGCTTCCAGTCCCAGACCCCGGCAGCGTTCAACAAACAAGTTATTATGCCTCCTTGCAGTTCCCATGCCACATTCCGGATCACCATTCAGAATCTCACCGACCCCATATTCTAGATCCAAACGAAAATAGAGATCCTCTCTCCGGCCACCCAAGGACTCTATCCTGGCAAGGTACTGGTTCTCCAAGTCCATCTCTTTCTCTACCAGTTCCTCCAACCAGCTTGCCAGCTCATGGCCATGCCATAATTGCATGAATGCCATCCATTGATTTAGCAGGAGTAGTCTGTAGTCCTCTGCTTCCATCTGCTCCATTTTCTGGTCCTTCTCAGAGTACCCCACCACTGTGCCACCAATTATCACGACCCACTCTCTGGCTGGGGTCTGCTGACTTGATTTGGGTTACTCTGGACCTTGGAGCCTTTTTGATTACAGGAGCATCATGTCTCAGCCCTTGGTTTAGACTGAGCAATATTGACAGTAAGTCTGACGAATCTTACTGCAAGCATATGTCCCCGGGTAAATAATACATCTACACACCACGTCTTGATGAAAATTATGAACCAAGTTTTATTTTAGAACAGCATATTTAAAACCTTGCACAACACATTATAGGGAGTGGCTACCTTTAGTCAAACCCTCATCCCCCTCTCTCTGGCCAATAGGATAACCTCTACAGTAACCTAATTACCTCTGTCCAATGTAGTAGAGGGAGGCTATGGGAACCACCAGACCCCTCCCCTGGGCCAACCCCAGGCGTGGCAACCAAGCTCATTCTGACCCAGGCGGTCCCAGGGGAAACTTCCTGTTTGCTCCTAGGCCCCCCCATTGTTATCTAGGTGCCTGGCTGTCTGGCAAATCTCTTTGTTTAGGTTCTGGCGACACCCTGTGAGGTTTATCTTGTTTAGGATAAACCCATTTGGCTCAGCTCCTGCCTCAGTGTTTATACAATGGGGGAGGGTTGACTGATTAAAACATAACTATCACTCCCCAATACAATATACAATATAACACTAACATATTATCCCCCATAACACAATATACAGATGGTGGCGATTGGTATATAACAGTCCAGTCCCAATATAGGCCACTGCTGCCAGTCTCAAGATGGCCCCAGCATAGTTCACGCCAAATCCAATATGGCCCCTGGGTGATTCATGACAGATGTGTGTTGTTATTATGTGTAATCTGTAAATATGTATCAACAAGGATTAAATGTAAAATCATAAATACTATAATGGAAACAAAGAAACCCGCAAATTACTGCTCTCAAAATTCTCCAACTCTCTCTCTATCTAGAACCAAGCTCCAACTCCGGGACCTGCGTGCTAGTTCATCAGAAAATACAACACAGTCAACAGATTGGCGGGTGGAACGCAACTTTATATTCTCCTTCTGTCAATCATCTGTGGCTAGACTGCTTTCAATTGGCTGAGATGCCTGTGCTGCATTACGTTATACCGTGACTGGATCGGAACAGTCGATCGCAGTTTGCGGCAGCGGATGGGCTTTACGGGCTTGAGGCTTTGGGCCGTAACTCGCGCCCCTTGCTGAATTGAATAGCATCATAAACAGAGATGAACTGGAGCCCGCAGCACGCCCACAGACATATGTCCTACATCACACAAGTTGCGGGCTTGGAATTGAATCTGGACGCTAGTTTCTTTGTTATAAACCACAAATTATGTAGATAAGTGACCCTCTAATCTATGTACAAAAATTATGTAAGATGAAGGGAGCATTTCTATTTAAAATCTACTTACACATTATACAAGTTAAATAGTTTTTAGAAAACTGCCTAGTACTGGCTGGGATATATTTTGATATCAAAGACATTTCTTCCTTGGTTGAAGATTATCATGGGATTTGTGTTAAAAGTATTGACATTGATTCCACAAACGCAGATAACATTTTTGTCAAACTTTTAGGACTTTTAATACATTTTTTAGTAATGCATCTATTAGCATGCAAATAAAAAGAGTCTATTTTATTAAAGGGCTACTGTACAGTTAAATAATAGATATATTTGAAAACGTTGATGCCTTGGTGAAAGTCGTGCGTAAAAAGGGCATTACAGGATTTGCATCTACAGAGGGGAAGGGATGGTGTCTGTTTCAATCAAATTATTTAAAAAATACATAGTAATTGAGGTAGAAAAAAGTATTTTAGTCCATCAAGTTCAACCTTTTTAGATCTCCTCTGATCTGCAATATGCAGATTAATTGTTACTTGTTAATTGATCCAGAGGAAGCAAACCAAAAAAAACTCAAGTGAAACATTGGCAATTGTCTCAAAAGAGAGACAAAAAAATCCTTCCTGACCCCAGATACTGGTGATCAGATTCCACCCTGGATCAATACTCCCTCTCTAATTATCCAGGATAATCCTGAATGCCCTTTTTACACAAAAATACAGTATATCCAATCCCTTTTTAAAGTTATATATTGCATTCGCTGTCTCCACCTTCTTTGATGGACCCCTTTTCTTTCTTTAAGATGGAATATTTTTACTTCTAACCTCAAAGGATGTCCTCTTGTCAGTTGAAAACCTCTTGGCACAAAAAGTTCACTTGACAAAGCCTTATATTGACCCTGGATATACTGTAATCATATCCCCTATTTTTTCTAAAGAAAATAAGTTTAATTAGGTTAGTCTTTCTTTATAACTTAGCCCCATCCATTTCCCTTATTAGCTTTGTTGCCTATCTCTGTACATTTTTCATCTCTAAAATGTCCTTTTTATGAAGTGGTGCCCAAAATTGTATTCCATATTCCAAATGAGGGTGTACTATGGATTTGTATAGTGACAGAATTATATTTGCTTCCCTGGCTTCTATACCCTTCTTAATACATGCTAATATTTTATTTGCCTTTGCAGCTGTTGCTGGGTATTGAGCATTGTTACCTCTCCCTACTCCCCAAACCCTCTCTCCACTGACAAAATAGAATCCCCTATTCATAAACAGAGTTTTCAACAATCCCTGTGTTTAGGCCAATGGTTTACACACCTGCTAATGGTGTTAATGTATTACCTGCTTTACAAACAAGTGCATTTTTAATACATTTACATTAACATATGTTGCTTTTGCAAGTACTGTAATTGCTAGGAACAAAATCCTGCAGATATTGCCAATATTTTATAGACCGAATACGTTAATTCCCTGTTGCTAATGACATCTGTTGCTTGTGTACTGCACCAGGTGTATGATATGCAATATAGATCAGGGATAATTAAAAGACCACTGTAGTTCAAGAAATAAGACAGACGTTTGTCCATTGTGTATCAATTTAATGATATTAGAGTTGTATAAGCCATGAACATAAAACATATTTTAAGTGTCAGGACTGATTCTTTAAAGGGGCTTGAATCAGCTTGAAAGTACCGATCCTAGCCCTACGTTGGTGAGGGTCAGTGAATCCCCCTACTTGTAATTAGAAGAAAGATTGTGGAGGCTTGGTTAAAAGCATACACTCCACTCCATAAGGATCAAACCATGTATATTACTCCCCAAAGAGGGCATCACTTTATTTTCCTGGATCCTTTTTTTTTTATACCCCTCAAACACAATTCAGGACAAGGTAATATTTCACATGGATTTCACAGTTTGGGCAACTTTCATAGCTGCCTCCCTATCAAACTGAGAGCCACTTAGAAATATCTCTGGTAGGCGTAATCTGATTGACTTCTTGGACCAGCTCCCAGCCAATCATCGGTTACTACCTTGAATGTTGATTGGTGTAATTTCAAGTATAGGACTTGAGAGGAAGTTATGGAGTGCCTATAGGGATAGCTGGGCACCACAGAGTATACCCCTAAAAATGGGTGGTCAATGTGACCACTGTATCACACATACCACAATTCCAACACAATAGCACACTGGCTAGACAGGTGAGAACTCTAATGTGGGTGATCTGGGATCACTTACTGACAGTACAGGGTGGGTCTGTCAATGATAGGGTTAATGTGGCTAGGTGGGTGAACACCGGACAGGATATCAGTCAATCTTAGTCATCTGGCCTTTATTATTAGGCTGTACCCTTCCCTGGTACACTACTACCCCAGATCTATGTCTCTCCATAATTGCTGCTCTGTTCTTCAAAATATTTATGAATGGAGCAATGAAGTGCTCTCCCTAAGGTAGGTGTGGAACACATGCAATTTTGTGGTTAACCAATGACAAAGGTTCAATGGGATATCGATTACCCCACTTAACATTATTAATCTTGGTTTCCTCAAATAATTTACTTTGAGAAATTCTAAGCCTGGTTATCCATGTTCCCACATTCATTATCTAAGTCTGGACAGCCCATACACGACTCACAGTCCTCTGGGGCAGGTGCCGCTAGCATTGCACTATCACATTGCGGTGATGCGAATTTACAGGACTGGACTTGGACAAAGAAGTTTGGAGTAGATAGGACAAAATATCTCACTATCATCTCTGACAGGAAAAGGAAAGCAGTCCAGGATCCTGGCAGAATGGCTTCTTGACAGCCATAGGGAAAATATGAATTGTTGAAAACTCTGTTTATGAGTACAGGAATCAATTTTGTGTTTGTTACATCACATCCTTAGAGATGGACGATGGGGTGTTTGTTTGCACTATTCAAATGATGGATGGCTGGAGGGAGAGGACACAGGCAGAAGTCCGGAGCCGATGTATGATCACTGTATAAAACTAAAATTGATACCACATTCCTTCCCGCCCACTGGGCCTGAAGCAGAATATTGCATCGAAGGATGGAACTATAGCTCTCCAGAAAGGAAATATCCCATCTTACATACACATCTTTCACCAATGCATACATCTGTCCAGTGTCCTGCAGATACATCATTTTTTTTCACCAATGTATCATACATCTGTCCAGTGTCCTGCAGATACATAATTTTTTTTTCTAATTAAGAAACAGTTGTATGAATTTTGCCTACTTATTTATGCTCTTAGTGTTTTCAAACATATATTTGTTTTTACATTGTGCACTGGCCCTTTAATTTATATACAATTGTGGATTGCACCAAGTGTCCAGTGTTCAATATACAGTGCCTTGCAAAAGTATTCACCCCCCTTGGCATTTTTCGTATTTTGTTGCCTCACAACCTGGAATTAACATTGATTATTTTTGGCTTTCCATTTGCATCATTAAATTTACAGAGCATGCCCACAAATTTGAAGATTTTTTTTTTATTGTGAAGCAAGCAACAAATAGGACAAAATAACAGAAAAAGCCAACGTGCATAACTTTTCACCCCCCTAAAGTCAATACTTTGTAGAGCCACCTTTTGCAGCAATCACAGCTCCACGTCACTTTGGATAAGTCTGTATGAGCTTGCCACAACTTACCACTGGGATTTTTGCCCATTCCTCCTTGCAAAACTGCTCCAGCTTCTTCCTCTAGTCGGATGTTTTGTGCTTGTGAACAGCAATCTTTAAGTCTGACCCCAGATTTTCTATTGGATTGAGGTCTGGGCTTTGACTAAGCCATTCCAACACATTTACATGTTGTACCTTAAACCACTCAAGTGTTGCTTTAGCAATGGGTTTGGGGTCATTGTCCTTCTGAAAGGTGAACCTCCATTCTAGCCTCAAATCACGCACAGAGTGGTACAGGTTTTGCTCAAGAATATCCCTGTATTTAGCACCATCCAACTTTCCCTCAACTCTGACCAGTTTCCCAGTCGCGGCTGCTGAAAAACATCCCCACAGCACAATACTGCCACCACCATCTTTCACTCCGGGGATGGTGTTCTTTGGGTGATGTGTTGGGTTTGTGCCAGACATAGTGTTTTCTTTGATGGCCGAAAAGTTTGATTTTAGTCTCATCAGACCAGAGCACCTTCCTCCATACATTTTGGGAGTCTCCCACATGCCTTTTCACAAACTCAAAACGTGCCATTTTGTTTTTTGCTGAACTCTATGGAGCGTACGGCTTATTGTCGTCCTATGTACAGATACTCCAGTCTCTGCTGTGGAACTCTGCAGCTCCTACAGGATTACCTTAGGTCTCTGTGCTGCCTATCTGAATATTGCCCTCCTTGCCCAGTCCGTGTGTTTTGGAGGGTGGCCGTCTCTTGGCAGGTTTGCTGTTGTGCCATTTGCCATTTCTTTCCATTTGGTTATGATAGATTTGATGGTGCTCCTGGGGAGCATCAAAGATTTGGATAATTTTAGAACCTAGCCCTAACTTGTACTTCTCAACAACATTGTTCCTTACTTGTTTGGAGAGTTCCTTGGTCTTCATGGCAGCGTTTGGCTAGTGGTGCCTCTTGCTTAGGTGTTGCAGCCTCTGGGGCCTTTCAAAAAAGGTGTGTATATGTAATGACAGATCATGTGACATCTAGATTGCACACAGGTTGACATCATTTCACTAATTAAGTGACTTCTGAAAGTAGTTGGTTGCACCAGAGCTTTTTATGGGATTCATAAAAAAGGGGGTGAATACATACGCACATACCAATTTTCTATTTCTAAAAAATAGTTTGAAGGATATATTTTTCTCATTTCACTTCAGCAACTTAGACTATTGTGTTCTGATCCATCACATAAAATTCAGTTTAACAAAACATTGAACTTAAGGCTGTAACACAATAAAATAGGTAAATTGGGGGGTGAATACTTTTGCAAGGCACTGTGAATAAGGGGTAATTCATTTATATGTATTCTAAATAATATTGATACAGGTTAATTATCGCAAATCCATTTTTCTATACAAGAAGTTTTTAAACTGCTTATCTCTTGCTGCTCCTGTCAATGAGGCCGATTCTTCACTCTCAAAAACCCTTTTGTCAGTATACAGAAACTTGAGATGATATGGTATGATTCTGAGCAAGTAAAGAGCAAAAAATACCCCTTCTGGCCTAGATTATTACACCTTCCCTGTTGGTATTTAACTAATATTCAGAAGACGAAGATATATTATCTCTCTCATTTTGTTTGTTTTTGGTAACATTTATTGGAGGTTTTTATTCTGACATATATATATCTACTGAAAACATTTTCAAATAAGGCAATTTTCTTTGTTTCATATACATTTTTGTATATTTATATATCACTGTGGATTATCCCAGTTCTCCGATTTTTGAGTGATATAAATATATTGCAATATAAAGTTTTTAAAGTAAGCTCTGTTACCAATGTTGCAACAAGATGACCATGCTGATCCACTTGGCTTTTATGGCAGAGATACTGCAGTGGGTTGCCAGTTCCTTCTCCAGTGAGCCAAAGAATAAAGGTCCTAGTTTTCCTAGGTGGTCTCCCATCCAAGTACTGACCAGCCCAATGCTGCTTGGCTTTGGGGTGGTGTGACCTCTCTGTTCCCTGACTGGAATCAATCCTTGTTCGCAGGGCTGAAAGCACCAAATCCCAAAAACTGGAACACCAGTAATGAAAAAAGACTTTCAGTCCATCAAGTTCAACCTTTTAAGATCTCCTCTAATCTGCAATATGCAGATTAAATATTAATTAATTAGTTGTTAATTAATTATTGATCAATTATTAACATTTTTTCTTTAATATTTTTTTAAATTATTAATCTAGAGGAAGGCAAACAGAAAAAAACAAAACCCAAGTAAGACATAGCCAAACGTCTCAAAGGAAAAAATAAAGAATTCCTTCCTGAACCCAGATACTGGCTATCGGATTTCTCCCTGGATCAATACTGTCTCTCTAATTATCCATTATACCCCTGAATTCCCTTTTTAATTAGAAATAAATCCAGTACCCTATTAAAGTTATCTATCGAATCCGTTGTCACCACCTCCTCTGGTAGCAAATTCCACAGATTAACCACCCTTACTGTGAAGAACCCTTTTCTTTCTTTAAGGGGGAATCTTTTTACTTCTAACCTCAAAGGATGTCCTCTTGTCAGTTAAAAAACCTCTTGGCACAAAAAGCTCCCTTGACAAATCTTTATACTGACCCTGGATATATTTATATAAGGTAATCATATCTCCTCTTAGACGCCTTTTATCTGGAGAAAATACGTTTAATTTGGTAAGTCTTTCTTCATAACTTAATGCCTCCATTCCCCTTATTAGTTTTGTTGCCCTCCTCTGTACCATTTCCAGCTCTAAAATGTCCTTTTTATTAAGTGGTGCCCAAAATTGCACTCCATATTCCAAATGAGATTTGTATAGTGGCAGAATTATATTTGCTTCCCTTGCGTCTATACCCTTCTTAAAACATGCTAATATTTTATTTGCCTTTGCAACTGCTGCTTGGCTTTGAGCACTGTTATCTAGATGTTTGTCCACAAGCACTCCCAAATCCCTTTTAATATCTGATACACCTAGATTTGCTCCATTAAGATTATAAATTGCATGGCTGTTTTTCCTTTCCAGATGTATAACTTTACCTTTATTCATATTAAATCTCATCTGCCATTTAGATGCCCATTCCTCAATTTTATGTAAATCCCTTTGGAGAGAAAGCGCATCATTATCTGATTTAATTACCTTGCACAACTTCGTGTCATCAGCGAAAATTAAGACCCCACACTCCAATCCTACCTCTAAGTCATTAATAAATATGTTAAAAAGGAGAGGACCTAATAATGAACCCTGGGGAACCCCACTTACCACATTAGTCCAATCGGAGTATGTTCCATTTACAACATCTCTTTGCTTCCTGTCTTTTAGCCAGCTCTCAATCCATGAGCAGATATTTACTTCAATTCCTGTATCTCTTAGTTTGCCCAATAGTCTCCCATGTGGCACTGTATCAAAAGCCTTTGCAAAATTCAAATAGACTACATCCACTGAGTTGCCTTGATCCAGGTTCCTACTAACCTCCTCATAGAAACTAATTAGATTTATTTGACATGACCTACAGTATCCCTCATAAATCCATGTTGACTCCTAGTTATAATCCTGTTCAAATAGATATATTCTTGTATATTATCCCTTATTAACCCTTCTAAAAGCTTCCCACCTACAGAAGTGAGACTCACTGGTCTATAATTCCCCGGATTTGCTCTTGCTCCCTTTTTAAATATAGGTATCACATCTGCTTTTCTCTAGTCATCTGGTAGAGACCCTGTGTTGAGTGAAACTTGAAAAATTAAATATAATGGTTTGGCTATTAAAGTTCCATCAGTACCCGTTGATCTATTCCATCAGGACAAGGGGCTTTATTAACATTTATTTTTTCCAACCTTTTTTTTGGATTACTTCCTGTGTTAACCAATTATTTGACAAAGGTAGTGTAGCCCATTATGTTACAGTGTCCCAACAAACTGGTACCTCCCTTGTGTATACCAAAGAAAATAACCTATTTAGCTCATCTGCCTTTTCCTGGTCACTAATCTTCAGATGGCCTGTTTCACATTGTAATGTTCCTATAGCTTCCTTCCTCGCCTTCTTCCCATTAATATACTTAAAAAATATTTTAGGGTTAGTCTTACTCTCTTTCGCAATTAATTTTTCATTTTCTATTTTAGCCAGTCTAATTGCGCTTTTCCAAGCATTGTTGATTTCCTTTACTCCCGTAAAGCATTCTCTGTCCCCTCTTGTTTGTATAATTTAAATGCCTTCCTTTTACTCCTTATCTTGATCTTTAAATCATTGTTAAGCCACATTGGATGGGATTTACTCCTTTTACTTTTATTCCCACATGGTATATGCCGATGTGTATGTATATTTAGTAAGGTTTTAAATGTTGTCCATTAATGTTTAGTGTTTTTACCTATCAGTTCTCTGTCCCAGTCTGTACTTTGTATTGCTGCCCTTAGACCATTAAAATTAAGAGTTTTTGTTGGCCCCTTAAAATTTTGTTTTTTTAATTAAATCTCAAATGAGACTGTGTTGTGATCACTGTTACGCAAAGGTTGCCCTATTCCAACATTTGATACTATATCAATATTATCTGTGTTGACTAAATCTAAGATAGCTTCATTTCTAGTAGGCTCTTGTATAATCTGGGCCAGATAATTATCTCTGAGTGTACTCAAGAACCTGCTTCCCTTAGCTGAACTGCTGGTCTCATTTATCCAGTTTATTTCAGGGTAATTAAAATCTCCCATTATTAGAACTTGCCCATGCTTAGCTGCATTTCCAATCTGTAACAATAATTGTATTTCCTCGCTTTCAGCTATATTTGGGGGTTTATAGCAAACGCCTAATAATATTCTTTTGGAATTTTCTACTCTGCTATTTAACTTTACCCACAAACATTCAACATTACCGCTAGTTCCACCATAAATATCTTCTTTGACTCTAGACTTAAATTCAGGTTTAACATACAGACTAATCCCTCCTCCTCGTTTACCATTGCTATCTTTCCCAAATAGGTTACAACCATCCAGATTAACAGTCCAGTCATGCGATTCATCCCACCACGTTTTGGTAATGCCTATTAAATACCATTTTTCATTAATTGCTAATAATTCGAAGTCTCCCATTTTTCCTGGCAAGCTTCTGGCATTAGTAAGCATCCACCTTATGTGACGAGTCTGTAGTTCTGAAGTGCCTGCCACTGTACTTGAGTTACTTAGTACTACCTCCCTATTGACTTTACTCCCCCTCCCCCCATCTCCTCCCCTATGAGTTGTTAATTCATCCCTTATACCCTCTACACTTTCTACCCCGATACTTATATCTAGTCCCTCCCCCCCACCTAATAGTTTAAAAACTCCTCCAGCCTTTCTAGAAACCTATCCCCTAGCACAAAAGTTCCCTCATCATTAAGGTGCAATCCATCCCTGCTGTAGAGATTGTACAGAAGTGAGAAGTCAGCCCAGTGCTCTAAAAACCCAAACCCCTCCTTAGTGCACCACATCTTTAGCCATGCATTAACCTCCCTAAGCTCCTTCTGCCTCCCTGGGCTAGCACGTGGCACTGGTAGTATCTCAGAAAATACTACCTTGGAGGTCCTTGCTTTCAGCTTATTACCTAGTTCTCTAAAATCATTATTTAGGACACTCCACCTTGCAAAAACTTTGTCATTGGTACAAATATGCCAAATATGTACCAAGACCTCCGGTTCATTTCCAGCCCCTCCCAATCATTTGTCTACCCGATCCACAACATGACGAACCCGAGCACCCGGGAGACAGCAAACTATTCGATTGCTGGGATCTGGGTGACAAATTACCCTGTTTACCTTCCTAATAATAGAGTCCCCTACAACCAAAACCTGTCTGTTGCTCTGCCCATTCTGCCCTTCCTCTCCTCTAGTAGAACTGTTCTCCCGGCTTTTAGAGGGAACAGCTCTATCTGGCATTGCCATTCCCCAATGGACATCCCCAACAGTTTCACTCAATCTGGCAAATCTGTTGGTGTTTGCCAACTCAGAACTGGCCTGCCTCCTCCTGTTCCCCTGATTCCCCTTCTAAATGTAACCCAGCTACCTCCCTGGACATCCTTACTAGCCCCAGCTCCACCCTCCATTCTAGGTCTAGCTAAACTGTGCTCAGTGAGCACCAACCCCCTTTCCAGTGGCACAATATCATTAAGTGCTGCAATTCTCCTCTCCAGTTCTCCAATTTGAGCTTCCAGAGAGGCAACATGCTCACACATCTCACAGAGGTATGGACCCTGGATCATCTGTTCCAGTATTGCATACATATGACAGGATGTACACTGAGTGAGGTTGACACTTGACTGACTCATAATTATTATTATTGTCTACAAAATTCAGTGCGAAAAATAAAAAATATAAAATAATATATTTGTAAAATATATTTTACTCTGCAATTTATCAGCCTTTACTTGTAAGGTAAATCCACTTGCAAAAATATCCAGTCCTTTTATAAAATTATCTATTGAATCTGCTGTTACAACCAGAAAGAAAAGGGTTCTTCACAGTAAGGGTGGTTAATCTGTGGAATTCTACCAGAGGAGGTGGTGACAGCGGATTCGATAGATAACTTTAAAAGGGGACTAGATTTATTTCTAATTAAAAAGGGTATTCATGGTTATCATGGATAATTAGAGAGACAGTAATGATCCAAATTTTTAACATTTCCCCTTTAGACATTTGTAAGACAAGTCTCGCTTGTTTTATTTTATTTATTTATTTTTTCTATTTGCCTTCCTCTGGACTAATTAATAATAATAAAAAAAGAAACAAAAAAAAAACATTAAATAATTGATTAATAATTAATTAACGACTAATGAATTAATAGTTAATCCGCATATTGCAGATCAAAGGAGATCTTAAAAGGTTGAACTTGATGGACTGAAAGTCTTTTTTCAACCTTAAAGACTATGTAACTATGTAACTATGTAAACATCTTTGGTAGGGAGCTCAGAAGTCTGACCCTTTTTATTCGAAGAGGTTGGAAGAACACAGATTCCACCTCAAGGGATGTCTTCTTGTCAGCCGAAATCTCCTGGCACAAAAAGTTCTCCTGAGTAGGCTTTATACTGTCCCTCGACATATTTACATATGACGATAATATCCTCTCTTTGGCCCCTTTTTTCTAGAGAAAATTAGTTAAATTCTGTTTAGACTTTCTTCATAGCTGTATTCCTCTATTGCAGTTATTAATTTTGTTGATATTCTCTATGTCTTTTCCAGTTCTAAAATATTCTTTATTTGAAGTGGTGCCCAAAACTGTATTGCATATTCTAAATGAGGGTGTACTAGCATTTTATATATTTACTCCCTTTACTGTTATACCTCTCTTAATGCATGGTAATAATTTACTTACCTTTGCAGATGCTGACACTGAGCCCTGCTATGTAAGTGATTGTCCATTAGCCTCCTAAATGTGTTTCTATCTCTGATAGCCCTAGAATTTCTCCATATAGATAATGAATTACATGTTATTTTTCCTTCCCAAATCTAAATTTATTACATTTACATTTATTTGTATTAAATGTAATTGCAATTTAGCTGCCCATTCTTCTAATTTATAAAAGTCCCTTCTAGTGAAAGCACATAGTTTTCCGATTTAAACGGAAGGTTTCTGGATAGAGATGTCGCGAATAGTTCGCCGGCGGACTTTTTTCGGCGAACATAGCATGTTCGCATTCGCGGCGAACAGCGAACATATACGAGATTCGACCCGCCCCCAATACTTTATCATTGAGCAAACTTTGACCCTGCATGTCACAGTCAGCAGACACATTCCAGCCAATCAGCAGCATACACTCCATTCCAGAGCCATCTACCTCATGGACAGCAGCCATTTTGGAATCCTAATTAACTTGCAGTCTTACAGAGAGGAGGGACAGCTTGGATGATGCTGCATCAATAGGGAAAACCATAGCTAGGCAAGTTTATTCAGTGTCCAGTGCAGTGCTGAAGGACTCATCAGATCTCTGCTGTAAACACAGCACCCCAAAAAGCCCTTTTTAGGGCTATAACATCATTTTTTTTTCTGTGTAATCTAATTTAATTTGCCTGTCTCACTGCTAGCCCCTGCTTGCAAGTGTGTGTCAGGCTCACAGCTTATACTGTGTGTGCACAACGCATACAATATAATATTGTTTACTAGTTGTCTACTTTTAAAAAAAAAAAAACTTTTTTTTTCTTAAATGTAAGTGCATTTGCCTGACTGACCGTCAATCAAAGTTAATTTGCTTGACCGCTACCCATAGTGTGTGTCCTGCTTTCAAGTACTGTGCCAGAGAGCATGTTGTGTGCATGCTTGAGCTCCAAACAAAAGGCTTTTTAGGGTCTTAGTCCCTCAAATACAAGTTTTATTTTAACACCTTTCTGTTTATAAGCACTTTGTGCACGGTGTTGTTCTTTTTTTGGGAGTTTTTGTGGTGTTTTTCTTAGTTTAATTTAAGTTTTAGTTTTCTGGGAGTCAGGCTCAAGTCTCTATCCCAGGAGAGTGAGCTGTCTCCTGGATACTTTGCCACACCCCTCCCTTAGCACTACACCTTCACTCCTGGAGCTTTGTTACTTTGACTTTTTTTTCTTTTAAAAAGTTTATTAGGTTTTGTTGAAGTTTTGTTTGTTTGGTGTTGGGTTTTATGTTTTGGGGGAGAGAAGACAAGTAACATCTTTGTAGGCAGTGGGGGGGAAAACAATTTGAAGTTTTGTTTAAAAGGTTTTTTTAACATCTGACACAGAGACACAGAGGGGTTAAAAAGCCACTGTGTTCTCTGTGTTGTTGCATTTAGTAACACCTTGCAACAGGCCATTAACCCTTCCACTGCCAAACATCATCTCTCTCTCTCCCTTAGTTTTTGTCTCCCTTAGTTTTGTCTTTTTGTTTCTTTTTCACACTTTTATATTTTTTAAAAAAAGAAAACAGTAAAAAAATCATAAAACAAAAAATAAAAATAAATAAAACAAATAAACTAAAAAAAAAAAAGGGTCTAAACATGAGGGATAAGACCATTAAGAAGCCTCAGGGGTCAAAAGGGGGAATAATGGCCCCTGGAAATCCTAGCTGCAGCACTGCACAGCATAGGCCCCAGGTAGATAAGGCAGCCCCAGCTCCTGGTGGTTCTGCCAGCAGACCTACCCCTGTGGCTAATACCTGGTCACAGGTGGTTTCTGCTGGCCCCAGTAATACCGCCGCTGGGGCTGAGGGGCAGATCACCAGGAAGCATGGGGTTAAATGTCAGATGTCTGGGGTCTACAGCATTGATATCTATCTGCGTGCTGCAGCTAATGTCATCAGCCCCTCTGTTATAGTAGCAGCCAGCAAAATGTACGGGAAAGCAGTTTTTTTTACCCGTACTCTGGCTGCTGCACACATTCTTATACAGAGAGGCATCACAGTGGGGGGATTATATGTCCCAATAGAACCCCTGGAAGGGTTGGGCACAAAAGTAACACTCTCTAATGTGCCCCCCTTCCTACCAGACTCCCTCCTGCGCCCCCACCTGCTAACCCTAGGGGAAGTAAAAACACCATTTATAAAAATTCCCCTGGGGTGCAGAGAGAGAGCACTTCGTCATGTGCTCTCTTTCAAGAGGCAGGTACAAATGTGCCTGCCTCAGGGCGCAGAAAACATAGAGGGGTCTTTTGGGGTTCCATTTGAGGGGGTGCTGTACAGGATTTTTTACAGCACTACGGAGGTGCAGTGCTATCATTGCAAAGGGTTGGGGCATACACGTAGGAATTGTCCTAATGTAAAGCATCATGCCCCAGCCCCAGCAAATGGCACCTCCGTCAGTACGGCACCCATCCCCGCTGAGCCCATAACAGCGGGGACCTCAAGGGTCATAGCCCCCCCACAGAGCTCAGGCAAGGAGGCCGTTCCTCAAGCCACCACCACGGCCTCCAAACCCCCTTCTTCCCCAAAAAAGCCATCTGTGTCTGTGGTCTCCAGCAAGACTGCAGACACGGGGAAAAAGGGGAAGAATGTCACCGTTCCTCCCAGTGTCACAGCTACATCTCCCAAGTCCCAATCTGCCCCCACCATAATTACATCAGTTAGTGTGGGGGCACAGTGTAAGCAGAGGGATAATAAGCCCTCTGCAGGGGAGGCAGCTAGTGACAGCTCCTCTTCCAGGAGTGACGTCCCCAGGAAGAGGAAGCATAAAACCAACAGGGAGGTTGCTGATAAGTGGGAAGTGCTCTATAGTGGAGCACCTCCCTCTAAAAGCAAGAAGAGGAACAAAACATCTCCTCCTCATCCGGTGACATTGTCTGGCCCAGTTATTAAGCTCAGCCAGCCGGTGCCAGACCACACATCTCTCTCTCCAGACCCTATAGGGGTTAATGTGGAAAAGGGTCTGGAGGAAAAGCAGGGGCAAGAGGGTCTCCCAAGTGAGGCAGGGGTAGACAAGAAAGATCAGGTTCTGCCTCTGGCCTTTGAGGGGGGACCCAACAAAGCCCCTGCTGAATGGGTAGTCAGTGTCCCTGAGGTGCTGAGCTTCAAGGGCACCAGTCAGTCTCCTCCTCCAGTGTCACTCTCTAGTGACGTACCTCGGGCTTTGTTAGAGCCCCAGGCCGAGTCACTACTGGAGGGGGGGAATATAGTTATGACCCCCATTCAGGACCCCATGGATTTGTCTGTCAGGGGGGATGTGGCACAAGGGGAAGTGGAAATGGGGGAGGGTGATAAAACAGGTTTTCCTGTTAACATCATGGGAGAGCCTGTCTACCCTCCTCAGCCGTCCACTGACCCTAACATCGGTGCCATCCAAGCTGAGCAAGCAGCGGTGGAACTGGCAGAGGAGGCATATAAAGCCTCCAAGGCTTCCATTAAGGAAGCCATGCTAGCCACTGCTGTCCAGCCAGCTACCCCTGAATGCACTCCTGAAGCTACAGGGGTGCAGCAGCAATCCAAGGGTCCATTATTTACCTTGAAGGGTGCTAAAGGGACTCCTTCTGTATCATCTAAGAGGGGGTCCCTGAGAATAAAGCTGAGGAAACTGACTCCAGCCGGGGAGGATGGAGTAAAAGCCCTCAGC
This sequence comes from Discoglossus pictus, assembly GCA_027410445.1. Classification (NCBI taxonomy): domain Eukaryota; kingdom Metazoa; phylum Chordata; class Amphibia; order Anura; family Alytidae; genus Discoglossus; species Discoglossus pictus. The sequence continues at coordinate 80,564,335 of CM050169.1, forward strand.
CAAGAGGAGCCCAGGGGTGACCCACTAGAAGGAACATCAGATTCTGGGTGGGTTATCCCTGTCAAGGAAATAGATCTATTCCTTGAGAGCACCCTTCATGGACAAAAGAAAAGGAAGGTGCGGCTGGCCTTGGAGAGGTGGAAGAATATGTCGTTTATTCTCCACTCTCTCCAGCAATATCTAGTGGTCAGCACTAGGGCCAAGAATTCTGGGACTGCGGAGCATCTCCGCGTCCGGAAATTCTATAAAATGTGCGTGTCCTATCAGCAGTCTCAAGGGTCTGAGGAACGCACAATTCCTGACACGCAGTAATGGCTTTGCACATAAGCACGCTAAATACCAATGGCTGTCAAGACAGTTTCCGCAGGTTCCAGGTACTCTCCTATTTATATCAGGGAGGGTACTCTGTGAGCTTCCTGCAGGAAACTCACACCACTCCAGAGGCTGAGGCCTCGTGGCAACTGGAGTGGAGAGGCAGGGTCTTCTTCAGCCACTTCACATCGGCGTCATGTGGAGTGGTGACCCTGTTCTCAGAGTCTTTTCAGCCAGAGCTGCTGCTTGTGAAAGCTGTTATCCCAGGCCGTCTAATCCACCTCCGGGTCCGAGAGCAGGGTAGCATCATTAACCTAGTTAATATATATGCCCCTGCTGGAGGGCTCGAGAGAGTGAGGTTCCTCGCCAGACTGTCCCAGTTTTTGGAGACGGTTGACGCAGATGAGTGTTTGGTACTCGGGGGTGATTTCAACTGCACCCTCGACGCTCTGGACCGGAATAGTCCAGAGCCGTTCCCGCCTTCTGCGTCAGCCCTGCGGGAGATCATCGCCCGCTTCTCCCTGGAGGACATCTGGCGAGAGCAGAACCCAGGGGCATCAGACGGTTTCACCTACGTCAGGGTGAGAGCCGGTCTGGTGTCCCACTCCCGGATCGACAGACTATATATATCTAGTCACTATATGTCACGAGTCGGTTCTTGTGCCATTAGGCTGGCTCCGTTCACAGACCACAACTGTGTGTCTGTGACAGTGGCGCTAACGCCAACAGCGCCACGAGCCGCCTATTGGCACTTCAACAATGCTTTGTTGAAGGACCAGGGGCTCGTGACATTGATCCGGGAGTTTTGGACGAACTGGAGGGGTTGCAAGGGGGACTTTGCCACGTTAAAACTGTGGTGGGACGTGGGCAAGGTTCATTTGCGACTTCTGTGTCAGGAATATACCAAGGGTGCGAGTGGGCAGCGCGAAGCTGAGTTGGAGTCACTCCGGGGGGAGGTACTCCATCTGGAGCAGAGGCTGTTCACTTGTAGGGACCAATCCCTGCAGAGCGAGTATGTAGAGAGGAAGGGTGTCCTCTGTGACCTGGAACGACACCAGGCCAAGGGGGCATACGTGCGCAGCCGCTTAGGTTTTCTCAAAGATCTAGACCGCGGCTCGCGCCTCTTCTACTCACTGGAGAAAAAGGGGGGTAACAGTAGGCACATCACCTGTCTTCTAGATGAAGACGGTGCCCCCCTTACAGATCCGGAGAGTATCCGGGATAGAGCCCGGAACTTTTATAAAGATCTTTACTCTCCGGATCCCATTTCTCCAGACGCCTGCAGGGTGCTATGGGAGGGGCTCCCCACAGTCAGTGAGGGTGTAAGAGAGCGGCTTGATATACCACTATCTTTTCAAGAGCTCTCTGAAGCCCTCCGTGCCATGTCCTGTGAAAAGTCTCCAGGACTGGACGGACTGACTGTAGAGTTTTTCCAATTTTTCTGGGAGACTCTGGGACCTGATTTCCATCTGGTCCTTGGGGAAGCCCTGGAGACCGGGGAGATGCCCCTGTCTTGTCGCAGGGCAGTACTTGCCCTGCTGCCCAAAAAGGGGGATCTCCGGCTTATTAAGAACTGGCGACCGGTCTCTCTGCTCAGCACAGACTACAAGATTGTAGCTAAAGCCATCTCGCTTAGACTTGGGTCTGTGCTGGCAGAATTGGTTCACCCTGACCAGTCCTATGCGATCCCGGGCCGGACTATCTTTGATAGTATCTTTCTGGTCCGGGATCTATTGCATTATTCTCGCAGGACTGGTCTGTCACTCGCCTTTCTCTCTTTAGATCAAGAGAAGGCGTTTGACAGGGTGGACCATGGTTACCTCATAGCCACTCTGCAAGCGTACGGCTTTGGCCCACAGTTTGTGGGCTTTATAAGAACGCTGTACGCCTCTGCAGAGTGTTTACTTAAAATCAATTGGTCCCTAACAGCACCTTTGGTATTTGGACGAGGGGTGCGTCAAGGATGTCCCTTGTCTGGACAGTTATATGCACTGGCCATTGAGCCTTTCCTCTGCCTACTGAGGAAAAGGCTCACAGGGCTGGTGCTAAAAGATCCAGACATGCGGATTGTCCTTTCAGCTTATGCTGACGATGTGCTCCTCGTGGCCCAGGATCCAGTTGATCTTGAGCTGGCAAAACAGTGCCAGGAGGTATATTCAGCTGCCTCCTCCGCTCAGATCAACTGGTCCAAATGCACAGGCCTTTTAGAGGGTAATTTACAGGTGGACTCTTTGCCTCCCACGTTTCGTGACATCACGTGGGAGGCAGATGTCATTAAATATCTGGGGGTCTACCTGTCCGCTGCGGACGCTTCCGTCCCAGACAACTGGAGGGAGTTAGAGGGCAGTGTCCTCTCTCGTCTGGGACGATGGAGGGGTCTAGCAAAAATGCTTTCCCTTAGGGGGCGGACTCTAGTGGTAAATCAGCTGGTGGCTTCTCAGATCTGGCACCGGCTGATTTGTCTGAGTCCGACCCCCGAGTTTGTCACCAATATCCAGAGGAATTTGTTAGATTTCCTCTGGATGGGAAGGCATTGGGTCTCTGCAGGGGTGGCAAGTCTGCCTTTGGTGGAGGGTGGACAGGGAGTAGTTTGTGTGTGCTCCCAGTTGTCCACCTTCCGCCTTCAGTACCTGCAGAGATACCTATATGCAGATCCCTCTCCGCAGTGGTGCGCACTGGCATCCAGCTTTTATCGCCAGTTGCGCAACCTGGGGTATGACCGGCAATTATTTCTGATCAGGCCCGAGGGGTTTGGGAGAGACCTCTCTGTGTTGCCGGCATACTACCAGGAAACCCTCAAGGCCTGGAGCATGGTCTCCGTGACCAGGCAGGGCGTGCCTTTGGGGGATGAAATATTCACAGAGCCCCTGCTATTTAATGCAGCAAGGGGGCTCCAATGTTACAGTCCCCCAGTATCATCCGCCGCCTTAGTCATGCACGGATGACCCGAGTCGGGGATCTCCTGGAATACGGGCGTTCTGATTGGGTGTCACCCCAGGAGCTTGCGCTCCGTTTGGGATATGTGACGCCCAAAGTCTCAGGGCGCTTGCTCCAGGAGATTAGAGATGCCATCTCCCCCGACTCGCGCACCTTCCTTCGCGGGGCTTTGCAGGCCGGAGTGCCACATGCACCTTTCAACACCCCTTCTCCGGCTGTTTGCATTGGACACAAGCCCCGTGTTTCCCCTCAGGCTCCTCCTGTCCCCAACCTCTCGAGGTTGAGGGACATACCCTCGGCATGCTTTCGCGGCATGCCGAGGAAGAGCTTATATTCTCTCGTGCTCCATACAGTGCACTTCCTTGCCCTCGTGACCCGTCCCGATACCATCTGGAGGCGGGTCCTACCAGCTGACGAGGGCAAGAGGCCCCGGTGGAGGACTTGAGTTGGAGAGTGCTCCATGGTGCACTGAGCACGGGAGAGTACTTAGCTAAATTCACGGACTCTCCCTCCACTTGTCCATTCTGTGGCAAGGGAGAGTCCGTGTATCATGTTTATTTTAGTTGCGCCAGACTGCAGCCCCTCTTGTCACTCTTGAGGGGCCTCCTCCTGCAGTTCTGGCTGCATTTCTCCCCTCACATTTTTATTTTTGGGCGCCCAGTGTCCCGGGGCAATAAGGCCAGGGACCTCCTCGTCAACCTGCTCCTGGCATTAGCCAAGTTGGCTATATATAAGTCCAGGAAGCAGTGTTTGATAGGGGGGGTTGCCTTGTCACCTGAGGCCATGTTCCGGGTGCTGGTGCGCTCCCGTATCCGGGCAGAGTACCACCTGGCTTTGTCCACTGGGGGAATGGATGAGTTTGTCTCCCAGTGGGCTGTAGATGGTGTGCTCTGCTCGGTATCCCCCCATCCGGTTTCTTTTTCTTTCAACCTCCTAATATGATTTTTATTTAGTTTACAGAAAATGTTTTCTCCTAATTTTAAAATACACTGTGCCAAGTTCAACCAATCCAGTCTAGTTGGGGTACCAACAGTCCACATTTAAAAAAAAAAATGACAGGCAGAGGCAGGACACCCCGCAGAGGCCGTCGTGGTCGTGGTGCTGTGATTCCCTTTGGCCCTACAATAATGCCCAGTGTTCAGAGGCCAGTTACCCTGAACTTGAAAAGTTCAGAGGACGTAGTTGACTGGCTAACACAGGACACCCAATCTTCTACAGCTTCCGCTTGGAACATTGACGCACCATCCTCCTCCAGCTTAGCTTCGGTCACCTCTCAAGTTACCACTCACCCGCCTGCCGCCACCACCAACACTACTTCCACAGCCAATTCAATTGATCAGTCAGAAGAGTTATTTACACATCAGTTTGAAGATATGAGTGATGTGCAACCATTATTGCCAGAGAATGTAGATAACAGGGATATGTCTCAGTCAGGCAGCATTACACACATGTACGTACGATGTGATGATGATGATGATGATGTACCCGCTGCTGCTTCCTTTGTTCAGTTGTCATATACAAGTGAGGTGGGTGATGATGATGACGATGCGTCCGTGGATGTCACGTGAGTGCCTGCTAGAAGAGAAGAAGAACAGGGGGAAAGTTCAGATGGGGAGACAGAGAGGAGGAGGAGACGAGTTGGAAGTAGAGGGAGGTCATCACAACGAGCTAGTGGCACAGTCAGACAGCATGCATCAGCACCCGGGGTCAGCCAGACAGCACGTCAATCAACACATGCTGTTGCCACCACCAGAATGCCGTCACCGCCGAGCTCAGTAGTGTGGCGTTTTTTTTGTGTGTCTGCCTCTGACAACAGCGATGCCATTTGCAACCTGTGCCAAAAGAAACTGAGTCGTGGGAAGTCCAACACCCACCTAGGTTCAACTGCTTTGCGAAGGCACATGATGTCACAGCACAAACGCCAATGGGATCAACACATGAGTACAAGCAGCACACAAACTCAAAGCCGCCATCCTCCTCCTGGTCCAGCATCTTCATCCACATCAACCACTGCTGTCCTCCTTGCCCCCTCTCAACTCTCCACCGCTCCGTCTCTCGCCTCTTGCTGTTCCTGCTCATCTCCCCACAGTCAGGTGTCTGTCAAGGGCATGTTTGAGCGTAAGAAGCCAATGCCACAAAGTCACCCCCTTGCCCGGCGTCTGACAGCTGGCTTGTCTGAACTCTTGGCCCGCCAGCTTTTACCATACAAGCTGGTGGAGTCTGAGGCATTCAAAAAGTTTTTAGCGATTGGGATACCGCAGTGGAAGGTACCCGGCCAAAATTTCTTTGCCCAAAAGGCAATCCCCAACCTGTACTTAATTGTGCAAAATGAAGTAATGGTCTCAGGCACACAGTGTTGGGGCAAGGCGCCATCTGACCACTGATACCTGGTCTGCAAAGCATGGTCAGGGCAGGTATATCACCTACACTGCGCATTGGGCAAACCTGCTGACGCCTGCCAAGCATGGAATGCGTGGCTCTGCAGAGGAGTTGGTGACACCGCCACGACTTGCAGGCAGGCCTGCTGCCACCTCCTCTACTCCTCCTACTCCATCCTCTTCCATAACCTCCTCAGCTGAGTCCTCTTCTGCTGCTGCGTCTTGCTCCACATCAACGGCACCCCCCCAGCTCCCCAGATACTATTCCACATCCCGGATACGGCAGTGTCATGCCGTCTTGGGGTTGACTTGCCTCAAAGCAGAGAGTCACACCGGGCCAACACTCCTGTCCGCCCCGAACGCACAGGTGGATCAATGGCTGACTCCGCACCAACTAGAGATTGGCAAAGTGGTTTGTGACAACTTAAGAAATTTGTTGACGGCATTGAATTTGGGCAAGTTGACGCATGTGCCGTGCATGGCACATGTGTGTAATCTGATCGTACAACGCTTTGTCCATAAGTATCCAGGCTTACAGGACGTCCTGAAGCAGGCCAGAAAGGTGTGTGGCCATTTCAGGTGTTCCTACACGGCCATGGCGCACTTTTCAGATATCCAGCGGCGAAACAACATGCCAGTGAGGCGCTTGATTTGTGACAGCCCCACACGTTGGAATTCAACACTCCTAATGTTCGACCGCCTGCTCCAACAAGAAAAAGCCATTAACGAGTATTTGTATGACCGGGGTGCTAGGACAGCCTCTGCGGAGCTGGGGATTTTTTTGCCACGTTACTGGACGCTCATGCGCAATGCCTGTAGGCTCATGCGTCCTTTTGAGGAGGTGACAAACCTTGTCAGTCGCACCGAAGGCACCATCAGCGACATCATACCATTTGTTTTATTCCTGGAGCGTGCCCTGCGAAGAGTGCTGGATCAGGCCGTAGATGAGCGTGACGAGGAAGAGGAAGAGTTGTGGTCACCATCACCCCCAGAAACAGCCTTATCAGCATCGCTTGCTGGACCTGCGGCAACGCTGGAAGAGGACTGTGAGGAAGAGGAGTCAGAGGAGGAATGTGGCTTTGAGGGGGAGGAGGAAGACCAATCACAACAGTCATCCCAGGGTGCTCGTTGTCACCTATCTGGTACCCGTGGTGTTGTAAGTGGCTGGGGGGAAGAACATATCTTCAGCGAGATCACTGAGGACGAGGAACGGGACATGACTAGCTCGGCATCCAACCTTGTGCAAATGGAGTCTTTCATGCTGTCTTGCCTGTCGCAGGACCCTCGTATAAAAAGGCTGAAGGGGAACGACCTGTACTGGGTGTGCATGCTACTAGACCCCCGGTATAAGCAGAAAGTGCCTGATTTGTTACCAAATTACCGCAAGTCAGAAAGGATGCAGCAGGTCCAAAACAAATTAACAAGTATGCTTTACACAGCATATAAGGGTGATGTCACAGCACAAGGGCAATATAACAGGGGAAGAGGTGAAAGTAATCCACCTCCCACGACCACGCCGGCAAGGACAGGACGTTTAAAAGACGTGTTGTTGATGGAGGACATGCAGACCTTTTTCAGTCCTACGCATCGCATCAGCCCTTCGGGATCCACCCTCAGAGAACGACTTGACCGACAGGTAGCAGACTACCTCGCCTTAACTGCAGATATCGACACTCTGAGGAGCTATGAACCCCTTGACTACTGGGTATGCAGGCTAGACCTGTGGCCTGAGCTATCCCAATTTGCAATTGAACTTCTGGCCTGCCCCGCTTCAAGTGTCCTGTCAGAAAGGACCTTCAGTGCAGCAGGAGGTTTTGTCACCGAGAAGAGAAGTCGCCTAGGGCAAAAAAGTCTAGATTGCCTCACCTTTATAAAGATGAATGAGGGATGGATCCCGAAGGGACTGACACTGGGCGATACATTTGACTGAAAAAGGCCTGATGAGATGAGCTGCCTTCGGCTATAAATGGTCCACACGCTGCTGTCTGTTATCTGTGAATGCCGGATGACTTGCGTGAATTATCCGCCACCAACTAGGGTTCAAGAAGAGGCAATGTTTTATGGCACTTTCTGCCTGGGGAACAAAGGTCAATTTTTCTGGCCGCTGCAACAGCAGCGGCTGCAACAATATCTAATTTTTGAATTTCAATTTTTATGCCAGAAGGCGTACGGCATGTAATGGAAAAGAAAGCATATTGAACAGTCTTGCATAACACAACAGTTGTGCAAAAATACATATTTACAATGAAGACATTTTGTTAAAATTAGGTGGCTAGGCCTTCTTTTTTTTACTTTTTTGGTTAATACATTTTCTTTTTTTTTACTGTGATTGCAATTTTTAAGAGAAACCTAAGACATGTTAAAACAGACAATAGTAAAGTCCTATTATCTATCATCACTCCAGCAGTAGCTTATTATTTACAATATCTAACCTGCTCAATCGCCCTTGGGTTACCCTAGGGCAGGCTTCAGTAGGCGACCTCTCCTTTCCTCGGATAATTTTGCCGCCGGTTGCTTCTGAAGGGTCTCCTCCAGGGCTCCCCCACTCCGGTCCTTCCCCCCGAGTCGCTTCAACCATTAACAAATGTTTTATTATATTAGGGGGGCACTAAATGGGGATGTTATCCAGGGATCCCAAATTGTCTGGAACTGGGTGATTCTATCCAAGACTACATTGTTAAATCTCTCGTTGAGCAGTAAATAGTTGATTTTTTTTATTAATTCCTGAAAGTTTTAATTTGGGGTTTTCCAACTAATAGCTATGTGTATTTTTTCTTTCAAAAAATATTTTATTAGGTCAATCTTAAACATTTTAGAAGCTAGTAAGCATGTTTCTTCCCATAGTCTTATGACTGCCGAACACTCCCACCAGACATGAATAAATGTAGCCTCATTACCACTGTTCCTACAACATGAGCTGCTCCGTTTTGGATCCCATTTATTACCTTAAAAGGAGTAATATATGTCCTGTGTAGGACCTTTATTGAAGTCTCAAGCAGACTATAATTTAAAGATCCCCTACTTAAGCCTTGCCAACTTTTATCCCATGTGCTATCTGCCAACTCGGTGCCCAAATTCCTCTCCCAGGCTTTGGTATAGTCTGGTTTGTTTGCCCGTGAGTTTTCATTAAATAGTTCATACATGAGGCTAATAATACCAGGCTGAAAGGGGGAATCCCTACATTTTTTGAGTAGCCAGGTGTTTCTTTGGGGGGTTCTCCTACCACTTATCGTATATATAAAATGATGTATCCTGCAAAAATTATAGTGTTCAGCCAGGGGTAAATTGTATCTATCTCTCACCCACTCAAAGGTCATTATTTTGTCGTCATGCCACCATGGACCATCTCTTAGTAGGTTCTGAGACTTCCACCAACTGAGAGAGCTTTCCGGAAGATGTATCTTAAAGTGGGGATTGGGTACGATAGGGGTAAGATCTGATACCCGAGTGTCCAGTTTTTGTGTTCAGTTCATCTCCGTCCATATTTTTAATGAGTGCTTTATCAATGGGTTTTTCAAGTTTCTCAAAAAAGTATACAGGCCTGGAATCCATATTACTGTATCCCATGTATAAAGTGACATGCTTACATTTTCCATAAATACCCAGAGCGGCTGATGTGTTTTGGAGAATGCGCCAGAGGAATGAAAGCCAGCTGCGCTGCCTTGTAATACAGTTTGAGATTGGGGTCCCTACCCTATTTTGGAAAGACTATGAGGTCGGCCTGATTCAATTAAGGGGGCATAGGTTCTCCATTTAGTATAGCGTTAAACAAAGATTTTAGGTGCGGGGGTAAGCAAGGGCTCAAATTTCTTATAGTACAGATGAGTAAAACCGTCTGGCCCTGGGGACTTGCCAAATTTAAGATCTTGGATTGTAGATTTAACTTCCTCTTGGGATATGTCTAGGTTCAAGCTGTCCAATTGAGGTACAGGTATTTTGTGGACTTCTTGCTCTAGTAGGAAGGACTCTATGTCAGATCCGCTGCAGCGGGATTGGGATGAATATATGGTCTGATCAAAGTTTTGAAATGTTTCTTGGATAGCATTGGGGCTAAAGGAGGTTTGGCCATCAGGTAGTCTAAAGATACCGTATATTATGTCCTCTCTTGGGGGGTAAAGACACTAATAATTCCTCCAATAAAATTCTGCTTTTTTTTTTGTGGGCAAGGTCCCTGATTAGCCCCTTGGGTTATCTGTTAAAAAGAGTGGTGCAGAGACTGTGGGGGCAGTTAGCCTCCTTGTCCCTGTGTGGCCGTTTAGAATCCCTGCTGCTGCATGTTTCAGCTTTATTAAGGTGTAATTGTAAAGCTTTTGACTCAAGTAGCTGCCTGTGCTGGGTCAGTTTGGCTTAATTGCTGGGCCCTTTTCCTGCCAAGATGGCGAACGTCAGTCCATGGGCCTCTATGTCCCCTTCACTACCTTTGTCCCCGCTTGTGTGCTTATTTGGGATGGCCCCCCTTTATATCTCCGGCCCGTGGCCTTGTAAGGGTCGCCCCCTCAATCTCTGAGTGTGGATATGCAGGGATGGGGCGTTGAATCAGGCCTATCTTCTTCTCTGTTCGCTGCAAGATCAACAATACCTAATTTTTCAGGCATGTGTACATGCCTAATTTTTCTGGCCTCTGGTGCTGCACTGTGGCTTCAATAACCAAACCCAAAAAAAAGGCACATAACAGGGATTAAACTGATAGGAGTAGTACTACTTAACACACCACTCATATCTGGTGTAACAGTAGTGTACATTTAAAACCAAAAACATTTTTTCTACTGTAATAGATTGCATAGCAGTTAGTTGTCTGCAAGCGTGTGTGTCAGACCTACAGCGTCTACTCTATCCAACTTCTGCAAGTGCACAGTGCCACTCATATCTGTTGTCACAGTAGCTTGGACGCATAGTACCGATCTGTCAAAACCTGTAATGATGAATGAGGTCTAGAGTAGCCTGGTTCCCTTATCCTCTACAGGTTGAGAGCTAATGTTTGGGTGACTCCAGACCAACACATGAGTACAAGCAGCACACAAACTCAAAGCCGCCATCCTCCTCCTGGTGCAGCATCATAAGCCACATCAACCACTGCTGTCCTCCTTGCCCTCTCTCAACCATCCGCCACTCCGTCTCTCGCCTTGAGCAGTTACTGCTCATCTGCCCATAGTCAGGTGCCTGTAAAGGACATGTTTGAGCGTAAGAAGCTAATGTCACAAAGTGCCCCAAAAATGAAGTGATACGACCAACAAAGCATCTTTTTCCATCTCCCAGTTCTAAAAATCCAGGCCTTATACACGCCCCCTGATAGGTAACGTAACAAGTATTAAACTGATAAGAGTAGTACTTACAAACACGTCACTCCTATCTGGTGGGACCTTTGACTGCACGTGCCGTGCCCCAAAATTGAAGTGATACGACCAACAAAGCATCTTTTTCCATCTCCCGGTTCTAAAAATCCAGGCCTTATACACGCCCCCTGATAGGTAACGTAACAAGTATTAAACTGATAAGATTAGTACTTACAAACACGTCACTCCTATCTGGTGGCACCTTTGACTGCACGTGCCGTGCCCCAAAATTGAAGTGATACGACCAAAAAAGCATCTTTTTCATCTCCTGGTTCTAAAAATCCAGGCCTTATACACGCCCCCTGATAGGTAACATAACAAGTATTAAACTTATAAGAGTAGTACTTACAAACACGTCACTCCTATCTGGTGGCACCTTTGACTGCACGTGCCGTGCCCCAAAATTGAAGTGATACGACCAACAAAGCCTCTTTTTCCATCTCCTGGTTCTAAAAATCCAGGCCTTATACACGCCCCCTGATAGGTAACGTAACAAGTATTAAACTGATAAGAGTAGTACTTACAAACACATCACTCCTATCTGGTGGCACCTTTGACTGCACGTGCCGTGCCCCAAAATTTAAGTGATACGACCAACAAAGCATCTTTTTCCATCTGCTGGTTCTAAAAATCTAGGCCTTATACACGCCCCCTGATAGGTGCTGTAACAGGTTTTAAACTGATAAGAGTAGTACTACTTAACACACCTTATAATAATGCAGAGAGAGGCAATGCATTGAGAGGAGTCTGAAGAAGAGGAGTCAGAGGAGGAAGGTGGCTTTGAGGAGGTGGAAGACCAAACACAGCAGGCGTCCCAGGGGGCTTGTTGTCACCTTTCGGGGACACTTGGTGGCTGGGTGGAGGAAAAGACCTTCAATGACATCAGTGAGGACAAGGAATTGGACATGGCTAGCTTGGTATCCAACCTTGTGCAAATGGGGAGTTTGCGGTTGTGCAAATGGACTGTTTGTGGTTGTTTGCGGTGTGTTAAACTGGGAGTTTGGTCTGTCACTGTGAAGCGGGCCTAACCCTTACACTACCTGATCGATACAACATCATACCTGATGTTTTAAAGCACGTTATTTTAAACAATTTAGGAATGTTAGGTAATTTATGCCCTCTATGACTTAAAACCAGACTCTGTATGAACTATGTAATTTTCCGTGGGAGTTTTGCCATGGACCCCCCTCCGGCATGCCACAGTCCAGTTGTTAGACCCCTTGAAACAACTTTCCCATCACTATTGTGGCCAGAAAGAGTCCCTGTGGGTTTTAAAATTTGCCTGCCCATTGAAGTCTATGGCGGTTCGCCAATGTTCGCCGGTTCGCGAACATTTGCAGCGATTCGCGTTCGCGGTTCGCGAACCGAAAATTTTAGGTACGCGACATCACTATTTCTGGACTTTACTACTGATAGACAATTTACATTCTTCTGCACAAAGGCTGCACATTGGACGCTCTAGGACTTTCCAGCATGATAATTACCCTAAGCACAAGGCCAAGTTGACGCTCCAATGATTACAGCAGAAAAAGGTGAAGGTTGTGGAGTGGCCATCACAGTCTTCTGACCTTAATATAATCGAGCCACTCTGGGGAGGTCTCAAATGTGCGGTTCATGCAAAACGACCAAAGACTTTGCATGATCTGGAGGCATTTTGCCAAGATGAATGGGCAGCATAATAATCGTTTGGCTATTACAGAACCCATATTTGTATGTGACTATTACTATATAGGCAAAATGCTAGGCAGGAAAATTATGCATAACTCAGGATGCCAGGTTTTCTATGTACACCCCTGTACACTGACTATACTTTTATTTGCATAAAAAGCTTAGGTTTCATTATTCCTCAGGATAAATAATTCCTATGGTCAATAAAACTGACAATATTATTAGAAACAAGCCTGGTATATTATACTAAGGCATTTAACAGACTCATTCAGACGCAAGCACAAAAATGAACATCTTTAAATGTCAAAACATATTATTCACATATGCAATGAGCCAGCACTCCTGGGGCCTCATTCTATTAACGGCCGTAGGAGATGCGTGGCCTCAAGGACCGGCCCCAGGCTATTTGTCTATTCTATTCCCTTGCGGCCGAGGGCTCCGGCAGGCTTGCGGCCGGCGCCCTGTTATCCCTTGCGGCTGCACGCGCAGCAGGAAAGCTTTTGATCTTACAAGAAAGCCACGGTTGCTATTCAAATGCTACGTAAACCCTCTCATCAAGGCCGTAATTAGCTAAAACCGAGCGGCAGCTTCCTTGCACCAAAAAAGTTCCGCTAGCACCAATTAAGCACATAATAAAGCCATCCTGCACTTTGATGAGACATTAAAAGTAATTGGAGGTGTTAGCATTCATAGCACAACATTCCCCTACACTCAAATCTGAAAATCATTTTTATTTTAATTCATGTAAAATGTCCGTGGACAAAGTTCCAGGGGCTTGGAGCACCTCAGACCCGCAAAGGCTGCAGGATTAGCCTCCGTCAAGTCCGTAAATGGGTAAAATAGACCCACGGGTCGTAAAGGGCTTACTTACAAGTCATAGCATAGAAAAGCCATCCTGTACTTTTATTAAAAGTGAAAGTGATGATTGGTTTTAGAATTAATAGCTCAACATTCCCCTACTCTCAAATCTGCAATAAAAGATATTTAACTTCATGTTCAATCTTCGTGTTTTATCTATCATGCAAGCCTGCACGGGTTTGAATAACGAGCTACGGGCTTGAAGGTCATTTATCCGCCAAACCCGTACGTGCTTAAGCAAGAAGCTACGCTCGTGATTTACGGCCAGAAGTCTCAAGCCCGTAATCCTGGTTTTCCTGGCGCCACCTGAAATCAATTAACCAATAGGAAGACGACAATTAAGGCCGCAAATAGTTTAAAAGTGCGGGAAATTGTATGCTGTGCAAGTGGACACACAGGTCTTGGAGTTGGAGGGGGAGAGAGAGCGAGAGTGATTGATTGATAGAAAGAGAAAGAGAGAGATAGTTAGTGTGTGAGACTGCGTGTTAGAGTGCAAGAGAGTGTGTGTTAGAGTGTGAGAGAGTTAGAAATAGAAAGTGTGTGAGAGAGAGAGAGAGTGATTGAGAGACAGAGAGTGAGGAGAGGAGGAGAGATAGAGGGAGAGAGAGAAGGCAGTGAAGGGAGAGGCCAGGGAGAGCAGGGCCCCCAGCCACAGGCTGGCCAGAAAGCTGCTGCTGCTGCCAGAAAAAGGGCAGCAAACTTTAATGAGGGGGAGATTGAGACTCTCATAAGAGGAGTTCAAGCCCACCACTCCATCTTAACTGGTGGGAGCGAGGGGAGGCCCAGGCAGAGGACAGAAGCCTGGAGGGCAATTACAGCTGAAGTCTCTTCACTGGGGTATGCAAACCGGACCTGGCAGTCTGTCCAGAACTGGTATCAGGACTGCTGCATTGATGTCAAAAAGAAAATGGCGAACAAGGCCAATGCAAGGCGTGGAACCGGTGGTGGGCCTCCAGAAACATTTACCTACCCCGGTTGGGAGGCCACAGTGCGAGATATGATCCAGCCAGTGGCAGTCGTGGGCATCCTTGGCCTGGTGGACTCGGTTGGGTCAGAAAGCCTGCAATGTGAGCACCGTATACACCTTCACACCCTCATATGTACGCACATGTACCCCACACAGATAGATAACTGACGTTGAATTGCACTGTAAAATATCTGGTTGTGACTCCAGATATATGAGGCAGCAAAAATCATGTAAATCCAGTGTGAAGAAATATACTTGTCAGAATTGTTAGCAATGAAATATATGTCCAATACCTCCACCCACAACTGATTATGATACAGTTTTGCAAATCTATTGATGTTACTGTTATGTTTGCTGTTGGTTCAGAGTGCATATAAAGCATACATGACAACTCCATTGCAATTGTTTATTGTCATGAGTTCCCCTGTTACACTCTACTCCATGTTAATCTGGCCCATTCATAGCTGTTTGGCTTAACACTCCTACTGCTTAGAACCAATGTACATCTTGAAACTAGGTATAGCGGATGTATTCTGTTTTATGTGGGCATTTCAGTATGTGCTGGAAGAGAGCCGCCGCCGACTCTTGGGATGCGGCTGCGCTTGCGTCCCCATGTAGCCGTCAAAAATAGATGGTACACCCAAAGCCCCAAACCCTCGTTCAGGTGTCAAAGACTTGTGTGACTCAATAAATTAAGGGTACAGGGGTGGATGAGATGAGGAGAGAGACAGACAGACAGACAGAGAGACAGAGAGAGAGAGAGAGACAGAGAGACCAGTGTAGCCTGTAATAGAAATGGAAGATCACAAATATCACACATTGATGCATGTTCGGACATCCACATGTGGTTCTTTACCTTGGCTAGATCAAGTGGAGTATTCACCGAAGAGATCTGTTCGCCCAGGACACGTCTGCATGTTCCGATAAACTTTTCTGACCGCTTCAGCAATACATAGGGGATGTCTTGGGGAAAAGAAAGTTAGGCCTACATTAATGGAGTTATTAGTAATTTCCTCTCATGCATACATGCACATGTTTCCTGCAAATACTCACTTACAATGTAGACGACATTGATGTAGCTGATGTTCTGTTGCTGTACTGGTTGTTTCCCATGTCTGTGTGGGTAAACAATGTGTTGACACACGGCAGCAGTTCTGTAATGGCAATATGATGATATGAGTCACACAATCCATATGATATATTGCACAATGATTCTTAGTTAACACATCCTTGAGACTATTCCTGTTATCTGACTGAGAATGCTTTTACCAGCATTCGCTGACAAAGAACAGGAGAGATCCCCTCTTTGCATCCCATGAGGTACATTTATTATGGTTTATAATATGCTGGTATGTTCATATATCCAGATTGCTATGAATTGCATTGACCTCCATGGGATGTGGAATAGCATGATCAGACAATGGGAACATTACTGTTCTGTGAAGATGTTTTCAAATATGATTGTGAGGCCTATATCCATTGACATTGTGGAATATATCAGACCATCCATTTAGCCTAGCTTCTGGAGGTTTGCAGATATCAATATATATGATGTGTATGGGAATATGCGCATACTTACCATTAACGGATATCAGAGCAGGCTGTATTTGATCCAGTGTTAAGAATGTGTCACGAGACATATGTTAGATCACAAAGCTATCCTCTACTGTGGACTGCTGGATATTCTGCATGACAATGGGGAAGGAGAAAAGAGATGTATTAGTAACCATAATCAAGGTACATTATAGTTGGTTGTTATTGGTTTCAGATTTACATGGGAAGTACTCACGAATGACGTGGGCACGTAGTCGTGACAAAAAAATACAGTGTGGTGGCTCAGGTATACAGTTTAAGACCCAAATGCAAATGTGTAGATTAGGGTGCACCTTAGGATAAATTGATAAAGCCAAGAAGAGAGAAAAGATCCTATTTTAGGGCACACCTAATAATCCTTGTCTTAGAACGAAGAGGATAAACTATACAGTAAAACTTAGCTTTTAATAATAATAATTAAAATCCATATTAAAATATATACACTTAGGTGGCTGAGAGATGGCAGAGCTATGAAATTAGTGGAGATAATGTATCTAAATAGAGAAATCTGTCCTAGGTGTACTGGCCATATACAAAAAAAGTGTTAGTGTCGTCACAAAAAAAAAAAAAAAAGCTAAGTTTTACTGTATAGTTTATCCTCTTCGTTCTAAGACAAGGATTATTAGGTGTGCCCTAAAATAGGATCTTTTCTCTCTTCTTGGCTTCACGTAGTCGTGACCCCTGAATGTTATCCTCACCAGGGGCTGGTACTGGACGCTCCGCCGGTTACATAGTTACATAGTTACATAGTAATTAAGGTTTGAAAAAAGACTTTCAGTCCATCAAGTTCAACCTGTTAAGATCTCCTCTGATCTGCAATATGCGGAATAGTTATTAATTAAATAATTATTAATAGTATAGTATTTGAGGATGAATAAGGAGTTAGTCCATCAAGTTCAACCTTTTTAGATCTCTATTGATCTTTTTAATGTGGACTATTTATTATTATTTGTTAATTGTTATTTGATCCAGAGGAAGGCAAACAGAAAAAAAAAAACAATGAAACTTTGCCAATTGTCTCATAAGGAAAAAAAAAAGCAAAATTCCTTCCTGACCCCAGAAACTGGCGATCAAATTTCTCCCTGGATCAATACTCCTTCGCTAGTTATGTAGGATAGCCTTGAATGCCCTCTTTATTCAAAAATATATCTAACACCTTTTTGAAGTTGTCTATCGAATTCGCTGTCACCACCTCATTTGGTAGAGAATTCCAAAGTTTAACCACCCTAACTGTAAAGAACCCTTTTCTTTGTTTAAGGTGAAATCTTTTTTCCTCTAACCTCAAAGGATGTCCTCTTGTCAGTTGAAAATCTCTTGCTACAAAAAGTTCACATGACAAAGCCTTATATTGACCCTGGATTCATTTATATAACGTAATCATATCTCTTCTTAGACGCCTTTTTTTGTAGCGAAAATAAGTTTAATTTTGTTAGTCTTTCTTCATAACTTAGCCCCTCCATTCCCCTTATTAGTTTTGTAGCCCTTCTCTGTACTTTTTCCAGCTCTAAAATGTCTTTTTTTTAGGTGGTGCCCATAATTGTACTCCATATTCCAAATGAGGACGTACTAGAGATTTGTATAGTGGCAGAATTATATCTTCTTCCCTGGCTTCTATACCCTTCCTGATACATGCTAATATTTTATTTGCCTTTGCAGCCGCTGCTTGGCTTTGAGCGCTGTTACCTAGGTGGTTGTCCACTAGTACTCCCAAATCCCTTTCAACATCTGATACCCCTAGATTTTCTCCATTAAGATTATAGATTGCTTGGCTATTGTTCCTTCCCAAATGCATAACCTTACATTTATTTGTATGAAATCTCATCTGCCATTTAGCCGCCCATTTCTCTAATTTTTGCAAATCCTTTTGTAGGGAAAGTACATCATTATCTGATTTTATTACCTTGCACAACTTAGTGTCATCAGCAAAGATGGATACACTACATTTGAGTCCTACTTCAATGTCATTAATAAATATGTAAAAAGGAGAGGACCTAATACTGAACCTTGAGGAACCCCACTTATCACATTAGACCAATCGGAGTATGTTCCATTCACAACAACCCTTTGCTTCCTGTCTTTTAGCCAGCTCTCGATCCATGAGCAGATATTTACTTCAATTCCTGTATCCCTTAGTTTGCTCACTAGTCTTCCATGTGGCACTGTATCAAATGCCTTTGAAAAATCTAAAAAGACTACATCCACTGAGTTGCCCTGATCCAAGTTCCTACTAACCTCCTCATAAAAACTAATTAGATTGGTCTGACACGACCTATCCTTCATAAATCTGTGTTGACTGCTACCTATGATCCTGTTCAAATAGACATATTCTTGTATTCTGTCCCTTATTAACCCTTCTAAAAGCTTCCCAACTACAGAAGTGAGGCTCACTGGTCTATAATTCCCCGGATTTGCTCTAGATCCCTTCTTAAATATAGGTATCACCTCTGCTTTTCTCCAGTCATCTGGTAGAGACCCTGTAGTGAGTGAGTCTTGAAAGATTAGATATAATGGTTTGGATATTACAGAACCCAGCTCCCTCAGTGCCCTTGGATGTATTCCATCAGGACCTGGGGCTTTATTAACATTTATTTTCTCCAACCTCTTTTGTATTACTTCCTGCGTTAACCAATTATTTAGTGATGGTAGTGTAGTCCCATTATGTTGTGGTGTCCCAACCACTGGTACCTCCCTTGTGTATACAGAAGAAAAGAACCTATTTAGCACATTTGCCTTTTCATGGTCACTAATTATCAGATGGCCTGTGTCACATTGTAATGGTCCTATCGATTCCTTCCTGGCCTTCTTCCCATTAATATATTTAAAAAATATTTTAGGGTTAGTCTTACTTTCCATTGCAACTGACTTCTCATTTTCTATTTTAGCCAGTCTAATAGTCCTTTTGCAAGACTTGTTGATTTCCTTATAGTCACGTAAAGCTGCCTCTGTTCCCTCCTACTTGTATAATTTAAATGCATGTTTCTTTTTCCTCATCATGATCTTTAAGTCATTGTTAAGCCACATGAGATGTGATTTACTCCTATTAATTTTGTTTCCACATGGTACATGCTGATGAGCATGTTTATTTAGTAAGGATTTGAATGTTGTCCATTTTTTTTCAGTATTCTTCCCTGTAAGTTCTTTGTCCCAGTCTATATGTTGTATTTGCTGCCCGTAGCCCATAAAAGTTAGCCCTTTTAAAGTTTAGAGTTTTTGTTGGCCCCTTGCAACTCTGTTTTTTGTATTCAATCTCAAATGAGACTGTGTTGTGATCACTGTTCCCCAAGGGTTCCCCTATTTTTACATTTGATATTATATCAATATTACTTGTGATGACTAAATCCAAGATTGCCCCATTTCTAGTAGGTTCTTGTATTACCTGGGCCAGATAATGATCCCTGAGTGTACTCAAGAACCTGCTCCCCTTAGCTGAGCTGCTGATCTCATTTATCCAGTTAATTTCAGGGTAATTAAAGTCTCCCATTATTAGAACTTGCCCATGCTTAGCTGCATTTCCAATCTGTAACAATAATTGTATTTCCTCACTTTCAGCTATATTTGTGGGTTTATAGCATACTCACATCAATATGCGTTTAGAATAAGCTCCTCCACTATTTAGCTCAACCCACAAAGATTCAATGATGCCGTTAGTGCCAGCATAAATATCTTCTCTGACTATAGGCTTAAATTCAGGCTTAACATAAAGACAGATCCCTCCTCCTCTTTTACCATTTCCCCTATCTTTCCTAAATAGGTGATAACCATCCAGATTAACAGTCCAGTCATGAGATTCATCCCACCATGTTTCCGTAATGCCTATTAAGCCCCATTTTTCTTGTACTGCTAATATTTCTAGCTCATCCATTTTCCCAGGCAAACTTCTTGCATTAGAAAGCATAAACTTTATGTTGCTATGGCTCTGCTGTTGGGAAGTGCCTGCCACTGTATTTGAGGCCCCTTTTAATACCTCCCTACTTTCTATTGTAACCCTCCCCCCTTCTCCTCCCACATGGGTAACTAATTCATCCCTTTCCCTCTCTACCCTATTATCCCCAATACTTCTATATAGTCCCTCCCCCCCACCTACAAGTTTAAAAACTCCCCCAGCCGTTCTACCATCCTATCCCCTAGCACAAAAGCGCCCTCATCATTAAGGTGCAATCCATCCCTGCTATAGAGATTGTACCCAAGTGAGAAGTCAGCCCAGTGCTCTAAAAACCCAAAACCCTCTGCACTGCACCACTTTTTTAGCCACGCATTAACCTCCCTAAGCTCCTTCTGCCTCCCTGGGCTAGCACGTGGCACTGGTAGTATCTCAGAAAATACTACCTTGGAGGTCCTTGCTTCAAGCTTATTCCCTAATTCTCTAAAATCATTCTTTAGAACACTCCATCTTCCACTAACTTTGTCATTGGTACCAATATGTACCAAGACCGCCGGTTCATTACCAGCCCCTCCCAATAATTTATCCACCCAATCCACAACATGCCGAACCCGAGCACCCGGGAGACAGCAAACTGTTCGATTGCTGGGATCTGGGTGACAAATTACCTTCCTATTAATAGAGTCCCCTACCACCAAAACATGTCTGTTGCTCTGCCTATTCTGCCCTCCCTCTCCTCCAGTAGAACTGTTCTCCCGGCTATTAGAGGGAACAGCTCTATCTGGCATTGCCATTCCTGAATGGACATCCCCAACAGTTTCACTCAATCTGGCAAATCTGTTGGTGTTTGTCAACTCAGAACTGGCCTGCCTCCTCCTGTTCCCCCTGATTCCCCTTCTAACTGTAACCCAGCTACTTCCCTGGACATCCTCACTAGCCCCAGCTCCTCCCTCCATACTAGGCCCAGCTAAACTGTGCTCCTTGAGCACCACCTCCCTTTCCAGTGGTGCAGTATCACTAAGTGCTGCAATTCTCCTCTCCAGATCTTCAATTTGAGCTTCCAGAGAGGCAACATGCTCACACCTGTCACAGAGGTATGGACCCTGGATCATCTGTTCCAGTAGTGCATACATTTGGCAGGATTATCAGTTACAAAAATACAGTGAGAAAACAAATCAATGTATTTGTATAAAGATTTCCTTTCCACACCTTAAACCAAACAAAACAGAAACAATATATAAGTTTGTTTTCTGTTTTTTCTTATAATACCCCTTTTCTTTGGATTTCCTCCTTTTATTTAATCTCGAACACACTAACTACACTTACATTAGAAATGATTGCAAGCTCGCTCTTCCCTTGTTAAAATAGACCCCGCCTACTCACCTGTACAATGATAAATGAGCACAGGATAGAAAACACTGTCCTGCCCCACAGAACTGATTCAAACAGAACACAACATAATGCACACAGATAAACCTTTACACAGACCATGCCAAACCCACTCTCACCTGTACACTGATTACTGCAACAGGACAGAAAACTGTGCAGTGACTTACAGAGCGGTTTCAAAACCAGACCTCACAGAAATGCACCCAGATATAACTTACACAGACCAAGCCACACCCACGCTCACCTGTACACTGATTACTGCAACAGACAGAAAACTCTGCACTGACTTACAGAGCGGATTCAAAACCAGACCTCACACAAATGCACCCAGATATAACTTACACAGGCCAAGCCACACCGACTCTCACCTGTACACTGATTAATGCAACAGACAGAAAACTCTGCACTGACTAACAGAGCGGATTCAGACTAACAGAGCGGATTCAAGCGGAGCATCATCAATGTTCCCCAGACAGTTGGCCTGTACTGCTATATTGTGCAGACAACATCAGGCCATGATGATGTGACAAAACTTCACTGGTGTATACTGTAGAGCCCCGCCAATGGAATGTAAACATCTGAAGCACATCATCAGGAGGCCAAAGGTGCGCTCTATTACATTCCGGGTTCTGGCATGGGCCGCATTGTACCTCTCCTCCCCCTCTGTGTGTGGATTGTTCACAGGGGTCAACAACCACGACAAACACCTATATCCTGCATCACCTGAAGGAAACAAAAATGGGAGATGTAGATATGAATGTGATGTTGTGCTGATCGTTAAAGCATCTGTAAATATACACAATGATTAATGTGACGTTAGTTTAGGGATCTCTGGGTTGGAACTTCCTACTCCTATGACCAGGTCACATCGGGTTAGGCACAGCAACAAGCTACGATGCAATGGCTCAGTCGGCACACCTTCTTTAGGGCGCACAGCAAATGAGCGCGGACAATACAGCACTGACAGAAGCCGGCGACAGTAGCGCACTGTTGAAAATTGTGTGGCAAAATGTGCGTCGATCAAAGAGCGCAAGTTGTAGAATCTATTGCCTAATGGGCCAAAACCCGAGCCCTCAGACCCCATACCTAACCCGAACCACTGAGACCCCATGCCTAACACTAACACTCAGAACCCGAAACCTTAGCCCAAAGACCCCTAACCCTAAAACCCCTAAGTCCACCCTTAAGTACTTATCTCAACTACTGAGCGCAGATGTCTGGCGGCTAACATCCGTGTCATGCCTGGGATGGTTCTATTGGTCCGTGAGAAAGGCTCCATGTCCTCCCTGAGGACCGCATAGAGCTCCTTCAGGCTGGCTAGCCTAAAACGCTCATACACTTCCACATCAGTTAACCCCTCTAATGTGACTCTCTCCCTGTACACCCTGGGTGCACAAAGCCTCCTGGCAGGCTCCTGGGCCTGCTCCCCCCCTGAGGGGCTGGCTGTGCAGGAGCCCCCACTTCATGTGCCACACCCTCTAGGGGTCTCTCATCTGGCCCCCCCATCAGCTGATCACCCACATCAAGGTCCTCCTCCCTGTCTGCAGGTGCCCTCATATCCCCCTGTCCCTGTGCCACTGGAGCTCTCTCCCCTAACTGACCCCCCACCATGACCTTAGGCATATCCGGTGATGAACCACATGCCTGCCTTGGTTCCGGACCACCATGGATTGCATCAGCACGCTCACCCACATTCACTCCCAGCCGCCCCTCTCTGTCACGCCTTAGCCACTCCTCAGTCGCACACCTGACAGCCGGGTTTCCACTCTGCAACATTCGAAACAAATATCCATTCCTACGGCGCTTGGCTCTACTCACATACCTATACACCGCACTCAGATTGCTGCTATCCATGATGGTGCAGACTTGCTAATTCATGGCTGATGATGTTGTTTTATAGCTTGTTAATTACCACAGCTGTGATTATCCTGGTGGATTTCACCAATGGAAAAGCTCACTGGTGTCTCTAAGCTTCATCATGTTATGAAGTTCCCTGATCATGGATTGGTTTAGCCAGCTTAATTTGTAACCCCTAATATTCTGGCCCACATTTGAATTTGGGCCCATGCTACGTGATCTATGTAATGTGGCATTGAAATATAGCCAATATTTGTGTTCCAAAAAGTAGATGTGATGAGAGAGATGTAAATCAGATAATGTTGATATGTTTAGGGGACACATTCTAGCCTTTGTGAGTGCTAAAGGGTTAATATGGCCGCCATATTGAGGATGTACATGACAATAAAAATATATCTTTTATTTACATATTTGATCCTTGGGGATTGTTTTGCCAGTAATTTGAATGCCTTTTATTGCTTCATTTATACTTTTAGGGCCCTTGCAGCCCTGTTTCATTCCAATGCCGTAAGTGCAACGTGTGAACCTCAACGGATGCGGCCGTAAATTTAATATAGCCATCCGCGAATCACGGCCTTGAGAATGTAGGAAGGCTGTGACGTTTAGGCGCACACGCAAGTTGGATGGGGGACCGACTAGCCGCCCCCGGCATGAACCATCCAATAGCGGAATCACGCATCGTGCCACAGGTCTAACAGCCAATCACTTACGGGATAAACCATTTGATTGACAGTGGGAGTGAATAAATAGGAATGACACGAGCCCACGCCTCAACTGTGTTGTGATTTTGGCCGAAGTAGCACGCGGTTCCCGGAGCTTGGTGGGTGAGAGGAGGTAAGTTGCTTTATTATCAAGTTGTGTTTTATGTTCTTTTTACGAAAATACATTACTACATTTACGGAGTACGATGTAAAGAAGTACAATTGCGTTCTTTTTCTTGTTTATAGGTTTTTGGAGAGTTTACAGTTTGTGTTTGTTGTCCAGAAAGGAATTGATTGGAGGGAGGTAAGTTGCATTGTACATGATTTTCATCCTATCAAGCTGTATTTTATTTTTATGTTTTGACAATTTCTATATTTACTGAATACACTGGCGAGAAGTACAATTGTGTTTTTTTCTTGTTTATAAGTTTTTGGAGAGTTTCAAGTTTGTGTTGTTTGTCCAGAAAGGAATTGCTTGGAGGGAGGTAAGTTGCATTGCACATGCTTTTCATCCTATCAAGCTGTATTTTATTTTTATGTTTTCACAATTTCTACATTTACTGAATACACTGGCGAGAAGTACAGTTTTTTGGGGGGGTTGGCTTATAGGTTTGGAGAGGTTTTTTTTGTGGGGAGAGGAGTTTGGTGGAGTGAGGTAAGTTATTTATATTTTAATGTTTCGTATTATATCTTGATATATATATATATATATATATATATATATAGAGAGAGAGAGAGAGAGAGAGAGATTGAGAGAGAGATTGAGAGAGATTGAGAGAGATTAAGAGAGATTGAGAGAGATTGAGATTTAGAGAGATTGAGATTGAGATTGAGAGAGATTGAGATTGAGAGAGATTGAGAGAGATTGAGATTGAGAGAGATTGAGATTGAGAGAGATTGAGAGAGATTGAGATTGAGAGAGATTGAGATTGAGATTGAGAGAGATTGAGATTGAGAGAGATTGAGATTGAGAGAGATTGAGATTGAGAGAGATTGAGAGAGATTGGGATTGAGAGAGATTGAGATTGAGATAGATTGAGATAGATTGAGAGAGATTGACATTGAGATTGAGAGAGATTAAGATTGAGAGAGATTGAGATTGACAGAGATTGAGATTGAGATTGAGAGAGATTGAGAGAGATTGATAGAGATTGATGGAGATTGAGATTGAGAGAGATTGAGAGAGATTGAGATTGAGAGAGATTGAGAGAGATTGATATTGAGTTTGAGAAAGATTGAGATTGAGAGAGATTGAGAGAGATTGAGATTGAAAGAGATTGAGATTGAGAAAGATTGAGATTGAGAGAGATTGAGATTGAGAGAGATTGAGATTGAGATTGAGAGAGATTTCTACACATATTTGCAATACACATAGGTGTTCCAAACTGCTTCTTCAATGGGGCTTGGTGGGTGAGAGGAGGTAAGTTGCTTTATTATCAAGTTGTGTTTTATGTTCATTTTACAAAAATACATTACTACATTTACGGAGTACGATGTAAAGAAGTACAATTGCGTTCTTTTTCTTGTTTATAGGTTTTTGGAGAGTTTACAGTTTGTGTTTGTTGTCCAGAAAGGAATTGATTGGAGGGAGGTAAGTTGCATTGTACATGATTTTCATCCTATCAAGCTGTATTTTATTTTTATGTTTTGACAATTTCTATATTTACTGAATACACTGGCGAGAAGTACAATTGTGTTTTTTTCTTGTTTATAAGTTTTTGGAGAGTTTCAAGTTTGTGTTGTTTGTCCAGAAAGGAATTGCTTGGAGGGAGGTAAGTTGCATTGCACATGCTTTTCATCCTATCAAGCTGTATTTTATTTTTATGTTTATGTTTTCACAATTTCTTACATGGGTGAGGGTTGCTAAGTGGTGGTGAAGCAGCTTGTGTACCTGAATGAAGCTGTGAGCTACTGTAGGTGGGCAGGTCATAGCAGAGAGATCAGACAAATTCCAATCCACTAGAGGAGGAACTTACAACCCACTCCAATCTATTTGGCATTCAAACTTTGGAGAACAGCACAGGCAGAGACCTAGCTGAATGTGCTGCAGTCCATAGGGTCACAGAGAGTCGGACACAACTGAAGAACTTAAACACATATATTGAAATATTCCCCTGTTACTTGATATATGCCAAGTGGCGGTCTGATTTGGCCACTATTTGTGTTCTCTAATGTAGATGTGATGAGCGAGATGTGTATTCTATCGTTGATCAATTATATAGCGTGCATCGAATGTGCGCTGTCATCTGCGCACCGACACATGCGCGCATCAACACTAGCAGGCCCGACAGGAGGCTAGCAGATCTAGTGATTAGGATTAGGCTGTGGGGTGTAAGGGTTAGGATTAGGCTGCGGCTACAAGGGTTAGAAGGGTTTATGGCATTATGTCATATCACTTGCGCCCTTTCATCGACGCGCAATAGTCAAAAACATTAGAACTGCGCAATGATGTGGACCCGCTCATGTCAGCTACATGTTGTCAAAACACATTTGCTGTGCGCGCCAATGTTGGGGTGACATATTCTATTATGGGGCTGTTTTAGAGGCTACAATGGAACCTGTATGTGTGTTGACCAATCAAACATATGAGGAATATTAAACTAATTTTAACAATTGTTAATTTGGAGGCTGTAATGCTTGGGCCTCCATTTTAGGGTTACAGGCTTAAACCATGCAGACTGCAAAAAACGTAACAAAATGGATACCTTCAACCTCCAAGCACGTACGGGCTTTAAGAACGAGCTACGGGCTTGGAGGACATGCGCCCTCCAAGCCCGCACGGGCATGAATAAGGAGCTACGGGCTTGAATAAACGAACTACGGGCTTGATCATTAAAGTCTGTGGGACTAGGACGGATTTTAAAATCAAAGTACAATTTGGGGATGTGCAAGCTTGATAATGTTTTGCTATTAATCCTCATGCCCCCCATTATGTTCCCCATCATTTACAGTGCTTTGCAGTGCTGGATTGAATATATATTGGCTTCTACAATGCTTTGAGTGTGCGGCCCTCAACCTCCGAACCCGTACAGGTTTTAACAGGGACGGAAAATAAACCGTAAATGAAATAGCAAGCTTGAGAGGGTGTTGCTATTAATCCTCGTGTCCCCCATTATGATGCCTAGCATTTACAGAGCTTTACAGTGCCATCTTGAATTTATATTTGCATTTACAGTTTTCTGACTTTGCGGCCGAAATATTTTTTTTACCGGCGCGGGAAAAACGCTTGCGGCCGTTTGCATGATGTGCAGCCAGCCGTAAGGGCGATTTCCTTGCGGCTCCGTCCATTTGAATAGCAGGGTAGCAGTAGCTCTACACAAAGCCGTAAGATGGCCGCAAGGAATCGCAGCTTTGCGGCCATTTTACGGTCGTTAATAGAATGAGGCCCCTGGTGTTTGTCTTGTAGTTATTCCAATAAAAATGCTGATGTATATGTGTCTGCTTCCTGACTGTCTATAAACAATTCAAAGTGGCTGATTTATGCATGGTGTACAATGTATACTCATTTGCTAAATAAACTTTTCTGTTCATAATCCTGACAATAAATAGTTCTCTCACTAACTAATTCACTTAATAGGACATGGAGTGCATGGTATTATTGTGCATTTAAAATGGTCTCTTTTTGCAAAACGTATCTACAGGGAGTGCAGAATTATTAGGCAAGTTGTATTTTTGAGGATTAATTTTATTATTGAACAACAACCATGTTCTCAATGAACCCAAAAAACTCATTAATATCAAAGCTGAATATTTTTGGAAGTAGTTTTTAGTTTGTTTTTAGCTATTTTAGGGGGATATCTGTGTGTGCAGATGACTATTACTGTGCATAATTATTAGGCAACTTAACAAAAAACAAATATATACCCATTTCAATTATTTATTTTTACCAGTGAAACCAATATAACATCTCAACATTCACAAATATACATTTCTGACATTCAAAAACAAAACAAAAACAAATCAGTGACCAATATAGCCCCCTTTCTTTGCAAGGACACTCAAAAGCCTGCCATCCATGGATTCTGTCAGTGTTTTGATCTGTTCACCATCAACATTGCGTGCAGCAGCAACCACAGCCTCCCAGACACTGTTCAGAGAGGTGTACTGTTTTCCCTCCTTGTAAATCTCACATTTGATGATGGACCACAGGTTCTCAATGGGGTTCAGATCAGGTGAACAAGGAGGCCATGTCATTAGATTTTCTTCTTTTATACTCTTTCTTGCCAGCCACGCTGTGGAGTACTTGGACGCATGTGATGGAGCATTGTCCTGCATGAAAATCATGTTTTTCTTGAAGGATGCAGACTTCTTCCTGTACCACTGCTTGAAGAAGGTGTCTTCCAGGAACTGGCAGTAGGACTGGGAGTTGAGCTTGACTCCATCCTCAACCCGAAAAGGCCCCACAAGCTCATCTTTGATGATACCAGCCCAAACCAGTACTCCACCTCCACCTTGCTGGCGTCTAAGTCGGACTGGAGCTCTCTGTCCTTTACCAATCCAGCCACGGGCCCATCCATCTGACCCATCAAGACTCAGTCTCATTTCATCAGTCCATAAAACCTTAGAAAAATCAGTCTTGAGATATTTCTTGGCCCAGTCTTGACGTTTCAGCTTGTGTGTCTTGTTCAGTGGTGGTCGTCTTTCAGCCTTTCTTACCTTGGCCATGTCTCTGAGTATTGCACACCTTGTGCTTTTGGGCACTCCAGTGATGTTGCAGCTCTGAAATATGGCCAAACTGGTGGGAAGTGGCATCGTGGCAGCTGCACGCTTGACTTTTCTCAGTTCATGGGCAAATATTTTGCGCCTTGGTTTTTTTCACATGCTACTTGCGACCCTGTTGACTATTTTGAAGGAAACGCTTGATTGTTCGATGATCACGCTTCAGAAGCTTTGCAATTTTAAGAGTGCTGCATCCCTCTGCAAGATATCTCACTATTTTTGACTTTTCTGAGCCTGTCAAGTCCTTCTTTTGACCCATTTTGCCAAAGGAAAGGAAGTTGCCTAATAATTATGCACACTTGATATAGGGTGTTTATGTCATCACCTAATATGCTTAATTGGTAGTAGGCTTTTGAGCCTATACAGCTTGGAGTAAGACAACATGCATAAAGAGGATGATGTGGTCAAAATACTCATTTGCCTAATAATTCTGCACTCCCTGTAAACTTAAATGAAAATAGTTCATTGTGCACAGAAAAATTAATTTGTGTGCAAATCTTTTTGGGCAGAGCATAATTACTCATGCTCTAGGACCTCCATTAAAATACATTGTATACATTAACAGATCGTTACTTGTTCGACTATCTGTGACCATATGGATCACAGTACATCAGCCACTGCCTCTTTGAGCTTCCTCAAGGTCATGATCATTGCTTCAGTGACCTCATCAATCATTCTTCAGTTCATCATTTCTCTGCTTCGTGTGCCTTCAATCTTATCCAGCATCAGAGTCTTCTCTATGCAACATGTCTTCTTATGATATGGACAAAATATTTGATCTTCAACGTCATGATAAAACCTTCCAGTGAACAGTTTGTCTTGATTTCCTGTAGTATTGATTGATATGATCTTTTTGCAGTCCAACTCAGTCTTCTTAATGGTTCAGCTCTCATGTCCATATGTTACTATTGGGAATACCATGGTTTTAACACTGCAGTCCTTTGTTGATATTTTTACTTTTTGATATCTTGTCCAGACTTACCATTGCTTCCCTCCCCAGAATCAAATGTCTTTTAAATGTCATGGCTACAGTCAAGATCTGCAAAGATCGGGAAACTCTGGAAGATAAAATCTGCCACTGCCTCCACTTCTTTCCCATCTATTATCGAGGAACTGAGATTGTTTTTTGCTATGATCTTCATCCTTTTTAATGTTGAGTAGCAGGCCAGCTTTTGCACCCTCTTCACATTCATCAATGGATTATTTAGCTCTTCTTCACTTTTAGCCATCAGAGTAGTATCATCTGTGTATCTGCGGTTATTAATATTTCTGCCAGCAATATATATTTTGGTTTTGTGTTCATCTAGCCAGGCTTAAGCGTGATGTATTCTGCATATAAGTTGAATAAAAAAAGGTGACAATATACTGTACAACTTTGTAACACTACTTTCCCAATCTTGAAGCATTACATTGCTCTATACTGACTGCAGATTCTTGGTACACTTACAGATCCCTCAAGAGGTGAATGAGATAGTCTGATGTTCCAATCTCTTTTAGAACTTGCCACATTTTGTTATTATCCACACTGTCAATATGCAATGTATGTAAAG
The DNA here is from genome assembly GCA_027410445.1 of Discoglossus pictus. NCBI lineage: Eukaryota > Metazoa > Chordata > Amphibia > Anura > Alytidae > Discoglossus > Discoglossus pictus. Next base: position 80,594,477 of record CM050169.1, read on the forward strand.
ATTTAATTTAAGGGACTAGACAAAGCAATATTTAGCAATTGAACAGCAGTGCTTAGTTTTTCTCCTTTCTTATCTCTGCTATGTGTCTTACTATTATCCTGATTGATTTCCTTTATTTGACCTTTACTGATACAAGTTGTATCAGTATCGCTTTTTGACTCGATAAAGAGAGGCATTATCTCCTGAAAGCTCATGGCTTTATTATGAATACTTTTGTCCAATAAAAAAGGTGTCACTATTCACTGCAATACTCTGATTATTTAACTGGATTACTGGACATTCACGGCTACCTTACTCTTTATATATATATATATATATATATATATATATATATATATAGTAAATACATAGTATATCTGTGTTCACATTTGAATTTCTAAAGGTAGTTAAGAAACCTGCTTTCAGCTCAGAATTCCAAGATATTACAATTCCAGGTTATTACACTGCATTCTGGGAAGATGAGCTGGGACATTGGGACATGCAAATGTGCCCACAAATGCCTCACTATTCAATCCATAGCCATTATCAAACATGGCTTCCTTTAAGCTTATGCATGCTATATTATACAGCTTTAATGCAAAGCCAAGGTTGGATTAAACACAAGCTGAGTATCCTATCCATGTACAGCTCTTTCAAGCCTACTGGCTATCATCAGCATGGAGTGGGATCTCAGCTTGTGTTGCATGTATGTATACAGTATATCTATCTATCTATCTATCTATCTATATATATATATATATATATATATATATATATATATATATATATACATACCAACTTATTAACAGCCTTATTAAATTGTGATTCTGCCAATTGAAAAGGGCTCTATATAAGCATATACCATATTTTTTTTACAGAAGTTTTTCTTTAGTGATAGATAGATTGCTTTTGGATAGAAGTTCACTAATGAAAAATTTCTGTAAAAGAAATTTGCTCTGTGCTTATATAGAGCCCTTTTCAATTGTCTGAATCGCAATTTAATAAGGCTATACTTACGTGTATATATATATATATATATATATATATATATATATATATATATATATATATATTATGGGTCAAAGGTTTCATTTCCCATATTGTATTATTGAGTAAGTGGTGTATAGTTAAAAGGTGGAATTCCAAGGAAATCTTTAAATGGTCTGACATTGAGAGGATAGTTGATCCGGACAGGGAGTTGGAAAAGGGAATTAAACTATATAGTCAGAAAGATGAAAATATGGTCACAAAAATTGTTAAAATGGAATGATAATAAGATCTAATAATTCATCCCTATTTCCTCCCTTTTGATCATCTCTTTCACTATTGTCAGAAAGGAGTACAAATGTTTTTTTTTCCTTTAGTTGCTCCTAGCCTCACCCCCCCTATGTTATACTAGATAGGGTTGTTCTATATCAAGGTCTTTCCATTTCTTTTTTTTTCTCTCTTTTTACTCCTTTCTTTTTGATAGGATCAGATTAGTGAGTAATCATGTTTTCTGATGTGTGTATATATTATATCTGGGTACCAAGATATAATGAGAGAAAATAATGCACAGAAGTCAGAGTGCCATCAGAATAATCTCTGAGTTTAATTTTGGGCAGGGAGCATAAAACACGTCATAGCTAACAGCATAGTTCAAAATAGGGTTAAATACACATTTGCAAGCAAGTGTCTTTTTCTGTCTAAATCAGCTAAACTTTCCTTATCTAATAACGGCTTCCTATAGATATTTGCCGTCAGCAGTTGCGAGACAAAGAAAGGAAATAGATGGTAAAGGAATATTTACCTAAACATTTCTACAGACAACCTTCTTGAACATTCTAGTAAGATACAAGGAAAAAACAAGCTGATATACTTTTATAATCATGATATTCTTAGCCAATAAACTCATAATGAAGAAATTAATATCTAACAGTCCTCCTTTTATAAATGTATTAGACAAAGGTCTTAAGGCAAGGTTCAGGTCATAGTCCTTTCTTTAGTGAAGAGTTGGGGTCTGGACCATCATGGTGCTTCTTTTAACCCACTTGTTTTTATACATCATCAATGTCATGATCAAGAGAAGAATCAGATACTCCTTGAGTGAGGGGTATCGTCTCTATTAGGTATTGTTGAGTTACTGCTTGGTCAACAACCTTATTCACCAATCCACGGATGCATGGTATCACACAGCCTCCTAAAAAAATGATCAGTGTTAGGACTGTGTCAACAGTGATCAATATCCCTCTGATGTAAGCTGCCCATTTACCAAAGGTGTCTTGGAGCCATTTAGACAGAGGATCATTAATACCGGAGTTTTCTACTAGTTCATTTGAAAGGACAGTGAGGCCTTCCAGTGCTTTGGTCACAGATCCGTCTGGAGCTGTGTTGTTGGGTATGAAAGTGCCACAGGCAGTCCCAAACATTTTGCATACCCCTCCTTCTTTCGCCAACAGCATGTCCAGAGCTATCCGGTTCTGCCAAGCCATCAGGCTAGTTCTATCCAGTTGCTCTGCCAAGCCTTGAACTGCATCTCTGGTATAATTTACGAATCTCTGTTGATTATAGTAGATATAGTTGATCCAATCTACATTCTTATTTATGGTCACCCACCAGGAGATGATGGTTTCGAACGCAGCCGCCACTTGATTTCGGGCTTTAAACTCATCAGGTACTCCTCTCGGAACCCCAATAGAATCAATGTATATTCCATGTTGTTGCCTCTGCCTGAGGTGTAGATTCCAAGAGTATATTTCCATACGGAGAGGCTATACACAAGTATACTGGCGCTTTTCTCACCCTTCCACTACGTCCTCCTCCAGAAAGTCCACATCTTAATACTTGACATAGGTCTATTTGGTTGGTTCCTGTCTGTCCTTCCTTGAACACTAGGGTCACTTGGCCAGTTAAATTGACTTCCATCATGTCTCTTTTCATTCTGTGCATCCACGTCTCTCTAATAGATTGCGTCTGGTTGCCTCTGGGTCTTGTTATATGAATATGGGTGCTACTATGCAGAGAGTTGTCAAGATGAGTCATGTCAGTGAGATTCTTAGGCCACATCAGTTAGGTCTTTTGAACAGGTGCCAGGACATTTTCTTGTGCCAGTTGACATCCCCAAACCCGCACCATTCGGTTCTTCACTGGGTTTGAGACGAGTTTCCCCCCCTTTGTAGCCTAGCCTGACTCACAATGAGTCAGCTAGCAGGTTTTAGGAATCAACTGGCTCAAGCTCTGGCACATTTACTCTCTTGCAGTGAGTCAGGTGTATCCAGGTGGCTTGTTCGACAACTTTCAAGGCAGTGGGTGTTGACAGCAGAACTTGGTACGGTCCTTCCCACCTGGCCGATGCCCAATTTTTACGCTTGATTACTTTAATTAGGACCCACTGGCCTGGTTGTACCAAGCAGGGTCCCTGCTGTTGCTGTGGATGAGAGAGAGAGATGGAGATAATATCTTTCTTACTTAACATTTTTCTCATATAATCTGCTAAGTTTTCCCTCATGTTCTCATCTTCTGAGATAAATGGTCTAAATTCTGGTAGTAGGAATAGTCTCCCATACAATATTTCAAACGGGGTTAACTTCTTCCTGCCTGGAAGCATGTGCATGTTTAGCATGACTAACGGTAAACAGTAAAGCCAATTTTTCCTGTTTCTGCCATCGTTTTCCTCAATTTATTTCTAATGGTACCATTAGTTCTCTCCACTAATCCAGCTGACTGTGGGTGGTACGCACAGTAGTTTTCCAACTCTATGTGTAATGCTTTACTCAAGTGGTCGATAATTTTGTTCACAAAATGTGTGCTGTTATAACTATATATTTCCTCTGGTATACCAAACCTAGGAATTATTTGTGTCACTAAGGTTTAACCACTGTGATTGCGTCAGGGTGTGCACATGGTTTCGTTTCCACCCACCTAGAGTATACATCAATTATCACTAGGCAATATTTCTTCCCTTCACACTTTGTTAGTTCAATGAATTCCATACATATTGTTTGGAAGGGGTATGTTGGTTCTGGGAATGTGCCTCTTATGGGGTGATAGTTACCCTGAGGGTTGTGTTGTGCACAAACAAGGCACCCTGCACAATTAAAAAAAAAAAAGGTGTTTAATCCATAGGCTGAAAATATTCTGCTGACCATGTCTACCATACTCCCTCTTGAGACATGACTAATGCCATGGCTCAACATAGCTGCATATCTGAATAGTGATTTTGGTAAAATTGGTTTCCCTTCTGCACTCTCATAAACATTATCATACCTTTAACCAGTATGTGTTTCTTGTGAGGGTGCGTCTGTCTGTATTTGCTGTAGAATAATCTTGTCAATTTGGTCTACGAGATACACAGATGTGTAGCTGTATAAGAGAGAAATGTGAATGTTTTCTGTTTGAGCCGCCTGCTTTGCAGCTGCGTCTGCTCTGACATTTCCTATTGAAATTGTGTATTTGGTCATGGTATGAGCCACACATTTACATACCGCAAACTTCAAGGGCAGTTTAATGGCTTCAAGTAACTGCAAAAGGAGTTGTTTATGAGTGACTTGCCTGCCGGTAGATGTGACCATGCCTCTATTCTTCCCTAATTGTGCAAATATGTGCACAGTTGAGAATGCATATTGGCTGTTGGTGTATGTTTACTTTGTCTCAGTTACCCAGTTCAGGCTTTTCCTATATAATTTTATGCTCGGTAAATACTGCACTCCGAGGTCATAGGGCAAGAACTCCAATTGTGTTTTATCTTCTACCATCCCTCCTACCTGTACCAACCTTCCACCAGCTGGCATAGTCAGTGATATGTGTGGCACTGTGTGTCCTGCATAGAGTAGCTGGTCATGATTATGCAATTTTACTCCCACCCCTGTATACCCATTTTCTGTCCAGTATATGTAATCCAAGGTTATTCTTGCATTGGTGTGTTTTTCATAGTTCACATCCCTCCCCGGTGTACTTTCAAATTTCATAGTGCAGTGTAATGACCCTGTGCTTTGTTTTACACTGGGAGATGGAGCTAGGTCATTAGCCATGGCTACCAAAGTGCTAGATACTTGTTCTGGCCCTTTCGACACCATATCTAATGTAGAAGTAATGTGGTTCCCCTGCACTACATTTACATCGACAGGTATGTCCCCCATGTATGCTTTCATGCCTTTCTCTGTAGGAACCACTCTAATGTTGCATTTCAACATCAGATTTCTACCCAAGAGATTTATCGGGCATCTAGGGGAGAGTATAAAAGGATGCTCAAATGTTTGGCCGTTGAACAATCTCACTGTGAGTGGACATGATATAGGTTCGCTATTTGTCTGTCCTGCTGCTGACCTAACCAATATGTTTTGTGATGACGTGTAACTAGTCCATGTGCCATCATCACTCAACACTGACCTACATGCTCCTGTATCGCATACAAATGTTATCATTACCCCCTCTACATCTAGTTGCATGACTGGTTGTTCTTCTAGAGCCATTAAGTCTATACATGATTCTAAATTCAACACATCATTTATTTCTGTCAAGTTTGCATCATTATTGCCATACTCATACAATTCAGATTCATGCAATTCTTGTTCAGCAAATATTTGTAAAGGAAGGGTACAACCTGGTTCTAGTCATTTGTCGGTCTGGTGGTCATCGTCATCCGCTCCGTCTTCCTCCTCGTACTTTCTGTTTCTGCAGGAACGTGCTAAGTGGCCGGCCTTGCCACACACGTAACAATTTCCATAAAATGTTCCTCTGCTTCCACCTTGTCCTCGTCCACCTCCTCTCCCTCCACGTTTTTGGTTATTTCCACCATCACCAGAAAAGAAAGCAGAAGTTATAGGTTGCGCTTTCCCATCAACAGAAGTCAAAAAATACACCTCCTTTGGTTTGCTATCTGTTTCTTTTCTTTTGCTCTCTTACACTGCTCCTCTGCATGTTTAGGATATTCTATGGTTCCCCTAAGGGGACATGTTTTGTAAGTAATTTGGTGCTGTATCACAAAGTCATTTATTTCTGGATGACATCCCCTGAGAAAAGCGTTTTTTAGTTGCTGAGCATATGGTCCAGCATCATCATATGGGTTAGGTCTGGCCACCCTGCTATGGCTGTCAAATACTACCCGCAACCTCCCCATATATTGTTCCACACTTTCATCATCTTTTTGTACACACTCATTTATCTAAGTCCAGTCTGCGTGTTTTCTGTGTCTGTCAGCTATTCTGCCTGATAGAGCGTCTACTCGTTGGGTCAGTTCTTGTGATCCATATTGCAATGGCTCCCCCCTTGGGTCCAGTGGATTCCAGTCACCTTCACTAAGGATCCAATCGGACCCTAATATCTGCCTCAGACATCTTTCAACCTCAAAGCCATTTAATTTAAAACTTTGCTGCAATCGCTGGAACTTAAGTCTGAAAATTCCCATATTGTCATTTGGGTGGGGGACTACTTCTACAGCTCTCCTCACATCTGCATCTGTCCATGCTCGGTATACTAGCATTGTGGGTGGCAACACATTTCCCCCATCTACAAGCTCTCCCCCCCTAGGATTGGGAACCTCAACTAAGGGATATAATGGCACAGATGTTATTCCCTTACCTCCGTATTGATGATCTGGTGCCCGCCTGGTTCTGGAGGGCCGTCCTTCATAAGGTGGTGGTGTTGGAGGAGGTGGATTTGGAGCGGTGGCGGCAAGCAGGTATTTGCGGGCATCATCAAATTCGTCCTCTACATCATCACTATAAGTGACCATATTCCCAGAAGTTGGAGGTGCGGTCAGTCGTGGAAGACTTTTCTGTGTACACATAAACATATCCTCTTCCGAAGGAGAGAGGTGGTTAACATTACATGTCCCTCCCCCAGTAGGCACCTTCATTGTTATACACATTTGCCTTTTTTTTCATCTTCAACAATTTTTTATTTTTCTTATAGAAAATGTATTTTACTTTTTTTATTTTTATTTTTATTTCCTTAATTAAGGAACGTTGCGTTTACTTTTTCTTTCGTATACTTCTGTGTGTAAAGTAAAGCTTAATAAAGTTTGAACGTCTCCTATATCTTCCTTTTAATAAGGATTAAGATTGCCAAGAAGTAGTGGATACAGGGCACTGATTTTAGCAGAGGTAGTATAGTAGGTGCTGTGTATCCAGTGGGTGTGGTGAGCATCGTCATCGCTTAAAAGGGATTGGTCATAAGGTTATAGTCAACTCCCACTTTTCTAAGGGGTTGTAATCACATGCCTTTGTCCCTCTTTACAGCAACCACACTTTCAGCCTTCTGCTATTTTCCCTCAATGATACAGACTGACATATTTTCACATAAAAACTAACACACACACACAGAGAGAATGGGAGTAGGAAAGGGAGTGGTTGGCCAGACCCTGCACGTCTTCTCAAAATGCAGACTAATCACCTCCCATTCCAAAGGTAAAGCATCGAGTAAAGTTACAAACACACAGAAACTTTATATATACACAAATACACATAAGAAAACAATTCTAGAATACAGTGTTCACAATTCCCACACATAAGTGTGTTTTTACCAGACATAAGTTACAGATGCACACCAGAAAACCTTTGCATATTAAACATTTCTTTAGAGATAACCTTGAAAACTGCAGGGTCTAGAAACCACACACCTGGCAGTGAGATTTATGCCCTTGAGAGCCTATCCCCTTATATATATATATATATATTTATATATATATATATATATATATATATATATATATCTTGAACTCCTATAGTATCAATTAAAGTTAATAGATATACACAAGTTTACAAGTGGATTTACCTTAAAAAGTAAAGGCTGAGAAAACTGCAGAGTGCACTAATTGTGCCCAGGTGAGAGGGGTGTGGCTTGACTGTTAAACTTGTATAAAAGGTTTGTGAGCTGGTTTGGGGTCTGTTTACAAGTGGATTTACCTTACAAGTAAAGACTGATAAACTGCAGAGTGCACTAAGTGTGCCCAGGTGAGAGGGGTGTGCCTTGACTGTTAAACTAGGATAAAGGATTTGTGAGCTGGTTTGGGGCCTGTTTACAAGTGGATTTACCTTACAAGTAAAGGCTGATAAATTGCAGAGTGCACTAATTGTGCCCAGGCGAGAAGGCAGAAATTAATAGAAACCGGAGAAGGGGAACTTGTGAGCTTGCAAACATTTTCAGTATCAAGTGCAATTCTAGTAAAAGCCTAGGAGTTTAAATAAAAGGAGGGCCTTCAAAGAAAAGGGAGGGCAGATTTATAGTGCAAAGGAGGAAAACTTTATATAAATATATTATATTATATTCTTTATTTTTCCCACTGAAATTTCGTAGACAATAATAATAATTATGAGTCAGTCCAGTGGCAACCTTATTCAGTGTACATCCTGTCATATGTATGCAATACTGGAACAGATGATCCAGGGTCCATACCTCTGTGAGAGGTGTGAGCATGTTGCCTCTCTGGAAGCTCAAATTGGAGATCTGGAGAGGAGAATTGCAGCACTTAGTGATATTGTTCCACTGGAAAGGGGGTTGGTGCTCACTGAGCACAGTTTAGCTGGGCCTAGCATGGAGGGTTGAGCTGGGGCTAGTGAGGATGTCCAGGGAGGCAGCTGGGTTACAGTTACAAGGGGAAGCAGGGGGAACAGGTGGCGGCAGGCCAGTTCTGAGTTGGCAAACAACAACAGATTTGCCAGATTGAGTGAAACTGTTGGCAATGTCCATTCAGGAATGGCAATGCCAGATAGAGCTGTTCCCTCTAACAGCCGGGCGAACAGCTCTACTGGAGAAGAGGGAGGGGAGAATAGGCAGAACAGACAGGTTTTGGTTGTAGGGGACTCTATTATTAGGAAGGTAGACAGGGTGATTTGTCACCCAGATCCCAGCAATCGAACAGTTTGCTGTCACCCGGGTGCTCGGGTTCGTCATGTTGTGGATCGGGTAGACAAATTATTGGGAGGGGCTGGAAATGAACCGGCGGTCTTGGTACATATTGGTACCAATGACAAAGTTAGTGGAAGATGGAGTGTCCTAAAGAATGATTTTAGAGAACTAGGTAATAAGCTGAAGGCAAGGACCTCCAAGGTAGTATTTTCTGAGATACTACCAGTGCCACGTGCTAGCCCAGGGAGGCAGAAGGAGATTAGGGAGGTTAATGCGTGGCTAAAGATGTGGTGCACTAAGGAGGGGTTTGGCTTTTTAGAGCACTGGGCTGACTTCTCACTTCGGTACAATCTCTACAGTAGGGATGGATTGCACCTTAATGATGAGGGAGCTTTTGTACTAGGGGATAGGATGGTAGAAAGGCTGGAGGAGTTTTTAAACTAGTAGGTGGGGGGGAGGGACTAGATATAAGTAATGGGGTAGAAAGTATAGAGGGTATAAGGGATGAATAAACAAATCATAGGGGAGGAGATGGGGGGAGGGGTAGTATAGTCAATATGGAGGTAGTACTAAGTAATTCAAGTTCAGTGGCAGGCACTTCAGAACTACAGACTCATAACATAAGGTGTATGCTTGCTAATGCCAGAAGCTTGCCAGGAAAAATGGGAGAGTTAGAATTATTAGCAATTAATGAAAAATGGGATTTAATAGGCATTACCGAAACGTGGTGGGATGAATCTCATGACTGGACTGTTAATCTGGATGGTTATAACCTATTTAGGAAAGATAGAGGCAATGGTAAACGAGGAGGAGAGATTTGTCTGTATGTTAAGCCTGAATTTAAGGCTATAGTCAGAGAAGATATTTATGGTGGACCTAGTGATAAAGTTGAATGTTTGTGGGTAGAGTTAAATAGCGGAGCAGCAAATTCCAAAAGAATATTAGTAGGAGTATGCTATAAACCCCCAAATATAGCTGAACGTGAGGAAATACAATTATTGTTACAGATTGGAAATGCAGCTAAGCACGGGCAAGTTCTAATAATGGGAGATTTTAATTACCCTGAAATAAACTGGATAAATGAGACCAGCAGTTCAGCTAAGGGGAGCAGGTTCTTGAGTACACTCAGGGATCATTATCTGGCCCAGGTTATACAGGAGCCTACTAGAAATGAAGCTATCTTAGATTTACTCATTACAAATAATATTGATATTGTATCAAATGTTGAAATAGGGCAACCTTTGGGAAGCAGTGATCACAACACAGTCTCATTTGAGATTGAATTAAAAAAAAAACATTTTAAGGGGCCAACAAAAACTCTTAATTTTAAAAGGGCAGATTTTAACGGTCTAAGGGCAGCAATACAAAGTATAGACTGGGACAGAGAACTGATAGGTAAAAACACTGAACATAAATGGACAACATTTAAATCCTTACTAAATATACATACACATCGGCATATACCGTGTGGGAATAAAAGTAAAAGGAGTAAATCACAATCCATGTGGCTTAACAATGATTTAAAGATCAAGATACGGAGTAAAAAACAGGCATTTAAATTATACAAACAAGAGGGGACAGAGACTGCTTTACGGGAATACAAGGAAATCAACAAGGCTTGCAAAAGCGCGATTAGACTGGCTAAAATAGAAAATAAAAAATAAATTGCAAAAGAGAGTAAGACTAACCCTAAAATATTTTTTAAGTATATTAATGGGAAGAAGGCGAGGAAGGAAGCTATAGGAATATTACAATGTGAAACAGGCTGTCTGAAAATTAGTGACCAGGAAAAGGCAGATGAGCTAAATAGGTTCTTTTCCTCGGTATACACAAGGGAGGTACCAGTGGTTGGGACACTGCGACATAATGGGGCTACACTACCTTTGCCAAATAATTGGTTAACACAGGAAGTAATCCAAAAGAGGTTGGAAAAAATAAATGTTAATAAAGCCCCGGGTCCTGATGGAATACATCCAAGGGTACTAAGGGAACTGGGTTCTGTAATAGCCAAACCATTATATTTAATTTTTCAAGATTCACTCAACACAGGGTCTCTACCAGATGACTGGAGAAAAGCTGATGTGATACCTATATTTAAAAAGGGAGCAAGAGCAAATCCGGGGAATTATAGACCAGTGAGCCTCACTTCTGTAGTGGGGAAGCTTTTAGAAGGGTTAATAAGGGATAATATACAAGAATATGTCTATTTGAACAGGATTATAAGTAGGAGTCAACATGGGTTTATGAGGGGTAGGTCATGTCAAACAAATCTAATTAGTTTCTATGAGGAGGTTAGTAGGAACCTGGATCAAGGTAACTCAGTGGATGTAGTCTTTTTGGATTTTTCAAAGGCTTTTGATACAGTGCCACATGGGAGACTATTGGGCAAACTAAGGGATACAGGAATTGCAGTAAATATCTGCTCATGGACTGAGAGCTGGCTAAAAGACAGGAAGCAAAGGGTTGTTGTAAATGGAACATACTCCGATTGGACTAATGTGGTAAGTGGGGTTCCTCAGGGTTCAGTATTAGGTCCTCTCCTTTTTAACATATTTATTAATGACTTAGAGGTAGGATTGGAGTGTGGTGTCTCCATTTTCGCTGATGACACAAAGTTGTGCAAGGTAATTAAATCGGAAAATGATGTGCTTTCCCTCCAAGGGGATTTACATAAAATTGAGGAATGGGCATCTAAATGGCAGATAAGATTTAATACGAATAAATGTAAGGTTATGCATCTGGGAAGGAAAAATAGCCATGCAATTTATAATCTTAATGGAGCAAATCTAGGTGTATCAGATATTGAAAGTGATTTGGGAGTGCTTGTGGACAACCACCTAGGTAACAGTGCTCAAAGCCAAGCAGCAGCTGCAAAGGCAAATAAAATATTAGCATGTATTAAGAAAGGTATAGAAGCCAGGGAAGCAAATATAATTCTGCCACTTTACAAATCTCTAGTACGCCCTCATTTGGAATATGGAGTACAATTTTGGGCACCACTTCATAAAAAGGACATTTTAGAGCTGGAAAAGGTACAGAGAAGGGCAACCAAACTAATAAGGGGAATGGAGGGGCTAAGTTATGAAGAAAGACTAACCAAATTAAACTTATTTTCTCTAGAAAAAAGGCGTCTAAGAGGAGATATGATTACCTTATATAAATACATCCAGGGTCAGTATAAAGATTTTTCGGGGGAGCTTTTTGTGCCAAGAGGTTTTCAACTGACAAGAGGACATCCCTTGAGGTTAGAAGTAAAAAGATTCCACCTCAAAGAAAGAAAAGGGTTCATCACAGTACGGGTGGTTAATCTGTGGAATTCTCTACCAGAGGAGGTAGTGACAGCGGATTCGATAGATAACTTTAAAAGGGGACTAGATTTATTTCTAATTAAAAAGGGTATTCAGGGTTATCATGGATAATTAGAGAGACAGTAATGATCCAAATTTAACATTTCCCCTTTAGACAATTGGCTAATGCTCGCTTTTTTTTTTTTTTTTTTTATTTGCCTTCCTCTGGACTAATTAATAATAATAATAATTAAAAAAAAACATTAAATAATTGATTAATAATTAATTAACAACTAATGAATTAATATTTAATCCGCATATTGCAGATCAAAGGAGATCTTAAAAGGTTGAACTTGATGGACTGAAAGTATTTTTTCAACCTTAAATACTATGTAACTATGTAACTATGTAACACAGAAAATAAGATCACAGGTACATGAAAATATACATAGCATTACATATACAAACAACAACCAACAGACCTTTTATACATTTTCCAGAAATAATCTGTATATCTCCTACACCTTGGACCATCCGCCTTCTCCACACCCGAGTGTGGAAACCTGGTTCACGTAGAGAGAGAGTCGTTCACACTACCTCTCGCACGCTACACCTCAAACACCACCACATATACTCGGCACATCAAGGACCCATAAAGCCTGTAGCTTCTGATGGGAAGTCTTGTTGTGCAGTTCTCTTTAGTGTAAACCTTGCCACCCAACCTTTTGGGCCGACAGGTAGACCACTCAAAGTCCAACTTCACCATATACTGTGTGGTGCCTATGTGGACGTATCCCTTACAAGTATAGCTCCCACCCAGGGCTTCATACACACAATCTTACAGAGTATTTTAGTAAGAAGTTATGAATACACAGAAACTTCAGACAAAATATTTCAACATTGTATAACCAATTAAAGAATGAGAAAGATGGAAATTCAAGGAGTTATTGATGCCTGTCGTGCTCGACTGCCACAAATTTTGGTTTGTGCGTCTTCCATAAACACAGGCAAGTCACAGGATTAGCCCTTCTGAGACTAGGTGGGTAATGCGTGACCACTCACTACCAAAAGTTGATAGTTTCAGGTAAGAATTTTTAGAACAACACAAAAGAATACATGTATATATATATATATATATATATATATATATATATATATATACATACACTCACAAGTACACAGAAATATACAGCATGTTTACAGGTATATACAATAACCAATAAATCTGTCATCCGTGTGACACCTCTCACAAACATACATACACCCGGTACCGGTATTTGAAAACATACAAAATGTTAACATGCACACACATACATATTGTCTGGCAAGAGCTCATTTGAAAGTCGTACTCATTTACCCCTTTTTTAAGGTAAGCTTTTTCAATATTGTTACGTACGGAGAACTTATTTTATAGTCTTTTCCTCAGGATAATGACTCTTTTACCTCTCTGTGGGTAAGTGTCAACCCTTCTACCTATTACTAGGCAAGAAACCTAGTTGTACAACTCTTTTACCTAATATCACTGTTAGGTCCTGGGTAACATACACACAAACGCAAAAGCAACAGAAATTCATATACTCACTGTCAGTTTGTTGTAAGCTGTGCCTTTTCATCCCTCGGAAAAACACCTTGCCTCTGTGGTCCAACTGATTGTATATATCAGGCCTGAGGTCTTTCTCAAGGTAAGGGAGTCCTCAGCGACATACCCCCCGTGCACGGTAAAAGGGTTTTGCTCCGTCCAAGGAATGATAAGGGAAACAACCACCGCTCGAAGGACCAAAATGATAGGATCAGATTAGTGAGTAATCATGTATTCTGATGTGTGTGTATATATTATATCTGGGTACCAAGATATAATGAGAGAAAATAATGCACAGAAGTCAGAGTGCCATCAAAATAATCTCTGAGTTTAATTTTGGGCAGGGAGCCCATTATATAGCATAAAACATGTCATAGTTAACAGCATAGTTCAAAATAGGGTTAAATACACATTTGCAAGCAAGTGTCTTTTTCTGTCTAACTCAGCGAAACTTTCCTTATCTAATAACGGCTTCCTATAGATATTTGCCGTCAGCAGTTGCGAGACAAAGAAAGGAAACAGATGGTAAAGTAATATTTACCTAAACATTTCTACAGACAACCTTCTTGAACAATCTAGTAAGATACAAGGAAAAAACAAGCTGATATACTTTTCATGATATATCATCATGATATTCTTAGCCAATAAACTCATAATGAAGAAATTAATATCTAACACTTTTTTTTGTTCTCTCTGAGATGTTCACCATACTGTAGTTTAAACAGCTGGTGCAATCGGTGCAAGGCACTGAGGCCCCTGGCCTCTGAGGGCCCCCCTGCAGACCTCCTGTGGGTCCCTTGTGGCCCCCTGTGGCTTCCTGTGGCCCTCCAGTGCCCCACACTGAGTATTGGTGGTCCCTGCGGCCCTGCCTTGGCCCCCACATTCCCCCCCTTGTAGCCACCATGGACCTCTTTGGGTTCCCTCATCCCCCTGTGTTCCCCCTCAACCTTCTGTGGCTCCTCGCAACCCCCTATGACTTCTCCTGACCCCTCTGCCGATTTCCTGGTCCTTTTATGGCACCCTCGGTCCTTATGGGCTCCTAGGGCCCCCTGTGGCCCCCCTAGACTCACTTGGCTCCTGGTGACCTCCTTGGTCCTTGCGGACCCCTTTCTGCTCCCAGCGGATCTATGCATCCTCCCTCTGCCTTTTGTGGTGCCTGCGGTCCTTACGGGCCCTTTTGTCCCCCGCGGAACTTATATTGTAGATGTGTTTAGATGAAATGTCATGATTCAGATAGCAATTGTAGGTGAGGAATGAAACAGAGGAAGGAACCAATAGAACCCCCAAGACAATGAGTCTTAGAGGTGGGAGTGTTGATGGAATTGTCAGCAGGGATATTTGAGGAATGGAGGTTGTTATAGAGCGTGGGAAGTTTAGGAGCTCAGTCTTTGAAATGTTTGGTTTGAGTTAAGGGGCAGACATCAGGAGTGTATGATTGAGAGTCAGTTGGCATCTTGAGCTAGAAGAGAGGTGGATAGATCTGATGCTCAGAGGTAGATTTGATTATCATTTACATACTAATTTTACTGAAATCAAAAAGATTTTATTAGGGTACCAAGGGAGGATGTATAGATGGAGAAGAGAATAGGGCCTACAACTGAACCCTGGGATATGTCAACAATCACAGGGAGTGGTGGAGAATAGGTGCCAGGGAAGCATACACTAAGATTTTGATTTGCTATATAAGACGTGAACCATGAGAGAGCTGTGTCACGGATGCCAAAAGAGTGGAGAATTTGAAGAGGGTGCGTAACTGTATCAAAGGCAGCAGAGAGATCCAGGAGAATTAGAATTAAAAAGGGACCCTTCAGCAGTGAGCAAGTCATCAGTGTTTTTTTTTAAACTTGTCTCTTAAGCATTTTTTAAATAAGAGTGATTGGTAGAAAGATGTAGAAGCTGAGGGTTTCAGATGAGGGTTATGAATGGGAGTAAATATGGCATGTTTTAATGATGATATGTCGGTGTATAGGAAGATGTTGAATAGATGTGTGTGAGATGGGATAAGTGTAGTAGTGAGGTGAAGAGTTAGCTGTGGCTGAATAATATGAAGAGGGCAAGTTGTAATGTGAGAAGTAGATAGGAGAACAGAGGCTTCTTACTCAAATTAATTCATAGTAGATGTGGGATTGCGGAAGGGAAAATGCTGGGTGTTGTCAGATTGAGAGGGTGCCTAGAGCTACTTGGAGAGAAGTGTTCACTTTGGATGTTATCAATTTTATTTTTAAAGTGGGTTGCACTTTTTCAGCTGTGAGACATAAGGGGGTAGAAGGTGGGGGTGGGCATAGAAGAGTGTTGAATGTAGATGTGGGCTTAACTGTATGTTAGCCAATACTAATATACAAAAAGATATATACCGGATGCATTGCCACTGCAACAAACAACTACTCAGGTGTCAAGTGGCAGAGGAATAAATAGCCAGTTAAGTCTTCTTTTTTAACAATGAAATTAAGACTGAAATCTGTGTATTCTGTTTTGTCGATATTTTAACCAATCAGAAAAGGAGCAGTAGGCATCTGTAGTGTTACTGAGTAACCAATCAGAGGTCCTTTATTCAAATGCTCACTTCTGATTGGCTGAAATATAAATGACAAAACATTTTTGCGGACTGAATATGGGGATCCCGGTGTCATGGTCCTTGCTAGAAGGTCGTCAACAGGAGTGTAAGAAAATTTCTCCCCAAACATTTGTAGTTTTTTTACATTTGTATATTTTAATTATATTTATAATTATTTAAAATAAATGGGCTAAATCTGCTGGTATAAGTGAGTACGTTTTACTGGATTCCTTTTTGAAGGAGCCATGTAGTAGCTCATCTAATTTGATCATAAAAACTCCTCCAGTTACGAATCAGGATTATGGGAATTCTTACGGTAAGCATGGAATGAAGGCCATATATATGCAATGCTTGGCTCATTTATGTTAATGCTTAGCTCAGCATGCTAATTTGCATCTCACTGTCCTTGATGAAGGTGCTGGAGGGTATCTAACAGTATTAGAACATTAGGAGACATGTTTTGCCATTACATAGACGTGATCCTAATTAGAACATCAAATCATAAGCATGAACATCTCACTTGCATACAATTACAGCAAAACAATGCTAAATATTTCAGTAATTATTCTATTTAGAAAAATATGGCTAATACAGTGTAATATAGCTTATAAAACAACATTGGGAGGAAAATGACCCAGTAAAGTGTGTGCATTATACATGTTTATTGCATAATGCTACCCACAGTGTCCCTTTACAGACCTTATTAAAAAAGGAACTGTTCATGAATATACTGAGACTCTGCGTTCACATGCATGGAGCACATGGTGAGGCATTCTCTTGGCTAGTCAATACTATAGCATTTTACCACAGACACCAACAAATGGATCATCAACTCCATTCATTCCATTAGATATGTAAAAAGCCTACATTTCATTACTGCTGAGCATTGCATATGCCAAACATCCCTGAATTCTCTTATTTTAAAAAGTACTTCTGTAAATGTCCTCTGGATAATTTTGTCTTTACTTTCATAGCACCACCAGCTCCATGGCAGAGCTAGTGAATAAACAGTCCTTAAGCAAAATAAATTGATGCACCCATTGCAACTTCTCTATACACTCTATAGAGTTCAATAAAATATGTGTTGATGGGGAGATAACTCCTAGGATGATTTATCACTCACCTTATTTACCTATACCCAGGCTGTTGCAAGTAGCAGAGGGCCCCTAGCCTGTTCTGGATCCTGTGTTTTGCACCTGCTATACATATATCTCCCTGGTCTCTCTCACTCTGACTCCAATGCCCACACGCTGCTGTTTAGTCTTAATTTATTTAATGTATTGAGTCACACAAATGTTCTACACCTGACTTATTAGCAGCATCTGCTAACTATTCCTATTAACCCTTTACACAATGTTTCCTTCCGCCTTCTTCTTTCTCATATCCACATGCCTTTTCCTCAGAATCTTCTTCTTAACTTTTCCCCTTCTTTTCTTCAACATAACGATCTTACCTTTCATGCCCTCCACTCCTCTTTTATTCTCCCATGAGCTCATTTTACTCAAGCTGTGGTTGAGCTGTGTGTGTTTTGACGCTCCCATCTGCAGATTACTTTATCTGTCCACTAGGGACAAATACTATATTACATAATAGTGCCATTCACTTTACATCAGATCCCTTCCATCTAACCTTCTAACATCTCACATCTTTCTTCCTATATAAACTCTCACTTCCTTCCCAACCTTGCTATTCCTTATCTGCTCCTCTCCAGGTTTGCCTTTTCCATTTCCTTTAGATTGTAAATAGCGTGTTTCCAACCTTGTAGGGTGCTTTGGAAAAAAGCACCATTTACAAGACTCTAAGCTCAAAGCCCTCTATTTTCTACAGTTGTCAATATTGTTTATGCTCATCACAAGCCCTGCAACGAATGCTCATTGCAGACGTCGTGCAACCCGCCACAATGCTCTAGGCACCTTCGGGACCTGAAGTCCCACGTGCCTGGCACTGTTCGGCTAAGTGTTACTGGCTTTGGCTAAGTATTACTGGCTTTGGCTAAGTGTTACTGGCTTTGGTTAAGAGTTACTGGCTTCGGCCTCGTTTTGATCCTTTTTGAGAAAATTTACAGCAAAGTGCTGCGAGCCTTGCGATGAGCACCTAATGAGCTCATCTTGAGGCCGTCTTCAATCTGTTTTAAAGTCATACATGCGTGAGTGACTTCAGGGCTCATTGCAGCCTAAGTCTCATAGGCCTCGGGATGAGCACTGGCGGCGCTCATCACAAGGCCTACAATGAGCGACTTTGGTGCTCATTGCAGCCCTGCAACTGCGGCCCTTGCTTTGCGAGGGCTGCAATGGCATGACCAACATCGCAAACGTGACCAACATACGTAAGATCCAGAACTATATATGTGACTAGCGACTTGCCCGTCAAAAAATGACGGCAATAAGATTGTAAGACAGGTAATGCTGTTTGGTGGAGACATTAATTTGGTTGGTGGTCCGAGATCCTTAGGCGCCTATTGCGAGACATGCGATGAGCGGCTTTGGCGCTCATCGCTTGTCTCGCAATGTGCGCCTTCGGCGCTCATTGCTAGGCTGTTGGTTGTTGTATTTTTTTTTATGATAGCTGCTTTTGGTGTTATTGTTTGGTCGGCAGTGATGTGTTTTTTTGTGCTTATTACAAGTGTTTGTGTGCTATGAGCAGCGTTGGCGGTCAATACAGTGCATGTAATATTATTACATAGTTACATAGTTACATAGTATTTAAGGTTGAAAAAAGACTTTCAGTCCATCAAGTTCAACCTTTTAAGATCTCCTTTGATCTGCAATATGCGGATTAACTATTAATTCATTAGTTGTTAATTAATTATTAACCAATTATTTAATGTTTTTTTTATTTTTTTATTATTAATTAGTCCAGAGGAAGGCAAATAGAAAAAAAAAAAAAAAAAAAAAAACAAGCGAGACTTAGCCAATTATCTAAAGGGGAAATGTTAAAAATTGGATCATTTCTGTCTCTCTAATTATCCATGAAAACCCTGAATACCCTTTTTAATTAGAAATAAATCTAGTCCCCTTTTAAAGTTATCTATCGAATCCGCTGTCACCACCTCCTCTGGTAGAGAATTCCACAGATTAACCACCCTTACTGTGAAGAACCCTTTTCTTTCTTTAAGGTGGAATCTTTTTACTTCTAACCTCAAGGGATGTCCTCTTGTCAGTTGAAAACCTCTTGGCACAAAAAGCTCCCCCGACAAATCTTTATACTGACCCTGGATGTATTTATATAAGGTAATCATATCTCCTCTTAGACTCCTTTTTTCTAGAGAAAATAAGTTTAATTTGGTTAGTCTTTCTTCATAACTTAGCCCCTCCATTCCCCTTATTAGTTTGGTTGCCCTTCTCTGTACCTTTTCCAGCTCTAAAATGTCCTTTTTATGAAGTGGTGCCCAAAATTGTACTCCATATTCCAAATGGGGGCGTACTAGAGATTTGTATAGTGGCAGAATTATATTTGCTTCCCTGGCTTCTATACCTTTCTTAATACATGCTAATATTTTATTTGCCTTTGCAGCTGCTGCTTGGCTTTGAGCACTGTTACCTAGGTGGTTGTCCACATGCACTCCCAAATCCCTTTCAATATCTGATACACCTAGATTTGCTCCATTAAGATTATAAATTGCATGGCTATTTTTCCTTCCCAGATGCATAACCTTACATTTATTCGTATTAAATCTCATCTGCCATTTAGATGCCCATTCCTCAATTTTATGTAAATCCCCTTGGAGGGAAAGCACATCATTTTCTGATTTAATTACCTTGCACAACTTTGTGTCATCAGCGAAAATGGAGACCCCACACTCCAATCCTACCTCTAAGTCATTAATAAATATGTTAAAAAGGAGAGGACCTAATACTGAACCCTGAGAAACCCCACTTACCACATTAGTCCAATCGGAGTATGTTCCATTTACAACAACCCTTTGCTTCCTGTCTTTTAGCCAGCTCTCAATCCATGAGCAGATATTTACTGCAATTCCTGTATCCCTTAGTTTGCCCAATAGTCTCCCATGTGGCACTGTATCAAAAGCCTTTGCAAAATCCAAAAAGACTACATCCACTGAGTTGCCTTGATCCAGGTTCCTACTAACCTCCTCATAGAAACTAATTAGATTTGTTTGACATTGTCATGAATCACCCAGGGGCCATATTGGATTTGGCGTGAACTATGCTGGGGCCATCTTGAGACTGGCAGCAGTGGCCTATATTGGGACTGGACTGTTATATACCAATCGCCACCATCTGTATATTGTGTTATGGGGGATAATATGTTAGTGTTATATTGTATATTGTATTGGGGAGTGATAGTTATGTTTTAATTAGTCATCCCTCCCCCATTGTATAAACTCTCAGTCAGGAGTTGGCCATATGGTCTTTAGAGTAAACACTTGAAGTGATAGCAAGGCCAGAACAAAGAGATTTGCCAGGCTGCCAGGCACCGTAGGACAATGGGATAGTACAGGGGCTTCCAGCCTCAATACTAGGGCCATAGGCCAGGGCAGAGATGTTACTCTCTCCACAGACAGGGAGAGAATGAGCTTGTAGCCACACCTAGTGGGAAGGCACTGGGGGAGGAGACTAATAAGTTCCCACAAATTACTTCTGTGAGAATGGCCAGAGGTGAATGAGGGTTTGACTAAGAGTAGCCACTCCCTGTACTGGTTTTGTGAGTTGTTTAAATACTTGTGGAAAAATAAAGAAGTTGTTCATAATTTTCATCAAGACGTGGTGTGTAGATGTATTATTTACCCGGGGACATATGCTTGCAGTAAGATTCGTCAGACTTACTGTCAATATTGCTCAGTCTAAACCAAGGGCTGAGACATGATGTTCCTGTAATCAAAAAGGCTCCAAGGTCCAGAGTAACCCAAATCAAGTCAGCAGACCCCAGCCAGAGAGTGGGTCGTGATAATTGGTGACAGTGGTGGGGTACTCTGAGAAGGACCAGAAAATGGAGCAGATGGAAGCAGAGGACTACAGACTACTCCTGCTAAATCAATGGATGGCATTCATGCAATTATGGCATGGCCATGAGCTGGCAAGCTGGTTGGAGGAACTGGTAGAGAAAGAGATGGACTTGGAGGAACAGTACCTTGCCAGGATAGAGTCCTTGGGTGGCCGGAGAGAGGATCTCTATTTTCGTTTGGATCTAGAATATGGGGTCGGTGAGATTCTGAATGGTGATCCGGAATGTGGCATGGGAACTGCAAGGAGGCATAATAACTTGTTTGTTGAACGCTGCCGGGGTCTGGGACTGGAAGCATGGTTCCCGGAGGCTCCTTTGCTGGAACCCCTGATTCAGCAAGAGCTGCAACTGGAGGCTGAGTATGTGGAATTGTGGGATGCGATACCCAAGAAGTATTTTTACAACTCAGACGGTATGTACCAGAGTGAGTATGCTCACTGGAACTGGGGAGAGGCATTTCTAGACTGTAAACAAAGTGAGGAGTGGGAAGGGGTAAACACTGTTCCTTTGCCAACTCCTGGGGATGGAGAATGTTTGCCACTAGAACATGCAGTAACTGTGTCAGGGCCTAGTCACCAGCCTCAAGAGCCAGAGACCAAGTGGAATGTTCCCTGGGTGGGGTCAGATAATCCATGTCTGCCCCCTGATACCCCAAGAGATTTAATCCCAGAGGAAGTGGGAACTGTTCACAAGCTAGGGCCAGATAAGTTAAGTCTGCCCTCAGAAGTTCTAGGCAAAGTGTGTTGGCCAGAACTGTTAATGGAGCCAGAGGCTCGGGATGATTGTGTGATGGACGGTGGGAAGGGAGCCTTAGAGGCCCGGCTGGAAGGGAATGATGAGATTCCCCAGCCTGCATCAGATAACCACTGTCTGTACCCTGACAGTCCAGGGGAGTTGTCCCCAGAGGTGCTAGTGAAGCACAGAGCCCAGGAGGGTTGTGTAAGAGACTGTGGGGAGGGAAAATAATTGGTTTCTGGCTACATGGAACCTGACCTCACACAGCAAGAGAGTGCCAGGGGCACAAAGAGCCAGGCGGGGGCAGCAAGCATGCCAGCCTTGGCAAAAGCATTATGGGTGCAGAGTGGCACCATGACAGAGGGTGTACCAAGTGGGGAGATACCCTGGATAACCATTGTCCAGGGGCCCACTGGAACAGACACCACTCCAAAGACCCAGTTCAACAGAAAGGACTGGGATAAAGTTGCTCAACCCCGGGCAATGGAGGAGTGTAAGCACAGCTTGGGTGGGAGCAGCGTAGCTCCCCAAGCAGCAACGGAAACAGCTGGACCAGAGGAAGGAAGCCAAGAGGAGCTGTCCCTTTGCAATCCCATAGGCCCAGAGACTGTATTAGAGATCCCAGCCCATCGGTGGGGACTGGCTGGGGGGAACAGAGTTGCTATGGGACAGAAACTGTGGCCCACCTGTTGTACTCTGGGATACCAGATTATTGGGGAGGTACCCTGGACTATTTGGGTGGGTGTGAATGGGAAGAGCAATTTGCTCTATACAGTGGGAGCAAGGCCAAGGGCTGGGGGAGGTTTTTACTCTGCACCTTGGGACAGACAAGAACTGGCATAGCATACAGAGGGCCAAACCAGCACATTCATGACTGATCAGCGTAGCTGGAAAAATCAGGGATGTTTCCTGCCACGCTTGGGGAGGTGTTGTCATGAATCACCCAGGGGCCATATTGGATTTGGCGTGAACTATGCTGGGGCCATCTTGAGACTGGCAGCAGTGGCCTATATTGGGACTGGACTGTTATATACCAATCGCCACCATCTGTATATTGTGTTATGGGGGATAATATGTTAGTGTTATATTGTATATTGTATTGGGGAGTGATAGTTATGTTTTAATTAGTCAACCCTCCCCCATTGTATAAACTCTCAGTCAGGAGTTGGCCATATGGTCTTTAGAGTAAACACTTGAAGTGATAGCAAGGCCAGAACAAAGAGATTTGCCAGGCTGCCAGGCACCGTAGGACAATGGGATAGTACAGGGGCTTCCAGCCTCAATACTAGGGCCATAGGCCAGGGCAGAGATGTTACTCTCTCCACAGACAGGGAGAGAATGAGCTTGTAGCCACACCTAGTGGGAAGGCACTGGGGGAGGAGACTAATAAGTTCCCACAAATTACTTCTGTGAGAATGGCCAGAGGGGAATGAGGGTTTGACTAAGAGTAGCCACTCCCTGTACTGGTTTTGTGAGTTGTTTAAATACTTGTGGAAAAATAAAGAAGTTGTTCATAATTTTCATCAAGACGTGGTGTGTAGATGTATTATTTACCCGGAGACATATGATTGCAGTAAGATTCGTCAGACTTACTGTCAATATTGCTCAGTCTAAACCAAGGGCTGAGACATGATGTTCCTGTAATCAAAAAGGCTCCAAGGTCCAGAGTAACCCAAATCAAGTCAGCAGACCCCAGCCAGAGAGTGGGTCGTGATAGACATGACTTATCCCTCATAAACCCATGTTGACTCCTACTTATAATCCTGTTCAAATAGACATATTCTTGTATATTATCCCTTATTAACCCTTCTAAAAGCTTCCCCACTACAGAAGTGAGGCTCACTGGTCTATAATTCCCCGGATTTGCTCTTGCTCCCTTTTTAAATATAGGTATCACATCAGCTTTTCTCCAGTCATCTGATAGAGACCCTGTGTTGAGGGAATCTTGAAAAATTAAATATAATGGTTTGGCTATTACAGAACCCAGTTCCCTTAGTACCCTTGGATGTATTCCATCAGGACACGGGGCTTTATTAACATTTATTTTTTCCAACCTCTTTTGGATTACTTCCTGTGTTAACCAATTATTTGGCAAAGGTAGTGTAGCCCCATTATGTCGCAGTGTCCCAACTACTGGTACCTCCCTTGTGTATACCGAAGAAAAGAACCTATTTAGCTCATCTGCCTTTTCCTGGTCCCTAATTTTCAGACAGCCTGTTTCACATTGTAATGTTCCTATAGCTTCCTTCCTCGCCTTCTTCCCATTAATATACTTAAAAAATATTTTAGGTTTAGTCTTACTCTCTTTTGCAATAATTTTTTCATTTTCTATTTTAGCCTGTCTAATCGCGCTTTTGCAAGCCTTGTTGATTTCCTTGTATTCCCGTAAAGCAGTCTCTGTCCCCTCTATTTGTATAATATAAATGCCTGTTTTTACTCCGTATCTTGATCTTTAAATCATTGTTAAGCCACATGGGTTGTGATTTACTCCTTTTACTTTTATTCCCACACGGTATATGCCGATGTGTATGTATATTTAGTAAGGATTTAAATGTTGTCCATTTATGTTCAGTGTTTTTACCTATCAGTTCTCTGTCCTAGTCTATACTTTGTATTGCTGCCCTTAGACCGTTAAAATCTGCCCTTTTAAAATTAAGAGTTTTTGTTGGCCCCTTAAAATGTTGTTTTTTTAATTCAATCTCAAATGAGACTGTGTTGTGATCACTGTTTCCCAAAGGTTGCCCTATTTCAACATTTGATACAATATCAATATTATTTGTAATGAGTAAATCTAAGATAGCTTCATTTCTAGTAGGCTCCTGTATAACCTGGGCCAGATAATGATCTCTGAGTGTACTCAAGAACCTGCTCCCCTTAGCTGAACTGCTGGT
This sequence comes from Discoglossus pictus, assembly GCA_027410445.1. NCBI lineage: Eukaryota > Metazoa > Chordata > Amphibia > Anura > Alytidae > Discoglossus > Discoglossus pictus. The sequence continues at coordinate 80,619,293 of CM050169.1, forward strand.
CTCATTTATCCAGTTTATTTCAGGGTAATTAAAATCTCCCATTATTAGAACTTGCCCGTGCTTAGCTGCATTTCCAATCTGTAATAATAATTGTATTTCCTCACATTCAGCTATATTTGGGGGTTTATAGCATACTCCTACTAATATTCTTTTGGAATTTGCAGCTCCGCTATTTAACTCTACCCACAAACATTCAACTTTATCACTAGGTCCACCATAAATATCTTCTCTGACTATAGCCTTAAATTCAGGTTTAACATACAGACAAATCCCTCCTCCTCGTTTACCATTGCCTCTATCTTTCCTAAATAAGTTATAACCATCCAGATTAACAGTCCAGTCATGAGATTCATCCCACCACGTTTCGGTAATGCCTATTAAATCCCATTTTTCATTAATTACTAATAATTCTAACTCTCCCATTTTTCCTGGCAAGCTTCTGGCATTAGCAAGCATACACCTTATGTTATGAGTCTGTAGTTCTGAAGTGCCTGCCACTGAACTTGAATTACTAAGTACTACCTCCCTATTGACTATACTACCCCTCCCCCATCTCCTCCCCTATGAGTTGTTAATTCATCCCTTATACCTTCTACACTTTCTACCCCATTACTTATATCTAGTCCCTCCCCCCCACCTACTAGTTTAAAAACTCCTCAAGCCTTTCTACCATCCTATCCCCTAGTACAAAAGCTCCCTCATCATTAAGGTGCAATCCATCCCTACTGTAGAGATTGTACCGAAGTGAGAAGTCAGCCCAGTGCTCTAAAAAGCCAAACCCCTTCTTAGTGCACCACATCTTTAGCCACGCATTAACCTCCCTAATCTCCTTCTGCCTCCCTGGGCTAGCACGTGGCACTGGTAGTATCTCAGAAAATACTACCTTGGAGGTCCTTGCCTTCAGCTTATTACCTAGTTCTCTAAAATCATTCTTTAGGACACTCCATCTTCCACTAACTTTGTCATTGGTACCAATATGTACCAAGACCGCCGGTTCATTTCCAGCCCCTCCCAATAATTTGTCTACCCGATCCACAACATGACGAACCCGAGCACCCGGGAGACAGCAAACTGTTCGATTGCTGGGATCTGGGTGACAAATCACCCTGTCTACATTCCTAATAATAGAGTCCCCTACAACCAAAACCTGTCTGTTCTGCCTATTCTGCCCTCCCTCTTCTCCAGTAGAGCTGTTCGCCCGGCTGTTAGAGGGAACAGCTCTATCTGGCATTGCCATTCCTGAATGGACATCGCCAACAGTTTCACTCAATCTGGCAAATCTGTTGTTGTTTGCCAACTCAGAACTGGCCTGCCTCCTCCTGTTCATCCTGCTTCCCCTTGTAACTGTAACCCAGCTGCCTCCCTGGACATCCTCACTAGCCTCAGCTCCACCCTCCATGCTAGGCCCAGCTAAACTGTGCTCAGTGAGCACCAACCCCCTTTCCAGTGGAACAATATCACTAAGTGCTGCAATTCTCCTCTCCAGATCTCCAATTTGAGCTTCCAGAGAGGCAACATGCTCATACCTCTCACAGAGGTATGGACCCTGGATCATCTGTTCCAGTAATGCATACATATGACAGGATGTACACTGAATAAGGTTGCCACTGGACTGACTCATAATTATTATTATTGTCTACGAAATTTCAGTGGGAAAAATAAAGAATATAATATAATATATTTATATAAAGTTTACCTCCTTTGCACTATAAATCTGCCCTCCCTTTTCTTTAAAGGCCCTCCTTTTATTTAAACTCCTAGGCTTTTACTAGAATTGCACTTGATACTGAAAATGCTCGCAAGCTCACATGTTCCCCTTCTCCGGTTTCTATTAACTTCTGCCTTCTCGCCTGGGCACAATTAGTGCACTCTGCAATTTATCAGCCTTTACTTGTAAGGTAAATCCACTTGTAAACATATTGTGCACTTACTGTATAATACAGTATAGTGCATGTTATATTATTGTGTACTTACTATATAATACAATACAGTTTATGTTATATTATTGTGCACTTACTGTATAATACAATATAGTGCCTGTTATATTAATTCATTCATGTCATATAAGTTTGCAGCAGGTTGTAGTCAGTTGCCATATAACCCTTTCACTGGATGAGGGGTCAATGCATGGCAGGTCCTAGTACGAGTGAATGTTAACCCTTATGATACAATGTAAAGTATATCTTATAAAGTGCACTCTCCCTTGCCATAATTCCAGTGCCCACACTGGGAGCACCACCTTGCAGATGCTGGTCTCCTTGATTACATATTGCTTGCCATCCTCCTTGGACCTCACCAGGATGGCTTCCCCAAAGGATCCCTCTCCGATCTTGCTTACTCTCACGTGGTGAGTCTCTAAGACATGACATCTCATTTAGGCCAGGCCCTGTGTGGTGTTAGTGGTTGCTGGGCAGCAGGGCTGCCACCTTGCGGTGCATTCTCCGTGCAGTCACAGCAACTCTGATCTCCGCCCCCAGAAAAGGACATCACTGAGGCTGGGTGGGACTTCGCAAGATATTTCCTGGAGGTTCAGGTGGTCCACAGCCTGTCATTAAGGCCGGGCCCTGTGTGATGTTAGTGGTTGCTGGGCAGCGGGGCTGCCACCTCGCGGCGCATACTCTGTGCAGTCACAGCAACTCTGATCCCCGCCCCAGAAAATTCCATCACTATGGGTGGGTGGGGCTTTGCGAGAGCCCATAAGCCTTCACAAAGACCTGCATGCTCACACCAGCAACTGCGGCCCTGTTGTGAGTATGCGGGCTGCATGGTCATGCCAGCAACTGCGGCCCTACGCGAGCAACGGCCCGCATGCTCACAACTATATATGTGACTAGCGACTTGCCCGTCAAAAAATGACGGCAATGTGATGTATATGTTTGTGAAGTTGTTTAGTTATTTAAATATATTTTTGACCCTTGTAAGTATTGTGATATGAACATGTATTTTTGTAAAACGTTGATGTAATGGTTTTTTAAAATGAATTTTGTATCTGAAGAATTGTTCACTTTAATATACATAGAATCCAGGGGAAAGTAAAAATTAAAAAGACTTTTTTAAACATGCCGAATTTTAACATGAAGTTTAAAATATATGTAAGCAATAACCTTGAAAGTCTATATTTTTAAAATTGAACTTTATTTTTTATGTAACTTTGGAAGTTTTGCAAAACATTTGTGTAATTTTGAACATTATAAACAGGAACATAGTAAATACATTTTGTAACATAATTTTGAATTAAAAGTATGTAAAAACAGTTTAACTTTAAATTAATCAGTATTAACATGCAATTTGTATCAGAATAATTGTTAAGTTTAATATACATTGAATGTAGAGGAAGGCATACAGTAAAAACTGTCCTTAAACCGTACGTAATTAAAGTAATTCATTACTGAGCACATAAAGTGGCGATAAACATTAATGTAGGTAGTAATCTTAAGATAACAGAGAATATTTACATTGTGACTTAAAAGGTGCTTGAGCTCTTAACATGAACTTTGTAATATGTTGAATGAAATAACTTGAAAATATTGTTTTTAAACTTGTAACATTAGAAACATTAACATAGTGACTTAACATTTTATCATAATTTTTCATAGAAATGCAAGGCAAGTATTTTGTGAGGCGAATTATCCATAAACATGACTTCCATTAATTATGACTGAATTAAACAACCAATTGTTTTGTATTTTTGAATGTTTTTCCAAAATGTTTGCATGGCTTTAGTTTGTATCCTGCAAAGTTATAGTACTTCATAGTATACAATGTTTTTAGTAAAAATACGTCCATCTTCTAATAAATCACCTTGACTTTCATTGTTTTCAATGTAAACTTTAATAGCCTGTAGATTTTTGCACCGTGACAACGCAACGTACAATTGACCATGTGCAAAAACTGGTTCTTCCAAGAAAATACCCACAGATTTGAAAGTTTGACCTTGTGATTTATTAATGGTCATGGCAAATGCCATAATAATGGGAAATTGTCTTCTTTGAAGTATAAAAGGGAGACTACTTTCACTTGGTGCTAAATCTATTCTTGGTATGAAAACTCTCTCTCCTTTATGGGTCCCAGTTAAAATTTCAGTATCTATAAAATGGTCCTTTAATTGTTGAACAATTAATCTTGTGCCATTGCATAGGCCTTTTTTGGGTTCATATTTCGCAGTAACATGATAATTGCACCTTTCTTTAGCTGCAAAATATGTGGTGGCATTCCAGAAGGAGTTAAAGAGTTAATGAATTCAGTTGAAAAGTTTGCCTGACTTTCATTGTCATCAGCAAGTACAGAATCAGCACTGTGATAATTTCTTTGTGGTGCATAATTTTTTTTTAAGATTTCATTATTGAGTATTAATGCATCTTTATTTTTACACGTCAGTATAACTTGGTTGGCAAGCTCGGAATATTCTTCGTTATTTATGCTCCCTTCAAATATAGCCGATATAATATCTTGTTGACAAATCATATGAGGTGGGATCTCTACAGTGTCGTCAGGTAAATGTAGTATTTTTTCTGTTCTGCCTTCTCCAATTTTAATAAGCCAATCATTGAAATCAGTTTGGCCTTCTGATCTCATATTTTGTTGCAGTTGAAGATGGGTAAAATGTTTCCATACTGTACTTGACTTTATACATGTTTCAATAATGTCTGTTCGATTTCCATGTACAACGACAGGTAATGTTTGTCTAAAATCGCCACCCAACAACATTACCTTTCCACCAAATGGAAAAATATTATCCATGACTTCACGAAGCAAACGGTCAATACATTGGAGGGCATAGCATGACATCATTGTGGCCTCATCTATTATAATTAATTTACATTTCTTCAATTGTTTTGCTTGTAAGGATGTCATGCGAATATCTGACACAGAATTTTCTAAAATAGGCACTGGCAGTTTAAATCCACTATGAACAGTTCTTCCACCTTCTAATAAAAGTGCAGCAATTCCAGTAGTGGCAAACGCCATTGCTATTTTTCCTTGTGCTCGTACTGAACTCATTAATAAATTGTACAAATATGTTTTCCCTGATCCGCCAGGTCCATCAAGATAGAAATAACGCTCTGTCACCATGTCATCATCTATAGCATTTTTAATGGCATGAAATGCTTGCAATTGTAGTGTATTTAAAGTTGCAAGTCTTTCTTCTGTTCTTTCTGCTTGTAGTTGAATGTCATAGTCTTCAAAGTTAATGTCATCTATAAGACCTGGATCAGGCAAATTAAAACTTGCACAACTTAATCCATGAGTTAAAAATACTTCTTGAATTTCCATTAACGCTTTTAAGTGTGCAATGGGTTCATTGTATCGTCGCATAAAGTCTTCAGCCATATTACTTTTAAAAGTCTCCCACAAAGCTAATGCATTTGGAGCATTTGAGAAGATACAAATAAAAGCAAATTGTTCTCTCATCTGTCGTGGCATTTGACATTGTGCTGCTTCTTCTAAACATCTTTCCCACTCTGTATCATCAGCGAGTAAGTTTCTATGTCTTGCAGCTAAATGGAAGGATTCATATACAATGTCATTAACAGTTCTTAATTGTTCAAAACTTTGTGCTCCTGGAACATTTAAAAGTAATATTCGTAAGCAAAAACGTTCAACATCTCTTGGACTGACTGTGTAAATTCGTGGAATTATTTTATTGCCTCTGGTTTTTCTTGCTCTCCATAATCCATTCACAAAAACATAGTGATATGGAATTTCAATATATAAGTATTGTGTTGCTTGAGCATCAGTGGAATTTAATGCAAACCATGCAGTTAGTGTAGTGTGAGGATCTTCACTTTGGGCCAATGCATTCATTTCATTTCCAGCATGGAAATAGACTAAATGTCGTTGTGGCAAATGTACTGCTAACCTATATACTGCATGTGATCTATCATGCATTTCAAATTTTAAAAGCCGCCACATAGCTTCTGACGCACTGACATAGCGAGCATCTACATGAGATGCAAGTTCATCATGTACTAACTCACTACTTTCAGGGTTGTCTGCACTTTTGACGACTACAGTAGCTGCATCGTAACCTTTGTAAATATATTTGTAGACATATTTAATGGATTTGATGGAAGTGCAGGCTTCTACGTTGATGTGGGCGTTGTACTTCATGAGTAAATGTGGATTGTAGGGTACTACATATCTATTGTCCACTTTTTTCCCACGAATAATGGCACTATCTCCTTCTATTCTTTTATAAAGTGGATATCCATCACAATTTGCATATGTTTTGTATCTATAATCTTTTGGAAAATCTTTTGAACATTTATTATTTTCCATACATGGTGATTGTGGATTAAGGTCTCCAGAGGGTCCATGAATCATGCGATGAGTAACAATCTCATATAGTCTACCATATAGTTCTGGATCTGGTAATTCAGCAACTATGACTGCATCCACTTTGTCCGAAGTATCTAATTTATCTTTCTCTTGAAGTATTATGAGAAGATGTGCATGTGGAAGGCCTCTTTTTTTAAATTCAATGGTAGATACATATGCAAGACATTTGCCAAATAACTGATTTATAGTAAAGTCACGTATTAATTCATTTAATTTGATCTTAAAAACTCTGGCTACTAAATCTGGTCAATCTGAAGCACTTTGTCCAATAAGTAGATTTTGATTAATTTCTGGCCATTGTGGATTACATGTAAATGTCACAAATAAATCTGGTTTTCCAAATTTTGTCACAATAGCCATAGCATCATTGTATCTTTCTCTCATATTTCAAGGAGATCCTTGAAAAGAAGATGGTAAAATGATGGCTTTGCCAGCTGTCATGTCTCTGCTTGTAGCCACGTCAGCCACATAGTCCATGAGTCCACAATATTGTTCTACACGTAGTTTATCTTGTTGATATTTTATAAAGTTTAAATTATTTGCCTCAACTTGCAAATATGAATCAATAATCCATTGTTGTGTTAGTTTTCCACCACATAAAATTGGATTAAATTCATCTCTAATGGCAATTTGAGCAACTTTAAATTCAAGCATAGAAACATTATTTCGGATTCTGGCTTTAGCATTTGGGTAACTGGGAAGGGTTAATTTTGGTTGCCAACCTGCTTCTCCATGTGGGAAAAAGATGGGATATGTCATTGGATCTAAATTTGGACTTACGATATTAATATTAATAAATGGTTGCTCCTCATTTCTGGGATATACTCTAATGTCTCTTTGAAATGGTGGTTCTCCTTCATCATTCTGAAAGACCATTGCAACCTCATTTGATGTTGGCAAGTTATAACGACGTTTATCAGTATGTCTGTCTCTTTTAAGCACCATATTAACCTTTGGCATGGGTAATTGATGTCTTTGTGCATGAAGTAGTTGTTCATTTTCTACTTCTGCCAATTTTTTGTAAGCTTTACTGTAGGGATTGTTGTCCATAATGTTATTTAGCTCTATAAAAACACTGGGTAAGCATTTTTTATTTTCTTCCATCTGCATACGTTGGTCAACAGCTTCCATTGTATTTAGGACATATAGTTGAGCGAATTTTCTTTGCTCTCCTTCCTCTGGATGTAAATGTGAAGTCCGATGATAAATTTGTCCTTGGACTTTAAAACAGTAAGGACCATGTCCTGGTACATTAGCAGCCAATGTTGCCCCCATAGATGCAAATGATATGGCACTATTGTAGGATCTTATGTTTGTCTTAAAATTTTTGTAATTTGGAAAAGTAGGTTCAGTCATAATATTTAGTAAATAGGTTGGAAATTGTTTCCTTTCTGGAAGTTTGAACTTTCCTTTTTGACAACAACTAATAAATTGTCCATCTCTGGGTCTCTCCTGTTTAAAATAATAAGCCTCACAAAATTGACATTGAGTACTCATGTCCCCACAACTATGAACCTCTACTGCTAAAGACTTGAGTAAAGGACAATTTGCAAAGCATATCGGATGTTGACTTTCATATTCATGAGGTGAAAAGTCATGAAATGTTTCAACAACAGGTTCTAAATGTTTAGTTTTTTTCGTGGATTTTCTTGGTATATGTTGTCCTTGTTTGGTTGAAATGTCCTGTAAGTTTTTAGTAAGAGTTTGTAAATGCTTTGTTTTTGTAGTTGCTTTTTTTGGTCTGTCTTGACTGGTATCTTGTAAAATGTCATCTGATGTTTTAGGAACAGTTTGTAAATGCTTTATTATCTTTTTATTTTTTTGGGTTGTATCTTTCATTTTTGCAGCTGATATTCTTTTATTTGCAAGTCTTTTGCGTTCTTTTTCTCGTCGAATTTCTTTCTCCTCCGGTGTCTGCTGGGCGGCCCATCTCTCTTGTCTTTCTCTAGTTTGACGTCTTTTCTTCTCTTCTTTGGTCTCGTTATCAGCCATATTAATCTGTAAATGAAAAAAAATAAATGTAATTGTGTATATTTTAATTTGTAATTCCTGTTAAAGATTCTTGTGCACAATTGGTGAAATAAAAGGCAAATCATTAATGTATCATTTATATTTAGTTAAATTTATAATTGCTGTCCTCACTGGCTAAGAATTTGGCCAATGGAATACTGCTGTAAATAAGCATGTAACATATTTTTTTAAAATAATGTTTTTATTTATTAAAAACGTTGTTTGTGGATAGATATTTACCACTGCAAAACTTCTTTGCTAAAAAAAAAAGTGATGTGGTTATTGAGCTATGTATTGCATAGTAGCAATTTAAATAGAATAAGGGAGATAGTAAATATTTTTTTTTATTTTTCTGTTGACACGGATGCAACTGAAAGCAGTTTCTTTAGTTTTATACTTTAGTACTTATTATACTGTACCTTGGTTGAAGTGTGATTTAAATCCGAATGTTTGTTGGTCCTGGGTTCAAAATCGTTGTCCAATGGTGTGGTCCTCTGTTGGACGTCCTCGTCCGATGATGTGGTCCTGTGGCGATAGCCCTCGTCCGATGTTGTGGTCCTGTGGCGATAGCCCTCGTCCGATGTTGTGGTCCTTTGGTGAAAGTCCTCGTCCGATGGTCTGGTCCTGTGTTGAAATTCCTCGTCTGCTGGTCTGGTCCTGTGTTGAAATTCCTCGTCTGCTGCTCTGGTCCTGTGTTGAAAGTCCTCATCCGATGGTCCGGTCCTGTGGAGAAAGTCCTCGTCCGATTGTCTTCACGCAGTATCTGTTGTAATATAAAATAGAAAATGTTATTTGAGTGAAATGTCTTTTAAATAAGTAAAAAATGTATGAATTTGGCTGTATTGTATCAGTTATGGTTATTTTTTTCTATATTTTTTTTTTTTACTTTCTGTACAATCCCACGACTTTTGTTATTCTTATTTAAGGTTCTTAGTAAGGCTTGTGGGTTGTGATATATTAAATAAGAATATGAATTTATTTTGCTATGTGTTTATGTTATTTTTTGTACAATCCTGTTTTGTGCGCACCACTTGTGGTATACTTATTTAATCTTTATTGGGATGGTTATAGTTAGTGAAACATGAAATAATATAATTAATGTAGTTTGCTATGTGTTTGTGTTAGTTTTTGACAATCCTGTTTTGTGCACACCACTTGTGCAAAAGTTATTTATTCTTGATTGTACTGGTTATAGGTTGTAAAACATTAAAGAAGAATGTTAATGTAGTTTCCTATGTGTTTGTGTGATTTTTTGTACAATGCTATTAGGTGTGCAACACTTTTGTTATTCTTATTTTTGCTTCTTTGTAAGGCTTATAGGTTGTTAAACATTGAATAAGAAATTCTGTTTTGTGTGTAGCAGTTTGTGTCTCATTCAATTGCGATTTGGCTAATTGAATCGTGCCCTAAATAAGCACATAGCATATTTTTTTAAAGAAGTTTTTAGTCAGTGAAAAACTTTCTTTTAGATAGATTTTTAGTAACTAAAAACTTCTTTTAAAAAAAATGTTATGTTGTTATTTAGAGCCCTATTCAATTGGGCAAATTGCAATTGAATGAGGGCCTTTGTGTGTACCATATGTTGCATAGTTTGCCCCTCATTCAATTGCATTTTTTACAATGTAATAGTACTCTAAGGCCGTCATTGAATTGCAATGTTGAAAATTGAATAGGGTTGTAAATAAGCACATCACATATATTTGTTAAAATTGAACAAGGGCCTAAAAGTGCTTATTTATAGCCATATTTAATTGTCCAAAATAGCAATTGAATGAGGGCCTTTGGTTACTGCATTTGTTATATTGTCAGCTCCTCATTCAATTGTGTTTTGGCCAATGGAATAGAGCTCAATATCAGCACAGAGCATATTTTTTTACCGAATTTTGTATTTAGTGAACTTGTATCCAAAAGCAACGTGTTCACTAAATAAAAAGTTCCTTTAAAAAATATGCTCTGTGCTTATATAGAGCCCTATTGAAATGGGCAAATCACATTTGAGTGAGGCCCTTGGCCATTAAAGATATATAGGTCCTCATTGAATTGCAATTTTGCCAATTGAAGAGGGCTCTATATAATCACATAACATATTTATTGAGCAAAGTTTTTAGTTATTGAAAACCTTGATTGTGCTTAGAAGTTCAGTAACTAAAAAGTTCTGTATAAAAAATATGTTATGTGCTTATATAGAGCCCTATTCAATTGAGGAAGTCGCAATTGAATAAGGCTCATGGTTCTTTCTTGTTTATACTTAATACTTTACCTTGATTGAAGTTTGGAATGACAGACGGTCCCCTCCTGCCAATCTTAATCCGCCGGTCTTCTTGTAGTGTCTGTTTGAAAAAGAAAGTGAAATAGTTATTTGTATATTTATAATTTTTCATCTAGCAAAGCATGGCCTTTTGAGCATGTAATGTCTTGTTGTATCTTACCTCTTCTTCTTTGTTGGTGTTCTTTAAAAGGGATTGTGCTTCACAGGGCACGGTGCAAATTGTTGAGAGACGCTGTTGATGCAGAGTCTGTTTGAATATTAAAAGAAATAGAAAGATTCAGCTTTATATGATCTATTGAATTGCAGTAAATTAATGTCATTTAAATATACTTCTGTAATTATTTTCAATTGACCTTATTTTTTGTTGGGGGCTACACACATATGTCACATACATGGTTATTTTTTTCTATATTTTTTTTTTTTACTTTCTGTACAATCCCACGACTTTTGTTATTCTTATTTAAGGTTCTTAGTAAGGCTTGTGGGTTGTGATATATTAAATAAGAATATGAATTTATTTTGCTATGTGTTTATGTTATTTTTTGTACAATCCTGTTTTGTGCGCACCACTTGTGGTATACTTATTTAATCTTTATTGGGATGGTTATAGTTAGTGAAACATGAAATAATATAATTAATGTAGTTTGCTATGTGTTTGTGTTAGTTTTTGACAATCCTGTTTTGTGCACACCACTTGTGCAAAAGTTATTTATTCTTGATTGTACTGGTTATAGGTTGTAAAACATTAAAGAAGAATGTTAATGTAGTTTCCTATGTGTTTGTGTGATTTTTTGTACAATGCTATTAGGTGTGCAACACTTTTGTTATTCTTATTTTTGCTTCTTTGTAAGGCTTATAGGTTGTTAAACATTGAATAAGAAATTCTGTTTTGTGTGTAGCAGTTTGTGTCTCATTCAATTGCGATTTGGCTAATTGAATCGTGCCCTAAATAAGCACATAGCATATTTTTTTAAAGAAGTTTTTAGTCAGTGAAAAACTTTCTTTTAGATAGATTTTTAGTAACTAAAAACTTCTTTTAAAAAAAATGTTATGTTGTTATTTAGAGCCCTATTCAATTGGGCAAATTGCAATTGAATGAGGGCCTTTGTGTGTACCATATGTTGCATAGTTTGCCCCTCATTCAATTGCATTTTTTACAATGTAATAGTACTCTAAGGCCGTCATTGAATTGCAATGTTGAAAATTGAATAGGGTTGTAAATAAGCACATCACATATATTTGTTAAAATTGAACAAGGGCCTAAAAGTGCTTATTTATAGCCATATTTAATTGTCCAAAATAGCAATTGAATGAGGGCCTTTGGTTACTGCATTTGTTATATTGTCAGCTCCTCATTCAATTGTGTTTTGGCCAATGGAATAGAGCTCAATATCAGCACAGAGCATATTTTTTTACCGAATTTTGTATTTAGTGAACTTGTATCCAAAAGCAACGTGTTCACTAAATAAAAAGTTCCTTTAAAAAATATGCTCTGTGCTTATATAGAGCCCTATTGAAATGGGCAAATCACATTTGAGTGAGGCCCTTGGCCATTAAAGATATATAGGTCCTCATTGAATTGCAATTTTGCCAATTGAAGAGGGCTCTATATAATCACATAACATATTTATTGAGCAAAGTTTTTAGTTATTGAAAACCTTGATTGTGCTTAGAAGTTCAGTAACTAAAAAGTTCTGTATAAAAAATATGTTATGTGCTTATATAGAGCCCTATTCAATTGAGGAAGTCGCAATTGAATAAGGCTCATGGTTCTTTCTTGTTTATACTTAATACTTTACCTTGATTGAAGTTTGGAATGACAGACGGTCCCCTCCTGCCAATCTTAATCCGCCGGTCTTCTTGTAGTGTCTGTTTGAAAAAGAAAGTGAAATAGTTATTTGTATATTTATAATTTTTCATCTAGCAAAGCATGGCCTTTTGAGCATGTAATGTCTTGTTGTATCTTACCTCTTCTTCTTTGTTGGTGTTCTTTAAAAGGGATTGTGCTTCACAGGGCACGGTGCAAATTGTTGAGAGACGCTGTTGATGCAGAGTCTGTTTGAATATTAAAAGAAATAGAAAGATTCAGCTTTATATGATCTATTGAATTGCAGTAAATTAATGTCATTTAAATATACTTCTGTAATTATTTTCAATTGACCTTATTTTTTGTTGGGGGCTACACACATATGTCACATACATGGTTATTTTTTTCTATATTTTTTTTTTTTACTTTCTGTACAATCCCACGACTTTTGTTATTCTTATTTAAGGTTCTTAGTAAGGCTTGTGGGTTGTGATATATTAAATAAGAATATGAATTTATTTTGCTATGTGTTTATGTTATTTTTTGTACAATCCTGTTTTGTGCGCACCACTTGTGGTATACTTATTTAATCTTTATTGGGATGGTTATAGTTAGTGAAACATGAAATAATATAATTAATGTAGTTTGCTATGTGTTTGTGTTAGTTTTTGACAATCCTGTTTTGTGCACACCACTTGTGCAAAAGTTATTTATTCTTGATTGTACTGGTTATAGGTTGTAAAACATTAAAGAAGAATGTTAATGTAGTTTCCTATGTGTTTGTGTGATTTTTTGTACAATGCTATTAGGTGTGCAACACTTTTGTTATTCTTATTTTTGCTTCTTTGTAAGGCTTATAGGTTGTTAAACATTGAATAAGAAATTCTGTTTTGTGTGTAGCAGTTTGTGTCTCATTCAATTGCGATTTGGCTAATTGAATCGTGCCCTAAATAAGCACATAGCATATTTTTTTAAAGAAGTTTTTAGTCAGTGAAAAACTTTCTTTTAGATAGATTTTTAGTAACTAAAAACTTCTTTTAAAAAAAATGTTATGTTGTTATTTAGAGCCCTATTCAATTGGGCAAATTGCAATTGAATGAGGGCCTTTGTGTGTACCATATGTTGCATAGTTTGCCCCTCATTCAATTGCATTTTTTACAATGTAATAGTACTCTAAGGCCGTCATTGAATTGCAATGTTGAAAATTGAATAGGGTTGTAAATAAGCACATCACATATATTTGTTAAAATTGAACAAGGGCCTAAAAGTGCTTATTTATAGCCATATTTAATTGTCCAAAATAGCAATTGAATGAGGGCCTTTGGTTACTGCATTTGTTATATTGTCAGCTCCTCATTCAATTGTGTTTTGGCCAATGGAATAGAGCTCAATATCAGCACAGAGCATATTTTTTTACCGAATTTTGTATTTAGTGAACTTGTATCCAAAAGCAACGTGTTCACTAAATAAAAAGTTCCTTTAAAAAATATGCTCTGTGCTTATATAGAGCCCTATTGAAATGGGCAAATCACATTTGAGTGAGGCCCTTGGCCATTAAAGATATATAGGTCCTCATTGAATTGCAATTTTGCCAATTGAAGAGGGCTCTATATAATCACATAACATATTTATTGAGCAAAGTTTTTAGTTATTGAAAACCTTGATTGTGCTTAGAAGTTCAGTAACTAAAAAGTTCTGTATAAAAAATATGTTATGTGCTTATATAGAGCCCTATTCAATTGAGGAAGTCGCAATTGAATAAGGCTCATGGTTCTTTCTTGTTTATACTTAATACTTTACCTTGATTGAAGTTTGGAATGACAGACGGTCCCCTCCTGCCAATCTTAATCCGCCGGTCTTCTTGTAGTGTCTGTTTGAAAAAGAAAGTGAAATAGTTATTTGTATATTTATAATTTTTCATCTAGCAAAGCATGGCCTTTTGAGCATGTAATGTCTTGTTGTATCTTACCTCTTCTTCTTTGTTGGTGTTCTTTAAAAGGGATTGTGCTTCACAGGGCACGGTGCAAATTGTTGAGAGACGCTGTTGATGCAGAGTCTGTTTGAATATTAAAAGAAATAGAAAGATTCAGCTTTATATGATCTATTGAATTGCAGTAAATTAATGTCATTTAAATATACTTCTGTAATTATTTTCAATTGACCTTATTTTTTGTTGGGGGCTACACACATATGTCACATACATGAAGCACATTCCATAGTTTAATGTAATTATTTTGTGTACGTGTGACATATCAGTATACATGACTCATATTTAAATGGTTAAATTAACCTTATATTTTTTTTTCCAACACACATAAATGTCTGTGTGCAAGATGTAACTATAGATGATACACATATATGTGCGTGTGACATATCAGTATACATGACATATAATGTCATTTAAATGTAGTTGTTTACTGATTTTGTTTTAAGCTAATTTTGTTGCAGTGGCAATACACAGAAATGTGCGTGTCACATGTCAATATACATGATACACATATATGTCCGTGTCACATGTCACTATGCAGGGGCAATACACATAAATGTGCGTGTCACATGTCACTATACATTATAGACATATATGTGCGTGTCAGATGTCACTATACATTATACACATATATGTGCGTGTCGTCACTATACATAAACCTCTGTTTAATATAGAATTATGGTTTTTTGTTGTTTTGTTAAATGAACCGTATTTTTTTTGTGAGCCTATACACATAAATGTTCCATATATGTCACTACATAAATCCTAGTTTATTTTTTTATTTGTTTGACCTGTCCTGATAATAAAATGTAATATATTATAGCTTACCTCTCAGTTGTAATTTGCACAATGCAAAGTAGTAAATTAGTAAAGAATTGTCTTGTCAAGTAAAAGCAGCAGTTATCTCAGAAGTCACTCCGTTGATCACCTGAGGAGAAATGTATTTTTTTGTTTGAAATAGGCAGTATTTATAAACTTGTAGAAAGTTCTGGAAAGTGAGACCGTTAGAACGCAATACGCATGCGCTATTTGCGTTCCAGCTTACAATTTGCGTTCCATCCGCCATTTTCTGCGTATTACTGTTCAAAATGGTGTTTAATATGATTGTGATACGTTCTGCATAGTATGTGTTTCATTATTGCGATTAAGTGTAGTGTAGTTACGTCTGAAGCCTCGTTTTCGTTTTGTTTGTCGGCCATTTTTTCTCTCGCTTAGCGATAGTATTAGTGTCTAAAGTGTTTTATTTTGATTTAAATGTAGGTGTAACTTGTTTTTTTGAGGTGCTGGCTGGTTCCTCTTGCTGTAGGTAAGCTTTTTATGTGTTTGTTGTGTGTCTTTCTTAAGTTTTAAATGTTTGTATGTCGGCGTGTTGCGTCCGATGTTTGCAAGGTCGTAATGTGTGGTAACGTGTCTCGTATGGTGTTTGCGTGTGTAGCCTCGTTTTCGTTTTATTCGTCGGCCATTTTTTGTGTCGCTTAACAAATTATTTAGTGTCTAAACTCTTTTATTTTGAGTGCAATTAAGTTGTAAGTTGCATTTTTGAGGTCCTGGGTGCTTCCTGTTTGTGTAGGTAAGGTTTTTATGTATGTCCTGTGTGTATGTATTGTGTTTGTAATTTTGTAATGTTCGCGAGTTGCGTCCGAGTGTTGCGAGGCCGTAATGTGTGTGAACGTGTGTCGTATGTTGTTTGCGAGTGTCGTAATGTGTGTGAACGTGTGTCGTAATGTGTTGCGACGTGAACTTTGCGAGATTCGCAGTTGTTTGGGTTGGGAATTTGTGTTGTGAATTTTGCAAGGGTCGCAGTTGCTGCAACTGAAGACCTCGCTTTGCGAGGTCCTCAGGTGCTGGCATGGAGCGCCTGGCATGGAGCTACGCGAGCCCGCAGCATTAGCAACAATTGGTACGCTCACAACTATATATGTGATACTGTGGTTGCTCGAAAAAATTATGAAAAGCTCATTGACTGATTCATACATACGTAAGAAAATCATATTTGCAAATATTTTTTATAATTGTGCTGATATTCAGATGTTTTCTATGAAGGAATTTGCTAAGAGGATATTTGATGAACTGTGATCTACATTGGTTCATCTCACATCTGCTCTACTCTGGTCAAGGAATTATAGTTCCGTCTGTGATGAGGCTCGATAATGCCTGATGCAGCACTATGTCTCCATAGATGTAGGTGACATATTGGTTGGCAACGATGCAATGGTTGGTAATACGTCAATAATGATGTATAACACCCACAAACCACAAAAAATACATTAAAGAAAACATTTTTAAGAGAACAGAAAAACAAAAAAATTGAATTTACAAACAATAAAACATGTTTTTCCTTTCAAATTATACTTACCGTCCCTTGTCCCCTGGACAAGCTTGCAGTGATAATCAATAACAACCTTGTCCTCAGTCTTCTTTCCATGTTGACTGTAGAAATCGTTCGTTTTGCTTAGAGATCATTGGCTCCTCTTTTAGGCCCAATGAAAAGGGCCTTTATCTAAAACTATCCTGCAACTCTAAAAAAAAAATAGCTTAAGGAACAGCAGTTCTTTTAAACGATTAGAAAGGGGAATCTATGGGGAACTAGTTAAGGCTAGGCTAGTTACAGCAATGGCACCATGTTGTACATTATATGTTGTTTAGTACAAGTGTCACAGCAGAACATGTGTAAAAATAATTCAGGAAAACACACGGGAATTATTACTTTATAGTCTTTTAACAATAATTAGTCCACTTGTACTTTATTTCCCCAGTTACAATTGGCTGAGGCATATTAGTACCCAATGGCTCATTCCATGCTTCTCTCTAACACAAAAGAGGTCCAAGCTAATGTCCCATTACTGAGGTGATCTGAACGGTGGTCAGGCACAGTCTAGGTCTTGTGCACCTATTCCTAGGGTTGTTGGGGCTGCTTGGCGCCATGGACGGGTAACTGCTGCGGGTCCTATGCTAGCACTCCTGCAGAAATCACTGTGTGACCACAGCTCCAGTGTGGGGTAAGCGGCCCCTTCCTCAAACAGGGCATTAGTGGGATATCACAGGGCATGGATGAGCTATCCTGTGGACGGCCTGATTAATGTAGGTAACCTCCACTCTACCGATCTGGCCGCTATAATCCATGTATAACATAAAAGAAGTGGCTTTCATAAATTGCACGATTAGCTGAGAAGCTGTATCATGGGTTAACATTAGCTAACGCTCCTGTGATCCTTTAGTAAATCCCCCCCTTTATTGTTGTTTTTAAACATGACAATGCAAAACCTTTTGGGAAGAAATAAAAAAAAAAGTTTTCTCCACTGTGTGGCTCCATTTTGCTTTCTTCACTGCTTCTCAGGTGGCTGTATCCTTCTGTTCAGAGGAAGATGGGTAGAAACTTCCAGACTCCTAAAAAATCTTCCTGACTTCTATGTTTTAGATATTTTTGATCACTATATATATCTATATATGTTGTTGTTGTTTAGTTGTTCAGTCATGTCTGACTCTCCATGACCCTATGAACAGCAGCAGGGTAGGTATATCTGTCAGTCATCGCCCCTCTGAGCTCCATGATGTTCATGTTCATCTATCCATCTCCGCTTCTGTCGTCCTCTTCTTCTTGTGTCTTCAATCTTTCCCAGCATCAGATTTTTCTTTGAATACTGCATTTTCGTGATACAAACCAAAACATTTGAGCTTTAGCCTCATGATCATACCTTCCAGTGAACTGTTTGTCTTGATTGCCTGAAGTACAGATTTACTAGTTCTTCTTGCAAGGGACTCTAAGTAGTTTTCGCCAACGCCACAATTCAAAGGCATCTATTCTACAGAGCTCAGACTTCTTTATGGTCCAGCTCTCACATCCATATGTTACTACTGGGAATTCCATAGTTCTAACTATGCAGACCATTTTTGATAGTGTAATATCTTTACTTCTTACTAGCTTGTCCAAACTTGCCATAGCGTTTCTCCACAGAAGCAAACATCTCTTAATTTCATGGCAACAGTAACCATCCGAAGAGAGCTTTGATCCCAGAAATTAAAATCTGTCACTGTCTCTACTTCTTCGCAAACTGGGATTGCCATTTGCCATGATCTTCGTCTTCTTAAAGTTAAGCAGCAGGATAACTTTTGCACTCTCTTCTTTTACCCTCATTAATAGGTCCTTTAGTTCCTCTTCACTTTCAACTATCAGGGTAGTATCATTGGCATATCTGAGGTTGTTGATATCTCTTCCAGCAATGTTGATTCCGGCTTTGGATTCATCCAGTCCAGCCTTATTGGCTTGTTCTTGAGAAAGACGTCTAATGACGTTGAAACGCGTCGGCTTTAGATGACGTAACATCTGCCCTTACGCAAGGGGCACGCTTGTGTCTCTTTCCACAGTATTGCTGTAGGATTGTGTGTGGCGTGTGTGTTTACCATCCCTGTCCTCATCCAATATGGCTGAATGTTATTTTACCTGAGAGGCGATTCTCATGCAGGATTAGGCAGACATCTCGCCCCGGAGCAGATTTACCCCTCATACAAATAGAGACTTCATACATTGAAGCAGGCTAGTGCCAGATTCTATGGTGATTACCGGTGTATCTATCTTTCTAGCTACAATGAGGTGGCAGATATATATAAATACAGTATATATATATATATATATATATATATATATATTTATTTAGTCTTTAATTACGTTGTTTCAGCTGATATTAGCTAATAATAATAACTAGAAGCAATTTTTACCAAATCAGTGGATTAGTTGATTTTGAAACATATGTGACTCAGTAATATAAATATATACATACTAGCGACTTGCCCGTCAAAAAATGACGGCAATGAGATGTGTATGTTGGGAAAGTTGTTTAGTTATTAATATACGTATTTGACACTTGTAAGATTTTAGTTATGATGAAATAAGTAGTATTGTGATATTAAACATGTTTATTTTATATTAATTATGACTGAATTGTCTATTGATTTGTATTTTTGAGTGGTTGACCTTTGTTTGTTGCTGTAGTAATTGTTTTAAATTGCACATATAGTTCTCTGGAAAAGTGGTTCTCTATATTGTGGTTTTTTATATTTTTGCATTTGCTTTTAAATTTGTTTTGCATGGGTTTTATTTCTTTAATGAAAAGTTATAGTACTTCATAGTAGACAATGTTTTTAGTAAAAATACGCCCATCTTCTAATAAATCATCTCATTCTTTTCAATGTAAACTTTAATAGCCTGTGGATTTTTGGACCGTGATAACGCAACGTACAATTGGCCATGTGCAAATACTGGTTCTTGTAAGAAAATACCCACAGATTCGAACGTTTGTCCTTGTGATTTATTAATGGTCATGGCAAATGCCATAATGATGGGAAATTGTCTTCTTTGAAGTATAAAAGGGAGACTACTATTTTCACTTGGTGCTAAATCTATTCTTGGTATGAAAACTCTCTCTCCTTTATGGGTACCAGTTAAAATTTCAGCATCTATGAAATGGTCCTTTAATTGTTGAACACTTAATCTTGTCCCATTGCATAGGTCTTTTTTTTGGGGGGTTCATATTTTGCAGTAACATGACAATTGCACCTTTCTTTAGCTGCAAAATGTGTGGTGGCATTCCAGAAGGAGTTAGTGAGTTTATGAATTCAGTGGAAAAGTTAGCCTGACTTTCATTGTCATCAGCAAGTACAGAATCAGTACTGGGATAATTTCTTTAATTTTAATTTTTTTAAATATTTAATTATCGAGGATTAATGCATCCTTATTTTTACACGTTAGTATGACTTGGTTGGCAAGCTCTGAATATTCCTGGTTATGTATGCTACCTTCAAATATAGCCAATATAATATCTTGGTGACAAATAATATGAGGTGGGATCTGCACAGTGTCGTCAGGTAAATGTGGTATTTTTTCTGTTCTGCCTTCTCCAATTTTAATAAGCCAATCATTGAAATCAGTTTGGCCTTCTGATCTTATGTTTTGTTGCAGTTGAAGATGGGTAAAATCTTTCCATAGTATGCTTGACTTTATACAGGTTTCGATAATGTCAGTTCGATTTCCATGTACAACTACCTAACAACATTACATTTCCACCAAATGGAAAAGTATTATCCATGACTTCACGAAGCAAACGGTCAATACATTGGAGGGCATAGCATGACATCATTGTGGCCTTATCTATTATAATTAATTTACTTTTTTTTTTTAATTTCGCTTGTAATGATGTCATGTGAATATCTGATACAGAGGTTTCTAAAATAGGCACTGGCAGTTTAAAGCCACTATGTACAGTTCTTCCACCTTCTAACAACAGTGCAGCAATTCCAGTAGTGGCAAACGGCAGTGCTATTTGACCTTGTGCTCGTATAGAACTTATTAATAAATTATATAGATAAGTTTTTCCTGATTCACCAGGTCCATCAAGATAGAAATAACGCTCTGTGACCATGTCATCATCTATTGCATTTTTAATGGCATTAAATGCTTTCAATGTAACGTATTTAAATTTGCAAGTCTTTCTTCTGTTCTTTCTACTTGTAGTTGAATGTCATAGTCTTCAAAGTTTATGTCATCTATAAGACCTGGATCAGGCAAATTTAAACTTGCACAACTTAATCCATGAGTTAAAAATACCTCTTGGATTTCCATTAACGCTTTTAAGTGTTCAATAGGTTCATTGTATCGTCGCATAAAGTCTTCAGCCATATTACTTTTAAATGTGTCCCACAAAGCTAATGCATTTGGAGCATTTGAGAAAATACAAATAAATGCAAATTGTTCTCTCATCTGCCGTGGCATTTGACATTGTGCTGCTTCTTCTAAACATCTTTCCCACTCTGTATCCTCAGCTAGTAAGTTTCTATGTCTTGCAGCTAAAGGGAAGGATTCATATACTATGTTATTAACAGTTCTTAAGTGTTCAAAACTTTGTGCTCCAGGAACATTTAAAAGTAATATTCGTAAGCAAAAACATTCAACATCTCTTGGACTGACTGTGTAAATTCTTGGGATTATTTTATTTCCTCTGCTTTTTCTAGGTCTCCATAATCCATTCACAAAATCATAGTGATATGGAATTTCAATATCTAAGAATTGTGTTGCTTCTGAATCTGTGGAATTTAATTCAAACCATGCAGTTAGGTTAGTGTGACGAAGTTCACTTTGGGCCAATGCATTACTTTCATTTCCAGCATGGAAATACACTAAATGTCTTTGTGGCAAATGTACTGCTAATCTATATACTGCATGTGATCTATCATGCATTTCAAATTTTAAAAGCCGCCACATAGCTTTTGGCGCACTGACATAGCGATCATCTACATGAGATGCAAGTTCATCATGTACTAACTCACTACTTACAGGGTTGTCTGCACTTTTGTCTGCATCATAGCCTTTGTAAATATATTTGTACACATATTTAATGGATTTGATGGAATTGCAGGCTTCTACATTAATGTGTGCATTATACTTCATGAGTAAATGTGGATTGTAGGGTAATACATATCTATTGTCAACTTTTTTTGCCACCAATAATGGCACTATCTCCTTCTCTTCTTTTATAAAGTGGATAGCCATCATAATTGGCATAGGTTGTGTCTCTATAATCTTTTGGAAAATCTTTGGAACATTTATTATTTTCCATACATGGTGATTGTGGATTAAGCTCACCACAACTTTCATGAATCTGGTAGTTCTGCATAAAATGACTGCATCCACTTTGTCAGAAGTATCTATTTTATCTTTTTCTTGAAGTATTATGAGAAGATGTGCATGTGGAAGGCCTCTTTTTTGAAATTCAATGGTATATACATAAGCAAGACATTTGCCAAATTAGTGACTTATAGTGATGACACGTATTAATTCATTTAATTTAATCTTAAAATCTCTGGCTACTAAATCTGGTCTATCGGAAGGACTTTGGCCAAGAAGTAAATTTTGTGTAATTTCTGGCCATTGGGGATTGCATGTAAATGTAAGAAATAAATCGGGTTTACCAAATTTGGTGACAATAGCCATATCATCATTGTATCTTTCTCTCATATTTTGAGGAGATCCTTGAAAGGAAGAGGTTAAATTATGGCTTTGCCAACTGTCATCTCTCTGCTTGTAGCCACCTCAGCAACATAGTCCATTAGTCCAGAATATTGTTCTACACAAAGTTTATCTTGTTGATATTTTATAAAGTTTAAATTATTGGCCTCAACTTGCAAATATGAATTAATAATCCTTTGTTGTCTTAGTTTTCCACACATAAAATTGGACTAAATGTATTTCGAATAGGAACATTGAGTGGGACCCAGGCGGCGCCATTATCATCATGGCTGGAGGGGCCATTGCTGGAGCCAATGGCTGGCATCTTGTGGAGGGCCCAGGTGGACTTTCTGCAATATGTCCTGCTGCAGGTGGTCCTGCTGCAGGTGGTCCTGCATCTTGGCATGGTGCAGGGCCCGATATTTCAGGTCCCTGAGGAGGCAGGGTATGCCTGGCTGGTACTGAAATGAGACAAGATTTGTATTTGAGTATTGTTGTTGTGAAAATTGATTGATGTGTGTTTGCATATCTCTGTGATCATAGTGAATTGTAATTGGCTGTGAATGTTTGACGCAAATAAAAATTGATCTGCATCATTAGTATTGTGGATCCTGGCTGGGATCTTTCCTGTTATGTGACAGCGACTGCTGGCAGCAGCGGTTGGACCAAGGGGCTGATAGATGGCGCTGCCGCTGTTATATACATCATTTTCACCTTACACACAAGCCCAAAAGCACTAGCCCTCACCCTAATCAAAAACCTTTACCTTAACACCACCATAAGCCACTAAATCTGCATGATTATATAATCTCCAGGAAAATGCTGTGACATGTAGAGGCTGCTCACTGCTGCTACCAGCAGTCACGGTCAGATAACAGGAAAGGGCCCGTGGCTCATATGAATATGTAATGCTGGTGCGGTGTGCCAACTGCAGTTCATTAGGACACGTGCTTATCTGAAACTGTTAGCCAGTGTGTGAGACAGACCAATCTGTGACCAATCCTCAGCAATGTGAGTTAACATGGTAATGTAACATGGTCCAGATTAGGCTGGTACAAGACACACACTTGCAATCCATCAGAGTCTGTATCCGCATATGCTGCAGTGTGCACATCCGTACATGTAGTCTCATGGGGATGTTTAATCAATCGGGATCTTCAGCTATACCAGACCTATAATGTTGTATGTGCGCGTCTCTGGAAGTGCGCCGCCACCGACTCAAGCTACGCCAGCCCAGCAGGCCGGTTAAGTGGTTATGGGTTTTGGGTTTTGGCTACAGTTAGGGGCTACAGTTAGGGGCTTTGGGTGTACCAACTAATTTTGACGGCTACATGGGGACGCAAGCGCAGCCACATCCCTAGAGTCGGCGGCAGCACTCTTCCAGCACATACTGAAATGCCCACATAAAACAGGATATATCCGCTATACCTAGTTTCAAGATGTACATGGCTTCAAAGCAGTAGGAGTGTTAAGCCAAACAGCTATGAATGGGCCAGTTTAACATGGAGTAGAGTGTGACAGGGGAACTCATGACAATAAACAAACAATTGCAATGGAGTTGTAATGCATGCTTTATATGCACTATGAACCAACAGCAAACATAACAGTAACATCAATAGATTTGAAAAACGGTATCATAATCAGTTGTGGGTGGAGGTATTGGAAATATATTTTATTGCTAACAATTCTGACAAGTATATTTCTTCACACTGGATTTACATAATTTTTGCTGCCTCATATATCTGGAGTCACAACCAGATATCTTACAGTGCAATTCAACGTCGGTTATCTATCTGTGTGGGGTACATGTGCGTGCATATGAGGGTGTGAAGGTGTATACGGTGCTCACATTGCAGGCTTTCTGACCCACCCGAGTCCACCAGGCCAAGGATGCCCACCACTGCCGCTGGCTGGATCATATCTCTCACTGTGGCCTCTCAACCTGGGGTAGGTAAATGTTTCTGGAGGCTCACCACCGGTTCCATGGGCCGCATTGGCCTTGTTCGCCATTTTCTTTTTGACATCAATGCGACAGTCCTGGTACCGGTGCTGGACAGACTGCCAGGTCCGGTTTGCATACCCGAGTGAAGAGACTTCAGCCACAATCGCCCTCCAGGCATCTGTCCTCTGTCTGGGCCTCACCTTACTACCGCCGGTTAAGATGGAGTGGTGGGCATGTACTCCTCTTAGGAGCGTCTCAATCTCCTGCTGATTAAAGTTTGCTGCCCTTTTTCTGGCAGCAGCAGCAGCAGCTTGCTGGCCAGCCTGTGGCTGGGAGCCCTGCTCTCCCTGGCCTCTCCCTACACTGCCTTCTCTCTCTCCCTCCATCTCTCCTCCTCTCCTCACTCTCTGTCTCTCAATCACTCTCTATCTCTCTCTCTCACACTTTCTATTTCTCTCTCTCTCACAATCTAACACGCACTCTCTTGCACTCTAACACGCACTCTCACACACTAACTATCTCTCTCTCTCTGTCTCTTTCTATCAATCAATTGCTCTCGCTCTCTCTCTTTCTCTTTCTCTCTCTCTCTCTCTCTCTCTCTCTCTCTTCAAAATCCCTCCAACTCCAAGACCTGTGTGTCCACTTGCACAGTATACAACACAGTCAGAGATTTACGAATTTCCCCCACTTTTAAACTATTTGCGGCCTTGATTGGCGTCTTCCTTTTGGTTAATTGATTTCAGGTGGCGCCAGGAAAACCAGGATTATGGGCTTGAGACTTCTGGCCGTAACTCACGAGCGTAGCTTCCTGCTTAAGCACGTACGGGTTTGGCGGATGATTGACCTCCAAGCCTGTAGCTCATTATTCAAACCCGTGCTGGCTTGCATGTTAAATAAAACACGAAGATTGAACATGAAGTTACATTTCTTTATTTGCAGATTTGAGAGTAGGGGAATGTTGAGCTATTAATTCTAAGACCAATCATCACTTTCACTTAAAGTAAAAGTACAGGATGGCTTTTCTAAGCTACGACTTGTAAGTAAGCCCTTTACGACCCGTGGGTCTATTTTACCCATTTACGAACTTGACGGAGGCTAATCCCACAGCCTTTGCAGGCTTGAGGTGCTCCAAGCCCGTGGGACTTTGTCCACGGACATTTTACATGAATTAAAATAAAAATGATTTTCAGATTTGAGTGTAGGGGAATGTTGTGCTATGAATGCTAACACCTCGAATCACTTTAACGTCTCATCAAAGTGCAGGATGGCTTTATTATGTGCTTAAATGGTGCTAGCGGGACCTTTTTGGTGCAAGTAAGCTGCCACTCGGTTTTAGCTAATTACGGCCTTGACGAGAGGGTTTACGTAGCATTTGAATAGCAACCGTGGCTTTCTTGCGCCGAAACTCTTTCGGCCGCGTAAGATCAAAGGCTTTCCTGCTGCGCATGCGGCCGCAAGGGATAACAGGGCGCCGGCCGCAAGCCTGCTGGAGCCCTCGGCCGCAAGGGAATAGAATAGGCAAAAAGCCTGCGGCCGGTCCTTGCGGCCACGCATCTCCTATGGCCGTTAATAGAATGAGGCCCTTAGTGTTTTCTTTCGTAATTAGCGGGGTTTTGTTATTTTCTGTTATGTCCTTTTTTGTGTGTGATTATTGGGTGTTTTTATTATTTGTACTCAGTGGGGTGTTGGGGGTGTAATAGGACTATATAGGGATAACTCGGTCTAGATACAGATAAGTGGTTAGTAATAGGGTTAATTAGGTATGGTGAGGGCCAAATGGGGCTAATTAGAGGGGGTTAATTAGTTAGAGGGGGATTAATTTAGATGTATTAGTTTATTTGGGTGGCTAATAGTGTAGTGTATTTTAGTGCTTAGACTTTGTGTCATGAGGGTCCTGGAGGACCCTTATGGCACTTTTAGCATTAATGTGAGGGTTAATTATTGTCTTGTAAGGGTCTGTATAGATCTTTATGGGACTGATTTGGTTAATTAGAGGCTCCTGTGTATCTGTAAATAGCACCATGGGTGATGGGGTTAACTAGTGGCTCTTGGGGCTCTGTATAGAGACCCATGAGTGATGGGGTTAAATAAGAGTTCCTATACAGAGCCCCATGAACCCCTACTTAACCCCATCACTCATGGTGCTCTATACAGAGGCTCATGGGGCTCTGTATAGAGCCCCATAAGTGATGGG
This sequence comes from Discoglossus pictus, assembly GCA_027410445.1. Lineage (NCBI taxonomy): Eukaryota > Metazoa > Chordata > Amphibia > Anura > Alytidae > Discoglossus > Discoglossus pictus. The sequence goes on from CM050169.1 coordinate 80,645,840, forward strand.
TTATTTGGAATTGTAGCGCAGGTCCTTTAAGGACCTGCGTGGTAGAACAATTACATTTTAAATGCTGCGGGGGTCCTGACTGGGACCCCCACAGCAAGGGTTAATGTAGGGACCCTCCGGCGGTCCCGATAGGGACCTCGCAGAATATGTGGGGTTAATGTTAGGTGCCGCGGGGATGCTTTCAGTACCCCTGCTGCAGGGGTAAAGCATTTGTGTGCTGCAGGCATTTGTGTGCTGTGGGAAGGTTACATTTGTAAATGCTGCGGTGGTCGCTGCAGAGGGGGGCTATTGTTAGCTGCTGCAGGGGTGCTTACAGTACGCCTGCGGCCAGACTTGTGCATTTGTTTGAAATGTAAATGCATCAGGGGTCCCGATCGGGACACCTGCACCATGGGGTTCATGTGGGGACCCTGGAGCAAGTTTGCCACCTCCACTTTTATAAGTCCTACAGGCTTCAAAGCCCTATGGGCTTGGAGGTTGAATTAATTGATGTCATTATGGTGATCTCTGTTTCCAATGGCTGTTTCATGGTTCATGTTTAAACCCTTAAATGCTACATCCAACGGCATGGCTGCTGATTTTAGGTATCGGGCCATAACTTGCGGGCCCTCGAATTTGAATAGCATCGGACAAGTAGACCTAATGGAGCACGCAACTCAATCCCAGGCATTTGGCTGCCTGCAATCGGGTTGCAAGCCCCGAATTGAATGAGGCTCAATGTTTGATGGATCATTTTATCCAATGGGATGGGGTTCTTCAAGAATATTTCATTGGTAGAAGCCTAGTTCCACTTAACACACAAAGATTATAGGTTCAAAGACAGAATTGGTTAAAGCTATATGAAAGTGAGCTGAGTTATTAATGCATCTGATAGAGGAGAATTTATAGTGTCTGAAAATAATAGTTTGCATGAAAAAACTCCAAAGTAAACAGTTAAACCGTTAGCCTGAAGTTTGCTGAATTTCTTGCATTTGCAAATAGTTTTCTCTCAATGTTGACACCCTCTGAAATTCCCAGGGATAATTAGTATAACTTATGCAATGTTTTTTTTGACCTGGGGATTGTGCAGGCATGCTGAGTTAGCACCTGTAGTCTGCCCTACTGTGGAAAGTCACATAATTTCAGACACCTTTTTATCCTTTAGCCAATAAGCATGCACATGTGCTGCATATTGGATATCTAATCAAAAATTAGATATCTGATATGCAAATCTCAGTTGCTGGGGGTGTCTACATCACCTCCGGCACATTTTTTAAATTTCTGCACAAACTGTTTGCAATTTTTCACGCAAACATTTTTTGCTAGGTGGGTTATAATGCATTCTACATGATTTTGAAAGACAAAAAAGAAAGACATCCTTTTTTTTTATCCAGATAAACTCCCGTATTAGATAAATGATTTAAATAAAAAAAGAAGATATTAGATTAAAAAGTCAAGTTTTTATTAACACATTTAAAATAGAAAATTTAAAACATATTTAAAATACTAATGGCACAGTCAAATACTTCCTGATAATTAATTATAATAGATTTGTAAAAATATTTAATATTTTTTGTCATTGATACAAATTGATTATGTTATGTTTTATTTGTGATTACTTTTCTAAAAAAGGTTGTCATGAATCAGCCAGTGGCCATACTGGATTTGGACAAAGTGCATGGCTTCTGCTGTGGAAGAAAAGATTTGGGGCCCACTTGTTATGGATATATTGTTATGTTGTGGTCTAGGGGATAAAGTATTATAAGTTTATCCCTTAGCATATTCCCACCCCTTCCATGTTTAGGCTCATTGTAATGGGTGTCATGTGAAGGAGCTGGTGGGATGTGTTGGTTGTATGTGGGTGAAACATTGGGTGTTATATTTGTAAATATGAATGTATGTTACTATATTAGTATGTTATTATATTGTTGAATACAGCCAGGCCTCCTTTGTTCCCAAAGGCCTGTTAATCCCATTAGCTAAGTGTCCAGCAGAGAACTAACAATGGGTAGCTCACTGCTGGAGAGCAGACAGATAGGCACCATAACCCCAGGGGGTCTACAGGGATTCCTACTCAGAGAATCAGGGCAAAGTCCAGAGGGCAGGAAGATGTTTCTCCCTTGAGAGCCAGAGACCAACTAAATTAGGTAGCCACACCTAGTGGGCGGCCCAGGGGAGGGGTCTGGAAGTTCCCAGAGCTTACCTCTAGTCCATTAGCTAGAGGTAATCAAGTTACTCTGGAGATTACCCCATTGGCCAAGAGAAAGATAAGGGTTGGACAAAGGGGTAGCCACTCCCTGTACTGGTTTTGTGAGTTGTTTAAATACTTGTGTAAAAATAAAGAAGTTGTTCATAATTTTCATCAAGACTTTGTGTGCAGGTGTATTATTGACCCAGGGGCATATGCTGGTAGAGGAGATCGTTCTGACTCCCTTCCAGGTTCTTCCAGGCACACTACCAAAAGCTGGGACTTATGCCTTTGTACCGACAAAGACTGTCCATAGGTCTAGAGTCAGCCCAAACTTAGGTCTAAAACCTACAGGAGATAAGAGGACTAGGATCCTCTATACTCCATCATCATTGTAGGTTGTGACAAAGGTAATACATAGGAATCCAAACAATAAACAGATACTTTAATAAATATTTTCTATATTGTGGATCCTAGTGGTAGCTATGGGAAATGAAAGATCATCTCCTAACTGTGATTTTAAAGTGCTAGTGCTAAAGGTGATAAATTAATTGAACATTAAGTGGAGAATAAAAAGCTAAATTTTACATTTTTAACTAAATAAATATTGAATTTGAGGGTGATGGTTCCTAGCTGTCTATTATGGTGGAGCTTGGGACCTACCAATTACCCCCTGCTAATTTGTGCAGCTATCTACACTATATTAGTGAAAAGATACTATATATGTGATAGTCTTGGGGGCCCACCATTTACCCCTTAAAATAAAATATAAAGAAAATCTGACTATTCTATCTATAAATCCTATAATATCCCCCAAAGCGTCACAATAGCAAAATGTATATTGAAATTGACCAGAAAAGAATATTACTGTTAATATATAATTCAATCTGTATAGGAGAAATGCCACAACATGCATAATAAATACGGATTCTCAATAATATAATTGTCTTTAGATGACAGAATCTTTCCATAAACATAATATGCTGTACTTATCTTTGTATGTTGTAGGTAGCAGTCCAAAATTCTGCCGCCGCCAGTGACATCACGAACCAAGAAGTAAAGCTGTGTCTACGGTGGCCGACGCGCTCATTTTGCTGACGCTTCGTCAAGGACCATAATTAGATCATGGTGAAGGTAGGTATTTATATAGTGTGAAAGATTTAATCATACTTTTAACCCTTAGTTTCATTCTTTTAAATAATCACCCAATTACTTTGTTGGATATGAAATTTGTCTTGATCCTAAGGATAAAGAAAAAAGGGGGAAAACATAGAAACAGATAGATATTAATAAAATTATGTTGTACATTATTAATATATCAAATGAGTATTTTGTTTATTAAATAATAAAAAGAGTGCAATAATACATTTGTTATATTATCTCCAAATAGTCTTATAATTGTTTTCCTCACTTGGTTTATATAATTATTGTTAAACTTTTTTATTCTTATTAATGTTGATATAACAATTGATTTCAGTTCTTGAATAATCTACAAATCCTTTCCCTTTATAATATTATCCCCCTACAAATACATATTCTATTCACATAATTGTACTCTATATTTTATCCTTTGCTGGTAAATATCCTCCTAGTGAGATTTGTTGAGTATATGTTTTAATTTAATCTTAACAGGTTAAAACTTTACTATTTTTCTAACTTTTTGGGATTGGGTATTACTTTAGGAAAATACTACTCTTTCAATATTGTTAATATTATAGCTGTTACTGATGTATTAGTTACATTTTAATAGAGGTTTTATTTATATTACTTGACATTTGCCTGTTTCATCTTAATATAGATGGCTTTAATAGCAACAGCTCCAGGCTTGTTTGCCTTATTAAATTGCAATTCGGCTAATTGAATAGGACTCTTTATAAGCACAGAGCATATTTTTTCACAGAAGTTTTTAGACAGTGAACTTCTATCAAAAAGCAAGGTCTTCACTAACTAAAAACTTCTGTAAAAAAATATGCTCTGTGCTTATATAGAGCCCTATTCAATTGGCCAAATTGCAATTTAATAAGGCTGTAGATCTTTAAATATTTTTAAGGTTGATTGAAGCAGATAGATTACCTTTGAATGTCTTACTCTAATTACTTGTGGTTAAATTAAAAAAAAACAATGATTATTACTACTCTAATATCCAAAACGTATTACTTATATAGTAAAAAATGTGCATTTTTGTTCAATCCATGGGGAGTAATTGTATTAAGCATGACGATCCAGCGTGTCTCTGCTCTCAACAGACTGCGCTCTATATGACCTCTCCTTATTCCTAAGCATATTCTTTGTAAGATTGAACATTGTAAATCTGGTTTGGAGTTATGCTTTAAAAGGAAAGCATTCTACAGGATGCATTCATAACCCACCTCACTTTCATATACCTTTGACATTGTGTGAAACCGATTTTTAAAAGAACAATACAAATGATTGTAATTATTATTATATTCATATTTTAGCACATTCTGTAGCTTTTGGATACAATGAAGATATGAGGAAATAGAGCAAGAACAAAATTTAGAAGCTAACATACTATCGGTTATTTTATTGTGTAGACAAGATTCTGTTTCTGTGTTTAATATTTGTGCCCTTTATACACTGGTACAGACAAAAGCAATCTCATGGTTTGTGTTTTAGCCCACCCATAAATAAGATAATTTGAGGGTAATTTCCACTCTTTATGTCATGTAAAGGAAGGACAGTTCTGATTGATGATTGCAAAATTTGTCATGACTTTTTAACATATTTCCCTGATCACTGAATTCTTAAAGAAAATTGGGTCAGTTTTTTTAGTCACCAATAATTAACATTAAAAATGCATGTGCAAACAGCAGCAAATCAATTCATTAGCCAGAAAATATAATTTAAAAATATTTATGGCAACTGCTGTACACCTCACCAACTAGCCCATTGTCATGCACACTATTGAAAGGAAGATTTCAACTGATTAAACTGTCTAGAAAATGCTTGAATAATGTTATCATAGTTGAAATCTTTCACTTTTGTCAGTAGTGCTCAAGACAATGAGATATGGGGATGGGTACAGCAATGGCCTTTAATAAGGAAAACAGTTTTTTAATTATATGTTCAGGCTAAAGATTTTGTTTGCTGCTGTTTGCACATATATTTTAATGATAATTAATGTTGGCTTGAAGGCATACACTAAAATGAACACTAGTATTAACACAAGTATTATGCACAGGGGAACTACAGGAATGCAAAACTGTTAAAATGCTTTGGACCCCAGGCCAGCAATAGTTAATGTTGTGTGATGTTACATAGTATTATTATAAAGTATGGTGCCATGTCCACATGGACGTCGGGACTGTTGCAACCATAATGACATGGCTAGGGTTAAATATGGTTTAAAGTTTTTTATATTGTAAAGTAATATGTTTCCTAAGGTTAAATATGGTTTAATATGTCTATACTGCTAAGTAATATTTCCTTCACGTTTATCAAAACCTGTGTAAAAGTTGCATATGGTCATGTTTGGTCTTTATATGTTGGATTTTCCTAGGGTGCTTAAATAAAACATGTTATGTGAAACACCAAGGGAGGGGGACCACAAGTTAAGGGGTACTCAGTTCAGGGGTATGGAGAAGGTCCAGTGGACTAGGGAAACTAGCAGACATCATGGAACAATGGGTAATCAGTTAAGAAAGGGTTGGTGAGATGAGATTAGCCTTTATTGACCTCACCATCCACTTAAATGGACATTTATATGTTTAGGGATAGCTGTAGACAGTCCCGTACGCAGTCAGACATTGTGTAACCCCCTGGAAGGTTTGGAACAAATATTCAGATAAAATTCAGATATTCTTTTATGTACAGTTTTACCTGTTGATATTTTTGTGTAATTGCCATAATGTATCTGTATTCAAGAAGTGGAACATTTACAGCAAAAATAGAGCAATATTTTTTATAGCTTTTTCCATCCAAATATCTACTACATAAGTTGCAATGCATCTTAAATATTCAAATCCTAGAGGCTCATCTGTATTTACTATTTTTCTGACACTGGCCAAGATAAAGTATAGTATCTTGAAAATAGATTTCAATTTCCAATCATGTTCTTTCTCACCCCTTAATGCACCGTTAGGCCCCCTTCATTTGTTTGTAGTACTAACCATGTATTGCTTATTATTTTATCGATTTTAATTACATTGCTCATTTGATTAATGGGTAAACCAATATCAAATCTTGGTTTCTAATGTAATCTGCCACCCAAGATTGTACATTTAATCATAGAATAGAAAGAACCAGACATTAACAGTAAATAGCAGAAATCAATGGATACAGGTCTATAAATATTTCATGTACATTTACTGATGCCTTTAATTACCTTTGCACCATATTTCAAGAAAAGATTGATAATCTATGTAGGTAAAATAATAAGTCATGGTCTGAAGTTGGATGGTGATGATAGAAATTTTCCAACATCACAAAGGTGTAGTTGAAAAAGGAATAGCCTTTGAAAGCAAGTGGTAAAAAAATTCATTGGTGGATGGAATATACACAGTCTATGCAGAGGATGGGGTTCCCTGGTGGTCCAGTAGTTAGGATTCTGTGCTTTCACCATTGTGACATGATTTTGATTCTAGTCAGGAAACCAAAAGGTCACACCACCCTGAAGCAAAGTACTTGGATGGGAGGCCACCTTGGAACACTGGAGCTGTATGTTGTGGCCCACTGGAGAATAAACTGGCCACCCACTCCAATATCTCTACCATGAATACCAACTAGATCAGCATGGTGTGTTATGGTCCATGAGGTCACAGAGAGTTGGACATAACTGAACAACTCAAACTAAACATTCACAGGATTTATTTATATACGGGTATACAAAAGACAAGCTAGATCGCTGGACAGAGATAATTACTTCGACAAAAAACTTTAGCAAATTTAAATGCCAGTGCTTTCAATAGCAGTAATGAAATCACTTTAGTTTACAAGGACACACACTGAGAGATTACGAGAAAAGTAGCTTCAAAAGACAAAAAAATGTGTATAGTAATTAATAGTTACATAAATAAATAAATAAAAGCTATAAACTTATTTTATTTTCCCTTCAAAAAACTTTTTATCCATTGTCATGTTTAGTTTAAAAAAAAAACATATTGTAAACATGTGACTGCAACGGTACTTTAAACAAAACAGAATAATTGAAATTACCAATATGAACATAAATAAATACAAGTAAAAATGTAAAAAACATACCACGTACAATCTGAAATCAATGGAACCATTATGTTGTTTATATGCCTGTCAAAAACTCCCATCCTGCATTTCTTTTTTGGTATACACTATTAAAATGATGCTTTCAAACAAATTTTAACAAAATAGACAGTCTGTGAATTGGACCATTATCGACAAATAGCTTGAACTAATGTTTACAGACGTGAGTTTATAGAGTCCTTTAATGGCTAAACAATCAAAAATGGCATATATTTAAATTACCTGCTCCACTAGACTATCCTCCTGCCTCAAAACACGACTGTTTGAAGAAATGTATCACCTTCAACTTCAATTTGCATTGTGTCAATATTGTTATAGATTTTGATTTAAACTTACCCCTGAATCGTTCTACTGAAAATGTTTGAGCGTTACAAATATATAGTAGTTAGATAGTTAGATAGATAGATAGATAGATAGATAGAAGTAATGGGCCCACAGGATGATGGGTGACACCTGAGTCATCTCACATTAATTAGGGGCACCAGTAAATGTTAGGATTGACTGCTGATGATGGCCCTGCTGATGACGGCCTTGTCTCGAAGAGGCTTGATAGATGTGGCAATGTCCGAAATCATGCTGTGGATTTGAGTGAGCTGATCATTAGGTGGTTTAGGAGCTTGTGAGCCTTCTACTTAAATCAATTAATGAAATTGTTATTGTAGATAAAACATTACCACAGTACAATTAGAAACTATTCAAAATATCTTTCCACATCAGAAGTTGATCACCAAAAAACAAAATGGAACATGCAAGGCAACATAACTATATATAAAAGGCAATATATAAGAGTAAACTTATTTGCAAATTGTAGTTATTTAAAACTGCATATTTTAAATATATGACTACAGAGGACCACTGTTCAATTAAAAAATATGTTTGAAAATGTTTAGTTAGACTAAGAGCCTTAGAGAACTTCTATCCAAAAGCAATGTCTTCACTAACTAAAAACTTCTGTAAATAAAATATGCTGTGTGCTTAAATAAAGCTCTTTTAAATTTACTGAATCACAATTTAATAAGGCTATTAGTGTGAGAGAGCAGTGTTCACATTTCTGAAGAGCAATGCTGGCATTTCCTATACAATATGTCTGCTTTTTTACCAATATCGGGTAAAGATTGTGGTGTCAATTTCAATCAGTCCCAGTTATCAAACAAAGCCCTCTGGCTTCTCCCTGTACCCTCCTCCCCACCCCTCCCTCCACTGTTACATAAAAATCCATTCTTATGACCCAGCTCTCAGGAAGTGATGTAACAAACACAAAATGGATTCCTATGTAAAAAAACATAGTCTTCAGAAATTCCAATTTTTCGCAAATTTGAGCCTGATTCAATTAGAAGTAGAAGGGTTAATACGGGATAATATACAGGAATATTTCTATTCAAACAGGATTATAAGGAGGAGCCTATGAAGGATAGGTCATGTCAAACAAACCTAATTAGTTTCTATGAGGAGGTTAGTAGGATCTTGGATCAAGGCAACTCAGTGAATGTAGTCTTTTTGGATTTTGCAAAGGCTTTTGATACAGTGCCACACGGGAGACTATTGAGCAAACTAAGGGATACAGAAATTGCCATAAATATTTGCTTATGGATTGAGAGCTGGCTAAAAGACAGGAAGGGTTGTTGTAAATGGGACATACTCCAATTGGACTAATATGGTAATCGGAAGCAGATATAGTTCTCCCACTATACAAATCTATAGTACGGCCTCATTTGGAATATGGAGTACAGTTTTGGGCACCACTACATAAAAAGGACATTTTAGAGCTGGAAAATGTACAGAGAATGGCAACAAAACTAATAAAGTGAATGGAGGGGCTAAATTATGAAGAAAGACTAACGAAATTAAACATATCTACGCTAGAAAAAAAAGTAATCTAAGAGGGGATATGATTACCTTATATAAATATATCCAGGGTCAATACAAGGCTTTGTCAAGGGAACTTTTTGTGCCAAGGGGTTTTAAACTGACACAAGGACATTCTTTGAGATTAGAAGTAAAAAGAGTTCACCTTAAAGAAAGAAAAGGGTTCTTCACCGTAAGGGTGGTTAACCTGTGGAATTCTCTACCAAAGGAGATGGTGACAGCGGATTTGATAGATAACTTTAAAAAGGGATTGGATATATTTTTAAATAAAAAGGCCATTAAGGGCTATCCTGTATAAATAGAGAGGGAGTATTGATCCAGGGATAAATCCGATTGCCAGTATCTGGGGTCAGAAAGGAATTTTATATTTTTTTCCCTGTTGACACAATTGTCAAAGTTTCACTGTTTTTTTTCTTTCTGTTTGCCTTCCTCTGGATCAATTAACAATAAATCTGCGTATTGCTGTTCAGAGAAGATTTAAAAAGGTTAAAATTTATGGACTAAAGTATTTTTTTCAACCTAAATTACTATGTAACTATGTAACTATGTAGAAGCCTGCATAGTACAGTAGGACACCTGTCTGTGGGCGTGATTCGGGCTTGAACTCTGCTACAATTCAGGTGCTATTCAATTGAACAAGACTGCAAGTTAGGGGCTGAATGCCGAAACAGTAAACCATGCACTCGTGCATAGCAGTTCAGGGCGGGAACATGATCAATTAGGCAAGGCCGTAACCACCCATTTTGAACCCGCCAATAGTAAATGAGGCCGCCATCATTACGTCAGTAAAACACAGAGGTTTCATGTCAACCAATTACCGTTTGGGGGTCTGATATGCGATCAGACTTGCAAAACCGCAAAATAATAAAAATGATTGCCAATACTGTTCTAGTCCATGTGTGTGGCCTGATATGTATTAACTCATTGATTCACGAGATCGATATAACCCAGAAATGACACTTAATTGCTGATTTGCGAGCTTGAGTTGATTATTTATTTGCATTAACAGTGCTACAGACAGGGGATAAACCCCCTTGTGGGTCCTCTCTAGTCCTTGTAGGATCTTCTCCTACATTTGCCGTTTACGGGTGTGAAAACATTTGCGGGCTTGGGGAATTGTAGCAATTGAATAGCGATTTGCGATTCTAGCAATCGTAGCTCTTGCAGACAGGAAAGATCAAGGGCTTCGGGAGGCTGTAGATTCTGGAGACTGCAAAAAGACGCCAATTGGATAGCAAAGTAACTTACGGCCTTACGATTGTTCAATCGAATCTGGCTCTATATTTTTATGTCTATTTATTTTTATTATTACTATTATTATTATTATTACTATTCCTTCATTTGTAACATGCCATCATATTCTGTAGTGCTACACAGGGGTAAGTTCAAGTCAAAAACAATAACAATATTAACACAATGCAAAAGAATGAAGGACTATCTTTGAGCTTAAAATCAAAAGTACTTAGAGCTATCCTTAAAGTACTTAGCAAGATTGAAGACCCACGAATTTACAAACTAAAGGGTCTATATCTTATACAGCTGTTAATATTGATAGTTTATCATGCACTTCACATAAACATGTTTTTTCTCTTTAAGTGGTGCTTTAAGTATCAAAAAGGGACAGTGACTTGAAAGAAAGGTGATCGTTTTCAGCTGGACTTTCTCTTATGATTTTTCTATTAGGACATGTTGTTGGCAAAGTCCACTTTAGTTAGTGAAGTAACTAAACACTTCTGTAAAAAAATATGCTCTGAGTTTATATAGAGCCCTATTCAACTAGCCAAATCACATTTGAATGAGGATCTTACAATCTAATTTAGTTTGAATGTGTAAGAGCCTGCAGTTTCAGTTTAAAGTGACTTTGGCCCCATTCAATTGACCAAATCACAATTACTTGAACCCACAAAGCAACTCATAAATGTTAAATATATTAAATTGCATACATTTAGTTACTCGCATTCCAATTGCTAATTATCTGCCCACAATCACAGGCAAGCCAAAGTAAAAAAAAAATCTTAGAACTCTATTGGTTTTAGCACAGCTCAAGATTTATGTGTGCTAAATAATTAAAGTTAAACAAAATAAATATTCTATTAGACCCGTAGCTCTATCTGGCAAATTAAGTCTATAGAAATATGTCATGCCCAGGAAATAAGGTACAACATTCTAACAAGGTGGTATATTACTTCCAGAGTCTACATAACACATGATCTTTGGGTCTTCATCCATAAATTAATATATCAGCCATTGTGTATGAAAATAAAGTATACACATTTTTTACCTACTAAAGGTATAATTTTAATCTTACTTCAACATCCTATTTTGACTGAAGTTTGTGACAATGATGTAGTTGAGTTTTGCTCTTGTAGACAGTCCCTGCTTATTATTTCGGAAACTTGAGATGCCAGTTTTGAGCTACAGTAGTATGGCTTTCTTGTGTTTATCCTTAAGTAGAGGCATAAAGATGTCCATGAGACCCAACACAGTAGGAGGCATGTATATTTTGAAAATGATAGTATGTCATTAAGATCTAAGCCAGCATAGTGCACAAGGTCCAATATAAATGATCAGATTTCAGCATTTTTAGAAAGGTCTAAACCTTTGTTGTTGTTTAGTCGTTTTCGACTCTCCGTGACTCTATGGACCACAGCATGCCAGGTACATCTCCCAGTCACTGCCCCTCTGAGCTCCATCAAGTTCATGTTCATTGCTTCAGTGACCTCATCTATCCATCTCCTTCGCTGTCGTCCCCTTCTTGTGCCTTTAATCTTTCCCAGCATTATATTATTTTCTAGGGAATCCTGCCATCTCATGATATGGCCAAAATATTTGAGCTTCAGCTTCATGATCATACCTTGTAGTGAATGGTTTGTCTTGATTTCCTGAAGTATATTTATTGGATCTTCTTGCAGTCCAGCGGGCTCTAAACAGTCTTCTCCACTCAGACATCCTTATGGTCCAGCTCTCACATCCTTTTTTTACTTCTGGGAATACCATAGTTTGAACTATGCAGACCTTTGTTGATAGTTTAATATCTTTACTTTTTACTAGCTTGTCCAAGCTTGCCATAGCTTTCCTCCCCAGAAGCAAATGTCTTAATTTCATGACTACAGTCACCATCTGCAGAGATCTTGGATAAAAGGAAAATAAAATCTGTCACTGCTTCTACTTCTTCCTTGTCTATTTGCCAGGAAGCGAGATTGCTATTTTACATGATCTTCGTCTTTTTAATGATGAGCAGCAGGCCAACTTTTGCACTCTCTTCTTTTACCCTCATCAATAAGTCATTTAGTTCCTCATCACTTTCAGCCATCAAAGTAGTATCATCAGCGTATCTGAGGTTGTTGATATTCCTTCCAGCAATATTGATTCCAACTTTGGATTCATCCAGTCCAGCCTTACGCATGATGTACTCTGCATATGTATTTCTCCAGTGGACTGCAATTTGTCTGACCTCTCTGCCATGACCTGCTCATCTTGGCTGACCCTACATGGTATAGCTCACAGCTTCATCGAAGTACACAAGCCCCTTCACCACGACAAGGTAGCGATCCAGAAGGGAGGTCTAAACCTACTCAGCAAATAAAATGGCTACAATATAATGCAGTATTGAACTTCAAATATAAATAATTGGCAGGAAAAAAAACATAGCTGCATTCAATTATTTCTACTCCCAAACTTATTTTAATTATGTCCTACTATTCTTCTTTCTAATGTTTGATCTTTTTATTTTTAATAACAAAAAAGTTTTCGGTTTAGACACATTGAAAGGGGATAAAAATGGCTTTTAGTTAACAAAAAGTAACAACTAATGACAATTGAGGAATATATTCCTTTACACTCTTGGTAGGGTGTCCTGTAAGCATTCGTCTGCCATATTGATAATCGCAACGAGGTCACAATTTGCCATACAAGATATTTCTGTCCCCACAGAGACTTTAAGACTAGTCAATTTATTATGACAGTCACCCAAAAGGTCAAAGCTACTGGGCTTTCAAAAATCCCCTGTAGCATGTGATATAAGGTTATCAAGACATGGAGACCAAGGGCAAGCTCTGAATATGGTCTCAGAGACAGACAGACAGCTTAATTCTACCCAGCATCTTGGTGCCAATGTCAGCTTGGCAAGTCAGAGGTGCCTTAGGGCTTACATAGCACTAGGCTGGATACAACCAGTATACACAGTAATACATAGCTATTCTGGAGTTGATATAAAATTCTAATTATCAGTATTTTGATTAAAATGTATTATTATTCTACTGTAAACATATAATTATCATTGTACTGTACAAGATATCAGATAAAAACTGATTTGTGAATTTAGACTTAATTTCTTTAATGGGACCCTTTAAATTAATGTTAAAGAGCATAAAAAACTTTGCAGTATCCTTTTCTTCTCCACTGTAAATCATCCCTGAGAAAAACAGCATTGTATTTGCAGGTATTGTGTGGCTCAGTGAGCTAATTTGCTGCTCAGAGTACTTCATAATGGTGAGGGAGGCATATTTAAGTTTTATGCTGCCATCGGCCATTCAAATGTATTCCTTTCCTGTCCCATTTGCATTGCTTACTCTCAACTTTCTTACATCTTAAGTTTATGTATATTTATGGTATATCAAAAGTGTGGGTGCAATCGCAGACAGAGATATCACGATATATGTCCAGGCATAGCCTGGAGGTTGTGGGAGGGGCCCCCTCCTACTCTTCATAAGCGCTTCGGGCCACGCCCTTTCCTAACACACCTCAGTTTCCAATGGTGTCTGTGTCAGCAGGTCGCACTTCAGCCCATCCCCCACGCTTGGCTTCCACCAAGCCCATAATTTGCAGATTTCAGGCCCTGTCCTCCAACCAGTGCCCTTCTCTAGATCTCCCTAGCCCTCAATCAGGCTAACAAGGGGTCAAGCAGCACCAGCCACTTTCAGCTGTGAATCCAGAGAAGGATCCACCTAACATTTCTACTTCCATTTCAGCCCAGCCAGACCTTTCAGCTGCTGATCCGGAGAAGGATCCTCCTAACTTTCCACTTCCATTTCAGCCCATTCCCAATGTCCGTGAGGGCATTTGCATTGCTGGAGAGTCATGCCTACTATGTCGCCTACATACCAGGTACTGATTTTAGCTTTTACCTAGCCCTGCATTGCTATTTGGCCTGCATCTACTAAGTGAGTATCACTTTATCTCCCTAAGATTTGTACTTTTCGGCCCCTATTTACTAAGTATTGCTGCTCTTGATTAGCCTTTCATGCATAATCCGGCCCATATCTACTAAACCATACGGCTTTCCACGAGCCTTTCAAGCATATCATGGCCCACATCTACTAAACCATGCGGCTTTCCACGAACCTTTCAAGCATATCATGGCCCATATCTACTAAACTATGCGGCTTTCCACAAGCCTTTCAAGCATATCATGGCCCATATCTACTAAACCATGCGGCTTTCCACAAGCCTTTTAAGCATAATCCGGCCCATATCTACTAAACCATGCGGCTTTCCACGAGCCTTTCAAGCATATCATGCCCCACATCTACTAAACCATGCGGCTTTCCACGAGCCTTTCAAGCATATCATGGCCCATATCTACTAAACTATGCGGCTTTCCACGAGCCCTTCCAGCATATCATAGTCCATATCTACTAAACCACGCCACTTTTCATGAGCCATCACGCACATTCCGGTCCATATCTACTAAACCACCGCCTACTACTACACGAGAGGGACCTGACCACAAATGGCCAGGCATAGCCTGGAGGTTGTGGGAGCGGCCCCCTCCTACCCTTCATAAGCGCTTCGGGCCACGCCGTTTCCTAACACACCTCAGTTTCCAATGGTGTCTGTGGCAGCAGGTCGCACCTCAGCCCATCCCCCACGCTTGGCTTCCACTAAGCCCTTAATTTGCAGATTTCAGGCCCTGTCATCCAACCAGTGCCTTTCTCTAGATCGCCCTAGCCCTCAATCAGGCTAACAAGTTGTCAAGCAGCACCAGCCACTTTCAGCTGCCGATCCAGAGAAGGATCCACCTAACATTTCTACTTCCATTTCAGCCCAGCCAGACCTTTCAGCTGCTGATCCGAAGAAGGATCCTCCTAACTTTCCACTTCCATTTCAGCCCATTCTCAATGTCCGTGAGGGCATTTGCATTGCTGGAGAGCTATGTCGCCTACATATCAGTGATAGGATCAGATTAGTGAGTAATCATGTATTCTGATGTGTGTATATATGATATCTGGGTACCAAGATATAATGGATAAATAGTAAAGGGACGGTGGCTCAGGTATAATTGATAAGTGCCAAATTCAAATGGATGATAACAGGGTGCTCCTAAGGATAATAGGGATAAGTAGTACCAAGAGAGAGAAAGATCCTTTTTTTAGGGCACACCTGGGAAATCCAATTCTCAGAAAAAGAGAATGAACTAAGTGTTAAAACTTAACTTTTAATAGTGATAATAAAATCCACTTAAAATACATAAACGTAGGTAGCAGAGAGTAAATAATATGAAGTTTACTGGGAAAATGCCACTGTTGTGGAAAATGCCACTATGAGGTAGACCATATAAAGTGCAATGTGCTAGTATAGTCACTGATAAAGTGGCTAGTAGATAAGAAATAAGGTGCTATAAAGTGCTACTAGTGATAAGGTGCCAGGTGCTATGACACAAATAATAAGGTGCCAAGTGCTATGACACAAATAATAAGGTGCCAAGTGCTATGACACAAATGATAAGGTGCCAAGTGCTATGACACAAATGAGAAATATATATAAGTGAAGCAAGTGTATCACTAGAATATGGTTGCCTATAAGGAACAGTATAAGTAAATATTAGCAGCTTGTTGCTAAACAGAAACCAGTAAACCAAATGAAAAATATGGCAAGGGGTAAAGGATAGGAGTGAGAGATATTGAGAAATAAATGCCCCCAGAGTACTGATATCATGTAGGTAATGTTCTCAATATCTGTGTATCTCAAATACCCAAGTGCCCAAATAGCAGCGTTGCCTTCAGAATATACCCATAACCAGTAGCTACTGCCTTCCAAATCCACTAAACTCTTGCTGAAATAGCCTAACTAATGTAGTGGTGAAGGGGCTTTATGCTATGGGCCTGAGACTGAAAACGCTGACTCTCTGCTAGTCACGCCGTGGTCTAGACGCAAGGTAATGACGTCATAGACTCGCGACGGCGTTCCTACGTGCACCCGACACACGTTTCTGGAATTTCATCAGGGGTTACGCCTGCCTCTCCTATGGGCCTTTTTAAAGGCAGACGTTGTCATGGCAATGCAACAAAACGGGATTAAAAGCGAAACAGTGAACAAATATCACTGTGCACCATTAAAAACTAATAGATCATCTCTTAAAAGATGGAAATGAATTCCAAAGAATGTATAAAGCTGAATAATGTCATGATGGTACTGATCAAGGAAGTAAATTATTGATCTCAAATATATATAATATAGGTGAATATGACTGTGCTATATTTTTCACCTGTAATAGTACTGAGTTAATAGAGAGCCCATAAATGGTAGATCTAATGATGTCAACACTGAGAGATAAGTTGAATATTCATTATAGACATATATTATAAACATAAATGGTGTGTTGACTCTATATATCTTAGTAACAGCATATATTGAATAATATCAATATATGGGGCTTTTCTATTATCAACATAAAAATTGAGTCTTCAATAATGAGCTATATTTATAGTACAGATGGTGGTCTCATCATGGTAAGCTTGCCTAATAATGGGCCTAAATAAAAGGCCTCTTTATAAGAGTGCTACTGGAAAGTACGGAATGACAAGATCTAAAGAAACAGATCAGATATAGGGAGAGAAGGTGAAGCCTTCATTCAGGCCATTAGGTTTTTTAGTGCCTAGTAGATAAATCCACTTGGCTTCTTTCTTTAATAACTCTGTGTCTATATCTCCTCTCCTTATGGTTTTCTCAACATGATCTATAGCAGTAAATGTGAGGACTTTAGTGTCGCCTTTATGTTTGTTATTAACATGCATGGCTATAGGGGTGTCAAATTCTTTCTTGACACTATAGATGTGCTCGAGAATCCGTCTTCTGAGTTCCCTACAGGTTTTACCTACGTATCTGGCTCCACATACACATGAGATTAAATATATAACACCCTCTGTTTTGCATGTAATGAGATGCTTAATTTTATAAGTATGTTTTTCAGAAGAGAAGCTTTTAGTTGGTTTTACATATTGGCATGCTTTGCATGAGTGACATTTAAAGCAGCCTTTTGTTTTGTGCAACCATGATTGGCTTTTGTCTGTGTCCAAATGACTTTTAGATAAGTAATCTCTTAAATTTCTAGATCTTCTACTAGTAATGGCTGCATTGGTGGGTAGAAATGGTTTAAGGTCTTTATCATCCAATAAAATACCCCAATGCTTATTAAAGATTTTTTTAACCTCATGCCATTTACTATTGAACGTGCCAATGCACCTAATAGTATTTTCTGATTCTCTTGTTTTATCTTTTAGAAGATCTTCCCTCTTAGTGTTTTTGGCTCTTTGGTAGGCCTTTTTTAAGCTGTTTTTAGAATAGCCTCTTTCCAAAAAGCGGTATTGTAACTCTTGAGATTCCCTCTCAAAATCTAAGTCATTGGAACAATTTCTTTTTATTCTTAAATATTGGCCAATTGGTATGCCTTCAATTAATGCTTTTGGGTGACTGCTTTTGGCGTGGAGTAAGCTATTAGTAGCTGTAGGTTTCCTGTAGGTTTTGGTGCCCACAATGCCATCTTGTGTTTTATATATCAGTAAGTCTAAGAATGTGATAGACTCATAACTGGATTCAGATGTTAAAAAAAGACCTAAATTATTAATATTCAGAGTCTTAATAAAGTCCTTTAACTGGGAGGTTGAGCCATTCCAAAGTATTAAAATATCATCGATAAAGCGGACCCAGAGATCTATATGTGAGGTGTATTTCTCCATTTCTTCACAGAAGACTATCTGCTCTTCCCACCAGCCTAAAAACAGGTTAGCGTAGGTAGGGGCACAAGCTGTGCCCATCGCTGTTCCCCGAATTTGTTTATAGAATTTATCCATAAAGATGAAATAATTGTGATTTAGAACAAATTCTAATAGTGTTAAAAGGAATTTGTTATGTGTATCATATTGCTTGCCTTGTTTGTTAAGGAAGTATCTTACTGCATTTATACCTTTATCATGGTGTATGCTAGTATAAAGGGCTTCCACATCTAGTGACACCAAAATGGTGTGTTCCTTAGATTGTATGCCATCTAATTTAGTTAATACCTCTTTAGAGTCTTTAACATAAGATGAGAGGCTAAATACAAATTCCCTTAGAATTTGATCCAAATATTTACTGGAATTTTCCGTTAAATTACCAATCCCTGATACTATCGGTCTTCCAGGGGGTTTCTGGGGATTTTTGTGAATTTTAGGTATGGTGTAAAAGGTTGCTACCTTAGGATTTTTTTTGAGCATAAATTCAAATTCTTGTTTACTGATGGTTTTATTCACTAGGCCTTTGTGTAGTATCTCTGATAGTACTTCTATGAATCTTTCTGTGGGGTCACAACTTAATTTACTGTAGCAATTCATATCATTAAGCAGTCTAAGACATTCTTCAATATAATCTTTTTTATCTAAGATAACAACATTGCCCCCTTTATCAGCATTTTTTATGATGATGTCTTTATTTCCTTTTAATTCTTGTAGGGCTTGTGTTTCTTGTTTAGTAAGATTTGAAGATCTAGTCTTAGATAGAGCTAATTGTTCAAGATCCTTTTCCATGTTTTTAACAAAAAGTTCAATGTTAGGACTAATATGCAGTGGCGGAGTAAATTTACTCTTATTTTTGAGTTGGGAAAAGGGTCCTTTGAGCTCTAGTCCTTCATTTTCGGCTAATAGACATTCTAATGTTTTCAAAGTTTTCTGGTCCTCACTATTTAGGTACGTATTAGTACCTTTTCTTGAGAAATGTTTTTTCAAAGCAAGCTTCCTGGCGAATAAATGTACATCTTTAATCCACTCAAATAAGTTAAAATCATCTGAGGGAGAGAAGTTTAATCCTTTTTGTAATACAGATATATGATGGACTGAAAGTTCTAAATGTGAAAGATTAAACACCTGTAGAGAATTTAGTTCTTTTTGCTTCTCTTGTGTGGTTTGAATATGCTTGGGGCCTTTCTTACCCCTCCTAGTCTTTGCTTTCCATCTAAAAAATTCATATTGGACCTAGTCTCCATTGTTGATGTTTCTTTGGGTCTAGTGTCTATGTCTGACCACTCTGATTCTGATGTATATGAATCATCATTTCTTTGTCTAGGTTCTCTGTATTTTTTAGGTCTTCTGAAGATGTTACCAGTTTGAAAATCATTGAGATCTCTTTGGAATTTCTTTTGTTTTCTTTCCATTAAAGTTTTTTGAAAGGTTTCTATATCTTTCTGTAATCTTATTTCAGACTCTGTAAATATTGGGTTCTCAGAGAATTCTTTTATTTTTTCTACTTTTGTTTTTAACACTTTCTGTATTTCTGTTAGTTGGTGTTGTTCCCACTCTAGGATCATGCTCATTAGTTCATTAGAGCATTTTATTAATATTTGATCCCATTTTTTTACAAAGTCCTCAGATAGATTTTGAATAGTTGGAAAGAGATTGATTCTGAGTCCTCTAGGGACTAATTTATTCCTTAGATAATTTTCTAAGCTTGCTATTTCCCATCTAATTTGATGTTGTTTTTTATATAATGTATTGAGATCAGAAAACTGATTTCTGAGTTTGGATTCATTTGGTCTTATCTTGTTCATGTCACTAGTGAATACTAGTTGGACATCTTTTTCCCATGATTCTGGGTTCCAATTTTGTGAGAGGAAACCCGTCATTGTAACAATATAAGAATCCTGGATAATATACCGGGCTTAACACCAAGATAGAACTATGTTCATAAGCTAACAGATAAATAGTAAAGGGACGGTGGCTCAGGTATAATTGATAAGTGCCAAATTCAAATGGATGATAACAGGGTGCTCCTAAGGATAATAGGGATAAGTAGTACCAATTCTCAGAAAAAGAGAATGAACTAAGTGTTAAAACTTAACTTTTAATAGTGATAATAAAATCCACTTAAAATACATAAACGTAGGTAGCAGAGAGTAAATAATATGAAGTTTACTGGGAAAATGCCACTGTTGTGGAAAATGCCACTATGAGGTAGACCATATAAAGTGCAATGTGCTAGTATAGTCACTGATAAAGTGGCTAGTAGATAAGAAATAAGGTGCTATAAAGTGCTACTAGTGATAAGGTGCCAGGTGCTATGACACAAATAATAAGGTGCCAAGTGCTATGACACAAATAATAAGGTGCCAAGTGCTATGACACAAATGATAAGGTGCCAAGTGCTATGACACAAATGAGAAATATATATAAGTGAAGCAAGTGTATCACTAGAATATGGTTGCCTATAAGGAACAGTATAAGTAAATATTAGCAGCTTGTTGCTAAACAGAAACCAGTAAACCAAATGAAAAATATGGCAAGGGGTAAAGGATAGGAGTGAGAGATATTGAGAAATAAATGCCCCCAGAGTACTGATATCATGTAGGTAATGTTCTCAATATCTGTGTATCTCAAATACCCAAGTGCCCAAATAGCAGCGTTGCCTTCAGAATATACCCATAACCAGTAGCTACTGCCTTCCAAATCCACTAAACTCTTGCTGAAATAGCCTAACTAATGTAGTGGTGAAGGGGCTTTATGCTATGGGCCTGAGACTGAAAACGCTGACTCTCTGCTAGTCACGCCGTGGTCTAGACGCAAGGTAATGACGTCATAGACTCGCGACGGCGTTCCTACGTGCACCCGACGCACGTTTCTGGAATTTCATCAGGGGTTACGCCTGCCTCTCCTATGGGCCTTTTTAAAGGCAGACGTTGTCATGGCAATGCAACAAAATGGGATTAAAAGCGAAACAGTGAACAAATATCACTGTGCACCATTAAAAACTAATAGATCATCTCTTAAAAGATGGAAATGAATTCCAAAGAATGTATAAAGCTGAATAATGTCATGATGGTACTGATCAAGGAAGTAAATTATTGATCTCAAATATATATAATATAGGTGAATATGACTGTGCTATATTTTTCACCTGTAATAGTACTGAGTTAATAGAGAGCCCATAAATGGTAGATCTAATGATGTCAACACTGAGAGATAAGTTGAATATTCATTATAGACATATATTATAAACATAAATGGTGTGTTGACTCTATATATCTTAGTAACAGCATATATTGAATAATATCAATATATGGGGCTTTTCTATTATCAACATAAAAATTGAGTCTTCAATAATGAGCTATATTTATAGTACAGATGGTGGTCTCATCATGGTAAGCTTGCCTAATAATGGGCCTAAATAAAAGGCCTCTTTATAAGAGTGCTACTGGAAAGTACGGAATGACAAGATCTAAAGAAACAGATCAGATATAGGGAGTGAAGGTGAAGCCTTCATTCAGGCCATTAGGTTTTTTAGTGCCTAGTAGATAAATCCACTTGGCTTCTTTCTTTAATAACTCTGTGTCTATATCTCCTCTCCTTATGGTTTTCTCAACATGATCTATAGCAGTAAATGTGAGGACTTTAGTGTCGCCTTTATGTTTGTTATTAACATGCATGGCTATAGGGGTGTCAAATTCTTTCTTGACACTATAGATGTGCTCGAGAATCCGTCTTCTGAGTTCCCTACAGATTTTACCTACGTATCTGGCTCCACATACACATGAGATTAAATATATAACACCCTCTGTTTTGCATGTAATGAGATGCTTAATTTTATAAGTATGTTTTTCAGAAGAGAAGCTTTTAGTTGGTTTTACATATTGGCATGCTTTGCATGAGTGACATTTAAAGCAGCCTTTTGTTTTGTGTAACCATGATTGGCTTTTGTCTGTGTCCAAATGACTTTTAGATAAGTAATCTCTTAAATTTCTAGATCTTCTACTAGTAATGGCTGCATTGGTGGGTAGAAATGGTTTAAGGTCTTTATCATCCAATAAAATACCCCAATGCTTATTAAAGATTTTTTTAACCTCATGCCATTTACTATTGAACGTGCCAATGCACCTAATAGTATTTTCTGATTCTCTTGTTTTATCTTTTAGAAGATCTTCCCTCTTAGTGTTTTTGGCTCTTTGGTAGGCCTTTTTTAAGCTGTTTTTAGAATAGCCTCTTTCCAAAAAGCGGGATTGTAACTCTTGAGATTCCCTCTCAAAATCTAAGTCATTGGAACAATTTCTTTTTATTCTTAAATATTGGCCAATTGGTATGCCTTCAATTAATGCTTTTGGGTGACTGCTTTTGGCGTGGAGTAAGCTATTAGTGGCTGTAGGTTTCCTGTAGGTTTTGGTGCCCACAATGCCATCTTGTGTTTTATATATCAGTAAGTCTAAGAATGTGATAGACTCATAACTGGATTCAGATGTTAAAAAAAGACCTAAATTATTAATATTCAGAGTCTTAATAAAGTCCTTTAACTGGGAGGTTGAGCCATTCCAAAGTATTAAAATATCATCGATAAAGCGGACCCAGAGATCTATATGTGAGGTGTATTTCTCCATTTCTTCACAGAAGACTATCTGCTCTTCCCACCAGCCTAAAAACAGGTTAGCGTAGGTAGGGGCACAAGCTGTGCCCATCGCTGTTCCCCGAATTTGTTTATAGAATTTATCCATAAAGATGAAATAATTGTGATTTAGAACAAATTCTAATAGTGTTAAAAGGAATTTGTTATGTGTATCATATTGCTTGCCTTGTTTGTTAAGGAAGTATCTTACTGCATTTATACCTTTATCATGGTGTATGCTAGTATAAAGGGCTTCCACATCTAGTGACACCAAAATGGTGTGTTCCTTAGATTGTATGCCATCTAATTTAGTTAATACCTCTTTAGAGTCTTTAACATAAGATGAGAGGCTAAATACAAATTCCCTTAGAATTTGATCCAAATATTTACTGGAATTTTCCGTTAAATTACCAATCCCTGATACTATCGGTCTTCCAGGGGGTTTCTGGGGATTTTTGTGAATTTTAGGTATGGTGTAAAAGGTTGCTACCTTAGGATTTTTTTTGAGCATAAATTCAAATTCTTGTTTACTGATGGTTTTATTCACTAGGCCTTTGTGTAGTATCTCTGATAGTACTTCTATGAATCTTTCTGTGGGGTCACAACTTAATTTACTGTAGCAATTCATATCATTAAGCAGTCTAAGACATTCTTCAATATAATCTTTTTTATCTAAGATAACAACATTGCCCCCTTTATCAGCATTTTTTATGATGATGTCTTTATTTCCTTTTAATTCTTGTAGGGCTTGTGTTTCTTGTTTAGTAAGATTTGAAGATCTAGTCTTAGATAGAGCTAATTGTTCAAGATCCTTTTCCATGTTTTTAACAAAAAGTTCAATGTTAGGACTAATATGCAGTGGCGGAGTAAATTTACTCTTATTTTTGAGTTGGGAAAAGGGTCCTTTGAGCTCTAGTCCTTCATTTTCGGCTAATAGACATTCTAATGTTTTCAAAGTTTTCTGGTCCTCACTATTTAGGTACGTATTAGTACCTTTTCTTGAGAAATGTTTTTTCAAAGCAAGCTTCCTGGCGAATAAATGTACATCTTTAATCCACTCAAATAAGTTAAAATCATCTGAGGGAGAGAAGTTTAATCCTTTTTGTAATACAGATATATGATGGACTGAAAGTTCTAAATGTGAAAGATTAAACACCTGTAGAGAATTTAGTTCTTTTTGCTCCTCTTGTGTGGTTTGAATATGCTTGGGGCCTTTCTTACCCCTCCTAGTCTTTGCTTTCCATCTAAAAAATTCATATTGGACCTAGTCTCCATTGTTGATGTTTCTTTGGGTCTAGTGTCTATGTCTGACCACTCTGATTCTGATGTATATGAATCATCATTTCTTTGTCTAGGTTCTCTGTATTTTTTAGGTCTTCTGAAGATGTTACCAGTTTGAAAATCATTGAGATCTCTTTGGAATTTCTTTTGTTTTCTTTCCATTAAAGTTTTTTGAAAGGTTTCTATATCTTTCTGTAATCTTATTTCAGACTCTGTAAATATTGGGTTCTCAGAGAATTCTTTTATTTTTTCTACTTTTGTTTTTAACACTTTCTGTATTTCTGTTAGTTGGTGTTGTTCCCACTCTAGGATCATGCTCATTAGTTCATTAGAGCATTTTATTAATATTTGATCCCATTTTTTTACAAAGTCCTCAGATAGATTTTGAATAGTTGGAAAGAGATTGATTCTGAGTCCTCTAGGGACTAATTTATTCCTTAGATAATTTTCTAAGCTTGCTATTTCCCATCTAATTTGATGTTGTTTTTTATATAATGTATTGAGATCAGAAAACTGATTTCTGAGTTTGGATTCATTTGGTCTTATCTTGTTCATGTCACTAGTGAATACTAGTTGGACATCTTTTTCCCATGATTCTGGGTTCCAATTTTGTGAGAGGAAACCCGTCATTGTAACAATATAAGAATCCTGGATAATATACCGGGCTTAACACCAAGATAGAACTATGTTCATAAGCTAACAGATAAATAGTAAAGGGACGGTGGCTCAGGTATAATTGATAAGTGCCAAATTCAAATGGATGATAACAGGGTGCTCCTAAGGATAATAGGGATAAGTAGTACCAAGAGAGAGAAAGATCCTTTTTTTAGGGCACACCTGGGAAATCCAATTCTCAGAAAAAGAGAATGAACTAAGTGTTAAAACTTAACTTTTAATAGTGATAATAAAATCCACTTAAAATACATAAACGTAGGTAGCAGAGAGTAAATAATATGAAGTTTACTGGGAAAATGCCACTGTTGTGGAAATGCCACTATGAGGTAGACCATATAAAGTGCAATGTGCTAGTATAGTCACTGATAAAGTGGCTAGTAGATAAGAAATAAGGTGCTATAAAGTGCTACTAGTGATAAGGTGCCAGGTGCTATGACACAAATAATAAGGTGCCAAGTGCTATGACACAAATAATAAGGTGCCAAGTGCTATGACACAAATGATAAGGTGCCAAGTGCTATGACACAAATGAGAAATATATATAAGTGAAGCAAGTGTATCACTAGAATATGGTTGCCTATAAGGAACAGTATAAGTAAATATTAGCAGCTTGTTGCTAAACAGAAACCAGTAAACCAAATGAAAAATATGGCAAGGGGTAAAGGATAGGAGTGAGAGATATTGAGAAATAAATGCCCCCAGAGTACTGATATCATGTAGGTAATGTTCTCAATATCTGTGTATCTCAAATACCCAAGTGCCCAAATAGCAGCGTTGCCTTCAGAATATACCCATAACCAGTAGCTACTGCCTTCCAAATCCACTAAACTCTTGCTGAAATAGCCTAACTAATGTAGTGGTGAAGGGGCTTTATGCTATGGGCCTGAGACTGAAAACGCTGACTCTCTGCTAGTCACGCCGTGGTCTAGACGCAAGGTAATGACGTCATAGACTCGCGACGGCGTTCCTACGTGCACCCGACGCACGTTTCTGGAATTTCATCAGGGGTTACGCCTGCCTCTCCTATGGGCCTTTTTAAAGGCAGACGTTGTCATGGCAATGCAACAAAACGGGATTAAAAGCGAAACAGTGAACAAATATCACTGTGCACCATTAAAAACTAATAGATCATCTCTTAAAAGATGGAAATGAATTCCAAAGAATGTATAAAGCTGAATAATGTCATGATGGTACTGATCAAGGAAGTAAATTATTGATCTCAAATATATATAATATAGGTGAATATGACTGTGCTATATTTTTCACCTGTAATAGTACTGAGTTAATAGAGAGCCCATAAATGGTAGATCTAATGATGTCAACACTGAGAGATAAGTTGAATATTCATTATAGACATATATTATAAACATAAATGGTGTGTTGACTCTATATATCTTAGTAACAGCATATATTGAATAATATCAATATATTCATATATATGACATTATTCAGCTTTATACATTCTTTGGAATTCATTTCCATCTTTTAAGAGATGATCTATTAGTTTTTAATGGTGCACAGTGATATTTGTTCACTGTTTCGCTTTTAATCCCGTTTTGTTGCATTGCCATGACAACGTCTGCCTTTAAAAAGGCCCATAGGAGAGGCAGGCGTAACCCCTGATGAAATTCCAGAAACGTGCGTCGGGTGCACGTAGGAACGCCGTCGCGAGTCTATGACGTCATTACCTTGCGTCTAGACCACGGCGTGACTAGCAGAGAGTCAGCGTTTTCAGTCTCAGGCCCATAGCATAAAGCCCCTTCACCACTACATTAGTTAGGCTATTTCAGCAAGAGTTTAGTGGATTTGGAAGGCAGTAGCTACTGGTTATGGGTATATTCTGAAGGCAACGCTGCTATTTGGGCACTTGGGTATTTGAGATACACAGATATTGAGAACATTACCTACATGATATCAGTACTCTGGGGGCATTTATTTCTCAATATCTCTCACTCCTATCCTTTACCCCTTGCCATATTTTTCATTTGGTTTACTGGTTTCTGTTTAGCAACAAGCTGCTAATATTTACTTATACTGTTCCTTATAGGCAACCATATTCTAGTGATACACTTGCTTCACTTATATATATTTCTCATTTGTGTCATAGCACTTGGCACCTTATCATTTGTGTCATAGCACTTGGCACCTTATTATTTGTGTCATAGCACTTGGCACCTTATTATTTGTGTCATAGCACCTGGCACCTTATCACTAGTAGCACTTTATAGCACCTTATTTCTTATCTACTAGCCACTTTATCAGTGACTATACTAGCACATTGCACTTTATATGGTCTACCTCATAGTGGCATTTTCCACAACAGTGGCATTTTCCCAGTAAACTTCATATTATTTACTCTCTGCTACCTACGTTTATGTATTTTAAGCGGATTTTATTATCACTATTAAAAGTTAAGTTTTAACACTTAGTTCATTCTCTTTTTCTGAGAATTGGATTTCCCAG
Organism: Discoglossus pictus; assembly: GCA_027410445.1. Lineage (NCBI taxonomy): Eukaryota > Metazoa > Chordata > Amphibia > Anura > Alytidae > Discoglossus > Discoglossus pictus. Next base: position 80,673,147 of record CM050169.1, read on the forward strand.
GTGTGCCCTAAAAAAAGGATCTTTCTCTCTCTTGGTACTACTTACCAAGATATAATGAGAGAAAATAATGCACAGAAGTCAGAGTGTCATCAGAATAATCTCTGAGTTTATTTGGGCTGCAACCCCTTAAATAGCATAACACACGTCACAGCTAATAGCATAGTTGAAAATAGGGTTAAATACACATTTGCAAGCAAGTGTCTTTTTCTGTCTAACTCAGCAAAACAATCCTTATCTAATCACGCTTCCTATAGATATTTTCCATCAGCAGTTGCTGAGACACTAAAAGGAAACAGGAAACAGATGCACAAGGGAATATTACCTTAAACATTTCTACAGATAACCCACTTAAACATTCTAGTAAGGTACAAGGAAAAAAACAAGCTGATATACTTTTTATAATCATAATATTCTTAGCCAATAAATTCATAATGAAAAAATTAAATACCTAACACCAGGTACTGATTTTAGCTTTTACCTAGCCCTGCATTGCTATTTGGCCGGCATCTACTGAGTATCACTTTATCTCCCTAAGATTTGTACTTTTTGGCCCCTATCTACTAAATAATGCTGCTCTTGATTAGCCTTTCATGCATAATCCGGCCCATATCTACTAAACCATGCGGCTTTCCACGAGCCTTTCATGCATAATCCGGCCCATATCTACTAAACCATGCAGCTTTCCACAAGCCTTTCAAGCATATTATGGCCCACATCTACTAAATCATGCGGCTTTCCATGAGCCTTTCAAGCATATCATGGCCCACATCTACTAAATCATGCGGCTTTCCACGAGCCCTTCCAGCATATCATGGCCCATATCTACTGAACCACGCCGCTTTTCATGAGCCATCACGCACATTCCGGTCCATATCTACTAAACCACCGCCTACTACTACACGAGGGGGACCCGACCACAAATAGACATTTCTGGGCCATAGGCCATTTGCATTGCTTACGCTCAACTTTCTTACATCTTAAGTTTATGTATATTTATGGTATATCAAAAGTGTGGGTGCAATCGCAGACAGAGATCTCACGATATATAGTCATTTCTGTGCATATACAAACATATTTCAATGTACTATACTGTATTACCGGGCAGCCTGCCGTCCCTTGAAAATGTGCTGTCCTAGGCCTGGGCCTCTTGGGCCTAGGCAGAAACACAGCCCTGGGAGGGGTACTAACTCAATGACAATATGGTGGCTCATTGTTTTTGCTACCACAGGAATAGACAAACAGACTGTGTTTCTAATTAACATATTGAAGCATCTAATTAGAATTCAGGATACACTTGTTTGATTAAACATGCAGGAGAAATAATAGAAAAAAAAACTTATACAATGTATATCCTGTTTTGTAATGCTTTTTAAGAATTACCTAAAAATTATACTTGATTGTTAAATGATAGAGGCCCTTTAAAAAACAAGTCATTCTTGACTGGAGTTATACTCCTACTGTATCTTTAAAGGTGTTATTGAAATTGTCCATTATGCCCACTATATAACTCAGTGTATTATTAAAATACCTATAGGATTTTTTACTGTCCAGTTGAATTATAATTATATTACACTGTCATGGAACAGTGCCAGCTGAACTGGCCAACGAGGTGGATCCCACTGATTAGGTATTTGCTCCAGATCAGGAGGGGTTCAATCGGCACTCAAGATTGGGAGGAGTAATCAGGAACTTTGGTTTCCCCAAGAAAGAACTACAGCTTGATGGGATGTGTTCCTTCCAAACAGGGTGTGATTTTTTTTAGAAACAATCACATATTATAGTTGTCAAACTGTGAGACGTCGTCGCGCTTTGCGAGCTTGCAAAGCTTGCTCTCAGTAAGCAGTTTGGGCTCATTGCAGGCTGCAAATGCGGACCTCGCGAATTGATTGTCCGCATTTGCGAACAATGGAGGCTCTACGGTGCCTCAAACCTGGTAAAAAACAACACCGAAAATCGGGACTTTGAGAAAAAAAAATACGGACATCATAAAAATGTAGTTACGAGGTTGCAAAAAATACGAAGTTAACGACTGAAATGCGTACATACAAAAACACAGAAAAATAAAAACAAAACATAAACAAACATCACACACAGCACGGGGGGACAGTCAGGACATCTGGGAGTGAGGTTGCATGCAAATTAAAGTCAAATTTCGGGAGTTTCACCACTTGAAATCCAAGCAAGATAAAAAAGGGTGGCCGAAAAAAATGAAAACCAGGCTACACGACCCCGTAACGCGCAAAACAGAAACAAGGATATACAACTTTTAAAAACAAGAATTACGATCCACGGAACTTAGAAAAAAAATATACGAGGCTGCAAAAATACGAAGTTAACGGCCAAACCACGCACATCCAAAAACACGTAAAGCAAAACAAATACAACCTAAAATAAACATCACACACAGCACGGGGGGACAGAGAGGACATCTGGGAGTGAGGTTGCACACCAATTTAAGTCGCATTTAAGACGTTTCGGCACTTGAAAATTGGCTACGCGACCCAAAAAAATGGCGGCCGAAAAAAATGAAAACGGGGTTAAAGGAGACAGAGCCGTGAAAAACAACGCCAGGCACGTACGAGTTACACAGGAACGTAAGAGATACAAAATATACCATTACAACGGACGGAAAATGCTTGCGAGCCAAGTAATACAAAGGAAAAGAAACACCATTTTATAACACTAAATTGCAACTAATAACATTAGGATTCTAAAATGCTGCTTTACCCGCATAAACAAACGGTTTGCCCTTGCGCACGCAGCCTATTATCACTGCACTTGCCACATTGCTGACACTTTTTACTCAGATGATCAACACTCCAACTGTACATTGTCAGATGCAGGAAAATCCAAATAGATTGTTAGATCTTCAGAATATTAATTGCTGCATATTACGTATATATAGGTAAAGTATATTAATATATATTAATATATATGTTTATTCACTGTACTCACATTTATTTATTTTTACACTGTACTTATATATCTGTCTTTGCGATGAGCGCCAAAGGTGATCGTTGCAAAGCAGGACACTTGAAGTACACGAGGGGGAGACTCACAATGAGCGCCAAAGGCGCTCAGCTCGGGGCTTGCAATGAGCATCAAAGGTCTACAGAGGAGCAAAAGCCTTACATTGGCCCTCATTCAATTGCGATTTGGCCAATTGAATAGGGGTCTAAATAAGCACATAGCATATTTTTTTTAAAGAAGGTTTTAGTTAGTGAAAACCTTGCTTTTGGATAGATGTTTACTAACTAAAAACTTCTTTAAAAAAAATATGTTATGTGCTTATTTAGACCCCTATTCAATTGGCCAAATTGCAATTGAATGAGGGCCATTGTGTGGTAAACAGCATTGTCATGCCTTAAAATGTTTTTGCCGTCATTTTTGACAGGCAAGTCGCTAGTATACATATAGTTAAAGATTCACACAGAGTCAACAAGGATTGGGTCCTATGGTGCGCAACTTAATTTCCCTCAGACACACTGTGGTACCAATCAGTGGGGGTTCCAATCAGTGGGGAGCTCTTCCTGTTGGTGAACTCATTGAATATGATTCAATAGGAAGGTAGGCAGGAGCTTGGAGGTATTCAAAGTTGCCAATGACTGGAGCGCTTACTGTCTATAAAAACGAACATAAGAAACATCTGACACCAAGTAGTCTAAGAGGAAATGGCGGGTGACTCCTTGGATGGGAAGGAGTCACCTGGGCTTGTAGATATGTCAGCCAGTGGCACAGGGTGACTTAGAAGGGGAAGGATGAATATATTGTGTAAAAGTGGTACAATTAATATATGTTAGCCTAAGACTGAGTAAAGCTGTATGTCCAGTCCAGAGCTGACAGGGTTAATTGAGCTTTAACACAATCAGTATGTGCAGCTGAAATTAGGTAGGAGATGCTATGAAGGCCTGCAGTCAGGATGAGGAGGGGAGGGAGGTCTCTCCTTAAACAGAGCTGCATCTGCATGAGGCAAACAAAGTAGAGACATGTTGTATTGGGAACACAGAGTGTGAATCTGACAATACTCCAAGAGAAAACTTACTGCTTAAAGTAACCGCACAATATGACCCCGGGAGTAGTCTGTTTACATTGTTCAGACATTAAGAAGATGCCAAATAATATGATATGGGTTTGTTCTCAATCAATTTAGAGCTAGATTACAGTGGGGAACAGAATAATTGATCACATCCCTTCAGTCCTTTTCAGTGGTTCCCAAACCATTCCCTTTGTGCTACCCAGACAGGTCCGGATTTCAATGTAACACTATGTGAACACTGTTAAATTGAATTCCCAACCTGTCTGGAGAGGTTTGGGAACCACTGAAAGTATTGTTGTGGTTAACTGCAAGCCAAGGAGGATTAAGTGTTTGTAAGTGATGCTCCCATTGATATATTGTCTACAGTTACCATACTTGACCTAGTTTCCCGGGCCACTTATGTCCATCTAGACATTGTAGGCAATTTCAGTAACTGGGGATCCCACTAAAGAGGTAGCCCCACTGTGTGACCGTGTTTTTCCTATTGATAGCAATGCTGGTTAGGGTTAGGGTCAGGCTTAGCAGGGGTCTATTTAATGGCCAGTGTCCTACTTTCTGTTTTTTTGTTATAATTGGTTTGTAAAGGTTTTCCCATATGTCTCTATTGGGGAACAGAAGGGACAGCAAAATAAATTAAGCCACTGAGGCTGGTAGCCTTTTGAAAAGTGTGTCAGCCGACGGTTTCTGTTGCAATTTATTTCCCTGAAAATGCCAAAGACTCACCTTGGCCATAGTTTGGAGGTCTCCCAAAGAGTCCTTTGTAGCTGGGGGCTAGAGCCTAGAAGGTTCCATCACATAGATATTCCTTTTATTAGGGTTACACCTACAATGTTGATATTATGTTAGGAAAACTGTGTAAAAATAAAGCAGTATAATATATATTAACAGTAATCTTCAAATGGCAATATTATAATGAGTAAATTCACTATTAATCTGTGTTCTGGAACATATTATCACTAGCATCAAACACTTATCTATATCAGTTAGATAAATCTATTATTTGTGGTTGCTTAATCAATAGAATGTATTAGGTCTGTAAGAAAAAAAAAGAACCCTTGTTAGCCTATCATAAAGCCTTTAAAAGCACTTTTTTATATATTCCCTTATTACTGTTACTCCAAATGTATAGTTTATTCTGTGCTTATATCTGCCCTCATACATAGCACCAACATATACAGTATTAATGAAAATATTTAGTTGCATAAGACTTTTGGGGTCTATTGTGCTCATAAAGCCTTGGAAAAAGTGTTTCAAGTGGCAACAGACATTCTGCCTATAGTTCACAATTATAGCTCGAGACTGGTATAAGCAGCTCAAGATATAAGGAACCATGATAAGAAGCTTTCTTAGGACTGGTTATAATAATTGTCTTATATCACAGGCAAGATCATTCATCCTTCATAAGGATTTTTAAAGGAACAAAGAGATCACAGCTTACAGTACCTTCCTTAAAATCCACACTTTGTTGATAATTTGCATATGCAAACACCACTTAACACCTTGTGGCACTTTGAATTACCCCACTTGGGCTAGGAACTTCCACCAAGGGCATGGCACCAACCTGTCTGTCTTCCTCGTCTAGGTGCCGATAGGTCTGTGGCTCCTAATGTCAGATACCAACAGTCACAGCAGGGCATGCAGTGGTATTGTGACTGTTAGAGAAAGGGTGTCTGGGTGAGGGAGTCAAGGTTTAAACCAAGTGGTGAACCATGGATCTCGGGTAGACAAACTCATATCCCAGGGAGGGTACTTCCTCTAATCAGGTTCGTGGGAAGGACACAACTTATTTGTGCCAATTCCCTAGCCGACCTTCTCTTGGATAGAAATACCCTACTGAATCAGAGTGGAGTCAGCTAAGGGAGTTGAGATGGGTGTATCCACTTTTGGGGACTGACCAGGTCTTCCATAATATTTAAACCAATTCAGGCTCCCTATTAAATTGAAGGGCCAGGAGCTATAGCTACGGTCAATTAGTGGTTTACTGCAAAACAATGTATCAAAGGGATATCACTTGCAAAGCACTTGACACCACTAGACCCTTGTGTAGTGAAACAAAGTGTTTCATTTGTCTGATAACCTAGTTAACTACACTTTAAGACTTACAATGAATCCATGCAGAAACCTAGCCTGGACCCTGGCTATTGTCGTTGGCAACTGGAAGTGACTTCTGGTTGCCCTTAACCTTCCTAGCAGTAATCCTGAGTGTGACTCAGGGTTAATCTTCTCTTCCTAAATCGGTAATCCTGAGCCACACTCTGGGTTACCGCAGGAAGGATGTGGAGGGGGCCCAGTACTGCCAATTTTACCTGGGCCCCCTCAGCACACCATTGCTCCTCACCACCTTCCTCCTGCTCCTCCCCATCTTCCTCCGCATCTTCCTCCTCCTCCTCCCCTCATCTTCCTCCTCCTCCTCCCCCCTTATCCTTCCTTCTATCTTCTTCCTTCTTCCTTCTTCCCCTCTCTCACCTCTCAAGTCTTCTTGGCCTCTGATCAGCTCCTGCTGCTAATCGGAGCCCTGCAGCGCGTCTTATTGCTGGGACTGGCATATGCTAATAATGTCACAAGCGCGTCACTTCATTAGCCAATGCTGGTACAAGAAACAGGCATAAGATGCGCTGCAAGCCTCGGATCAGCAGCAGGAGTGGATCGGAAACTAAGCAGAAGAGAGTAGAGAGGGGGGAAGGAAGAAGGAGGGGGGGAAAAGGAGGAGGATGATGGGGGGAGAGGAGGATGAGTCGGGAAGAGAAGGTGAAGGGAAAGAGGAGTGTGAGGGGGAAAGAGGAGGGTGAGGGGGAAAGAGGATGGTAAGTGGGGAAGAGGAGGATAAGGGGGGAAGGGGAGGATAAGGGGGGAAGAGGATGATAAGTGGGGGAGAGGAGGATGAGGGGGGAGAAGAGGATGAGGTGAAGAGGAGGATGGGGGGGAAAAGAGGAAGATGAGGAGGGATAGAAGGAGAAAGAGGAGGATGAGGGGGAAGAGGAGGAGGGTGAAGGGGGTAAAGGAGGATGAGGGGGGAAGATGAGGAGGATGAGGGGGGAGGATCAGGAGAATAAGGGGGGAGTATCAGGAGAATAAGGGAGGAGGATCAGGAGGATAAGGGGGAATGAGGAGAATAAGGGGGGAAAGGGGGGCGGATAAGGGGGGGAATGGAGGCGGGGCAGATAAGGGGGAGAGTGGGGAAATGGAGGAGGAGAAGGAGGAGAAGGGAAAGGGAGCAGGAGTGGGGGAAGGGGTATTGGTTTGTAAAACAAATGCATGTTCTTTGTGTTTGTTTGTTTTTATCAGACACTTTATTTGATTATTCCTTATATTATTTGTTGGGTGGAGGGATGAGGGGAAAGACTGGGAGGAGTGAAGAAGAGAAGAGGAAGAGAGGAGGAGAGAGAGGGGTCCCCAGAGAGAAAAGGGCAGGTGGAATGGAAGTGTTTGGGGGAGAGAGGGAGGTAGAGGGGGAAGGAAGAGAGGGATGAAGAGGTGGAGGAAGAGAGAGGGAGGGAGGGAGGAGATAAAGGAGGTGAGGAGAAAGATGTAGGGAGGGAGTGCCCATCCCTATCTCCTTTGTTCCCCCCTCAAGGAACCCACTCCCTGTACTTTGCTGTCACTTTGCAGCCCTTGCTATCTTACCTTCCTCCCTTATACACATCCCCAGTGTGCTGAACTGCACCACACTGCATTCTGTTGGAACTCCAGTAGAAGTACTCTTTTTTAAACAAGTACACACGAATTTCAGACTGGGTGGGTGTGTGTGGTCAAGTTGGCACAGGAGGGTCCCAGTTGTGCCTTTTTAGGTTGGGCTGGGGTGGGAGGCCCCAGGTCAGCCCCTACATCCCATAAATAAAATTAATTGCAAACAAAAATTCAAAAATTAGCCAGCACTGTTCCTCTACCCAGACTTGTCCTTTCAGGTCGTTCCACACCACACCCATGATATTAATGCATGATCAGATATGTTATACCGTTATCCATGTTTCTGTGTGCTTCTCATGTGAAGAGATTTGAGTAATCAACATACATAACAATTAATTCACTATTATGTTTTATGATAGACAATAATAATAATAATGAGTCAGTCCAGTGGCAACCTTATTCAGTGTACATCCTGTCATATGTATGCAATACTGGAACAGATGATCCAGGGTCCATACCTCTGTGAGAGGTGTTAGCATGTTGCCTCTCTGGAAGCTCAAATTGGAGATCTGGAGAGGAGAATTGCAGCACTTAGTGACATTGCTCCAATGGAAAGGGGATTGGTGCTCACTGAGCACAGTTTAGCTGGGCCTAGCATGGAGGGTGGAGCTGGGGCTAGTGAGGATGTCCAGGGAGGCAGCTGGGTTACAGTTACAAGGGGAAGCAGGGGGAACAGGAGGAGGCAGGCCAGTTCTGAGTTGGCAAACACCAACAGATTTGCCGGATTGAGTGAAACTGTTGGGGATGTCCATTCAGGAATGGCAATGCCAGATAGAGCTGTTCCCTCTAAGAGCCGGGCGAACAGCTCTACTGGAGGAGAGGGAGGGCAGAATAGGCAGAACAACAGACAGGTTTTGGTTGTAGGGGACTCTATTATTAGGAAGGTTGACAGGGTGATTTGTCACCCAGATCCCAGCAATCGAACAGTTTGCTGTCTCCCGGGTGCTCGGGTTCGTCATGTTGTGGATCGTGTAGACAAATTATTGGTAGGAGATGGAAACGAACCGGCGTTCTTGGTACATATTGGTACCAATGACAAAGTTAGTGGAAGATGGAGTGTACTAAAGAATGATATTAGAGAACTAGGTAATAAGCTGAAGGCAAAGACCTCCAAGGTAGTATTTTCTGAGATACTACCAGTGCCACGTGCTAGCCCAGGGAGGCAGAAGGAGATTAGGGAGGTCAATGCGTGGCTAAAGATGTGGTGCACTAAGGAGGGGCTTGGCTTTTTAGAGCACTGGGCTGACTTCTCACTTTGGTACAATCTCTACAGTAGGGATGGATTGCACCTTAATGATAAGGGAGCTTTTGTACTAGGGGATAGGATTGTTGAAAGGCTGGAGGAGTTTTTAAACTAGTAGTTGGGGGGGAGGGACTAGATATAAGTAATGGGGTAGAAAGTGTAGAGGGTATAAGGGATGAATTAACAACTCATAGGGGAGGAGATGGGGGGAGGGGTAGTATAGTCAATTGGGAGGTAGTACTAAGTAATTCAAGTACAGTGGCAGGCACTTCAGAACTACAGACTCATAACATAAGGTGTATGCTTGCTAATGCCAGAAGCTTGCGAGGAAAAATGGGAGAGTTAGAATTATTAGCAATTAATGAAAAATGAGATTTAATAGGCATTACCGAAACGAGGTGGGATGAATCTCATGACTGGACTGTTAATCTGGATGGTTATAACCTATTTAGGAAAGAGAGAGGCAATGGTAAATGAGGAGGAGGGATTTGTCTGTATGTTAAGCCTGAATTTAAGGCTATAGTCAGAAAATATATTTATGGTGGACCTAGTGATAAAGTTCAATGTTTGTGGGTAGAGTTAAATAGCGGAGCAGCAAATTCCAAAAGAATATTAGTAGAAATATGCTATAAACCCCCAAATATAGCTGAAAGTGAGGAAATACAATTATTGTTACAGATTGGAAAGGCAGCTAAGCACGGGCAAGTTCTAATAACGGGAGATTTTAATTACCCTGAAATAAACTGGATAAATGAGACCAGCAGTTCAGCTAAGGGGAGCACGTACACTCAGGGATCATTATCTGGCCCAGGTTATACAGGAGCCTACTAGAAATTAGATTTACTCATCACAAATTATATTGATATAGTATCAAATGTTGAAATAGGGCAACCTTTGGGAAACAGTGATCACAACACAGTCTCATTTGAGATTGAATAAAAAAAAAAAAACATTTTAAGGGGCCAACAAAAACTCTTAATTTTAAAAGGGCAGATTTCACCGGTCTAAGGGCAGCAATACAAAGTATAGACTGGGACAGAGAACTGATCGGTAAAAACACTAAACATTAATGGACAACATTTAAATCCTTACTAAATATATATACACATCGGCATATACCGTGTGGGAATAAAAGTAAAAAAAAGGCTTAACAATGATTTAAAGATCAAGATACGGAGTAAAAGACAGGCATTTAAATTATACAAACAAAAGGGGACAGAAACTGCTTTACAGGAATACAAGGAAATCAACAAGGCTTGCAAAAGCGCGATTAGTCTAGCTAAAATAGAAAATGAAAAATTAATTCCAAAAGAGAGTAAGAGTAACCCTAAAATATTTTTTAAATCTATTAATGGGAAGAAGGCGAGGAAGGAAGCTATAGGAACATTAGAATGTGAAACAGGCTGTCTGAAAAATAGTGACCAGGAAAAGGCAGATGAGCTAAATAGGTTCTTTTCTTCGGTATACACAAGGGAGGTACAAGTGGTTGGGACACTGCAACATAATGGGGCTACACTACCTTTGCCAAATAATTGGTTAACACAGGAAGTATTCCAAAAGAGGTTGGAAAAAATGAATGTTAATAAAGCCCAAGGTCCTGATGGAATACATCCAAGGGTACTACGGGAACTGGGTTCTGTAATAGCCAAACCATTATATTTAATTTTTCAAGATTAACTCAACACAGGGTCTCTACCAGATGATTGGAGAAAAGCTGATGTGATACCTATATTTAAAAAGGGAGCAAGAGCAAATCCGGGGAATTATAGACCAGTGAGCCTCACTTCTGAAGTGGGGAAGCTTTGAGAAGGGTTAATAAGGGATAATATACAAGAATATGTCTATTTGAAAAGGATTATAAGTAGGAGTCAACATGGGTTTATGAGGGATAGGTCATGTCAAACAAATCTAATTAGTTTCTATGAGGAAGTTAGTAGGAACCTGGATCAAGGCAACACAGTGGATGTAGCCTTTTTGGATTTTGCAAAGGCTTTTGATACAGTGCCACATGGGAGACTATTGGGCAAACTAAGGGATAAAGGAATTGCAGTAAATATCTGCTCATGGATTGAGAGCTGGCTAAAAGACAGGAAGCAAAGGGTTGTTGTAAATGGAACATACTCCGATTGGACTAATGTGGTAAGTGGGGTTCCTCAGGGTTCAGTATTAGGTCCTCTCCTTTTTAACATATTTATTAAAGACTTAGAGGTAGGATTCGAGTGTGGGGTCTCAATTTTCGCTGATGACACAAAGTTATGCAAGGTAATTAAATCAGATAATCATGTGCTTTCCCTCCAAGGGGATTTACATAAAATTGAGGAATGCACATCTAAATGGCAGATGAGATTTAATACGAATAAATGTAAGGTTATGCATCTGGGAAGGAAAAATAGCCGTGCAATTTATAATCCTAATGGAGCAAATCTAGGTGTATCAGATATTGAAAGGGATTTGGGAGTGCTTGTGGACAACCACCTAGGTAACAGTGCTTAAAGCCAAGCAGCAGCTGCAAAGGCAAATAAAATATTAGCATGTATTAAGAAGGGTATAGAAGCCAGGGAAGCAAATATAATTCTGCCACTTTACAAATCTCTAGTACACCCTCATTTGGAATATGGAGTACAATATTGGGCACCAGTTCATAAAAAGAAAATTTTAGAGCTGGAAAAGGTACAGAAAAGGTCAACAAAACTAATAAGGGGAATGGAGGGGCTAAGTTATGAAGAAAGACTAACCAAATTAAACGTATTTTCTCTAGAAAAAAGGCGTCTAAGAGGAGATATGATTACCTTATATAAATACATCCAGGGTCAGTATAAAGATTTGTCAGGGGAGCTTTTTGTGCCAAGAGGTTTTAAACTGACAAGAGGACATCCCTTGAGGTTAGAAGTAAAAAGATTCCACCTTAAAGAAAGAAAAGGGTTCTTCACAGTAAGGGTGGTTAATCTGTGGAATTCTCTACAAGAGGAGGTGGTGACAGCGGATTCGATAGATAATTTTAAAAGGGGACTAGTCTCGCTTGTGTTTTTTTTTTTTTTTTTCCTATTTGCCTTCCTCTGGACTAATTAATAATAATAAAAATAAAAAAAAACATTAAATAATTTATCAATAATTAATTAATAACTAATGAATTAATAGTTAATCCGCATATTGCAGATCAGAGGAGATCTTAAAAGGTTCAACTTGATGGACTGAATGTCTTTTTTCAACCTTAAATACTATGGCCCTCATTCAATTGCGATTTGGCCAACTGAATAGGGCTCTAAATAAGCACATAACATATTTTTTTAAAGAAGTTTTTAGTTAGTAAGTGTCTACCCAAAAGCAAGGGGTTCACTAACTAGAAACTTCTTGTAAAAAAATATGCTATGTGCTTATTTAGAGCCCTATTCAATTGGCCAAATCGCAATTGAATGAGGCCCTATGTAACTATGTAACTATATATGTAACTATATTGGTCATCATCCAGTATAGTCATGTCTTCTTGCATTGTATGATTCCAGAACATCCCAGTCACACAAGAGTGGGCTACAAATAATCACCTGTCTTAATATATCCAATACGTATTCACACACTTATTTAAATGTTATCATCCCTGTTTTGTAAAGCATGGGTAAACAAAATCATTATTAATTATTTGAATTAATACTTTGATACATATACAGTATTGCATTGATGGGCCTCACAATTCCACTGAAGGGTTATTAGCCATCTGACATGAGTAATTAATGTTTAATTGATACATTAAGACTATCACGAATTGTTACATGCTCATTATACATGTTGCCACTTGCACAGCAGCAATGGCATGAGGCTTTCCCAGGTGTAACCAAACATATTGAAGTCAAACATATTGATGTATAAATATAATTTAAATTTTTCACATTTGTGTCTCTGTGACTGTAAGATACTATTAGAAATTAAGTTCTCTGATTTCTGAGTCTATGTATGATTGTGCTGTCTCTTTTGGAGATTTTTCCAGCAGTGAGAAGATATTTTCTGTTTACATATGTCTGATAAGTCACATGTGGCAATTATATAGCTACTAGCGAATTGCCCGTCAAAAAATGACGGCAATGGAATTGTAAGGTAGCTAATGGTGTTTTGTGTGTCCTACTGAAATATGTAATTTAAAATAATAAATGAATATACTGTACCTATTTTGAAGCATTGTGATGAAGAGCTGGCAATCTGTTTTGATGTTGCTGCAGCATTAGTGGTGTGGAGCTGCTGTGTAAGCGTGATGAACGTGTGCAGTGTAATACTGTGCGTTCGCGAGCCGTAACCGTTAACGTAGTTGTGTACTTCCACATTGGAGTAAAATGGCGGGTAATGTGTGTTATGCATCTTAGCGGATTATCCGTAGGTCTTTTGTGGTGTTTTGAGAGTTTCTTGTGGTGTTTTCCGTGGTTAGAGCGCTGTAGCCTCGTTTTCGTTTTGTTGGCCGCCATTTTTTCTGTCGCTTAGAGAATTTTTTAGTGTGTAAACTCTTTTATTTTGATGTAAATGAAGGTGTAACTTGTTTTTTTGAGGTCCTGGATTCTCCCTCTTGCTGCAGGTAAGCTTTTTATGTATGTGCTGTGTGTATTTATTGTGTTTTACATTTTGTAATGTTCGCGAGCTGCGGACGATTTTTTCTGTCGCTTAGAGAATTTTGTAGTGTGTAAACTCTTTTATTTTTAGTTAAGTTAAGGTGTAAGTAGTTTTTTTGAGGTCCTGGATGCTCCCTCTTGCTGTAGGTAAGCTTTTTATGTATGTGCTGTGTGTGTTTATTGTGTTTTTTTTTTTCATGTTCGCGAGTTGCGGCCGATTTTTGCGAGGTCGTAATCAGTGTTAACGTGTCTCGTATGTTGTTTGTGAGGGTCGTTGGTGTGACGTGTTGTTTGCGTTATATAAGTAAATTTTGGGAGGGTCGCAGTTGCTGGCAAGGAGCGCCTTCGGTAAGATGTCATACAGCACATATGGGCCTTCGGTAAGATGTCATACAGCACATATGGTAAGGTATTATAATGCACATAGTAATATCCCATACTGCGCAGAAATTAGGTTCAAACACAGTGCTTATAGTAAGAATATATACAGTGCATTAACTAACATCATTAGTGTATATAGTACAATGCCAGACAGCACATATGGTAAACACATCTATGGGGCATATAGCAGCATGATATGGAGGTCACTATTTATGTTATATAAAATACTTTTAAAAAGATCATGTGCAGAACATATGGTAAGTTCAGATACATAGAATCCTATAAGCACACATGGTAAGATCAGAGGCAGAGTATATAACTGAATCCTATAGGTGCAGGTATTTCCATGTTATACAGTTGATACAATCATATAGTAAGATCCATTACAACCTATATGATAACATTCTAATATTAATAGGTTATTTCACATGCAATATGTGCAGACCTCTATATCTCCATATATATCACCCCAGATGCCTATAGGAGACCCCATCTACTACTACCTGACCCTCAGCATGTAGAGCATTAACCCCTGCAGGCCCAAAACAGGCCCACATAGCAGTGCAGGGGTTAACCCTCTCAGTGCCATTGCCCATGCATTGCTGGGCACACTCACCAGTAGAGTCTGCCCCTGGAATCTCCGTGTGGCTGCTGCATGCTGCAGGATCAGTGTCCTAATACCCCCCGGGGCACAGCATCCACACGGGCTCACTGGCACAGCCTCCTCTTCAGGCATAGTCCCACCACAGCAGTGTACTACAGGAGACGCGAGGGCCGTGGCTCCATGCCAGCAACTGAGGCCCTGAATCTGTAACCACAGACTATAAATCTAGTGGCTCCTGGGGGTTATGGTTGGAATATTAGGGAATTATAGGTTCATTATCTTGTGGTGTGCTGTGTATTGGATGTGTTAATAGGAGCATGTGTGCTTGTGTCAGTGTGTGCTTGTGTCAGTTTAACCCCTGCAGGCCCAGAACAGGCCCACATAGCAGTGCAGGGGTTAACCCTCTCAGTGCCATTGCCCATGCATTGCTGGGCACACTCACCAGTAGAGTCTGCCCCTGGAATCTCCGTGTGGCTGCTGCATGCTGCAGGATCAGTGTCCTAACACCCCCCGGGGCACAGCTTTTACACGGGCTCACTGGCACAGCCTCCTCTTCACTCATAGTCCCACCACAGCAGTGTACTACAGGAGACGCGAGGGCCGTGGCTCCATGCCAGCAACTGAGGCCCTCGCTTCGCGAGGGCCTCAATTGCTTTGTGAGCATACGGGCCGTTGCTCACACTTGCGGGCCCGCAAGCGTGAGCAACGACCCGTACGCTCACAACTATATATGTGATCCTATAGTATTATATTGGTTTCCGGTCCCTTTAAGAGGTGCTGCATCATTGTTTTAAAAGCCACTGTGAGTAGTCTTTGTTACTCGTTCTATAGTGTTATTTTTTTTTTTTGCTGTTACGACATTGTCCTGATTTGCGAGTGATCCGTAAAATCTGTTTGGCATATAGCCTCATTCAATTAGAAGCTCACATCTTGCAGCATTTAGGCCTGCTGCGGGTTCGCACTCTGATACACTTATGGTGCTATTCAATTGAACAAGCCCACAAGTTAGAGGCCGAAAGCCAAAACGTAAACCATTCAATCATACGTAGCATTTCACGGCGGGACCATGATCAATTTAGCAAGGCCGTAACTACCGATTTAGAAACAGACCGATTTAGAATCAGTATAAGATAGAGGTTACATGTCAATCAATTAGCGTTTAGACGTCCAATATCTTACTTGCAAAACCGCAAAATACAAAATAATAAAAGTGAATGCCGATACTGTTCTAGTCCATGTGTGTGGCCTGATATTTATTAACTCATTGATTCCCAAGATCTATATAACCCAGAAATGAAACCTTAAAATAAATATTTTTGATTGCCGGAGCTTGAGACTGTTGTGCAATTAATTCTAATGTCTTTCATCACTTTCCCCGTCATTTACTGTTTAGTATTGAATTTATTTGCATTTACAGTGCTTCGGACATGATTTAACCCTTTTGCGAGTCCTCTCTAGTTCCTGTAGGATTTTCTTCTACATTTGCCGTTTACGGGTAAAACTTGGGGCTTGGGGAATTGTAGCAATTGAATAGCGATTTGCAATTTTTTCATAACTCTTGCGGATGGGAAAGATCAAAGACTTAGATCATTTGTAAGTTACGTTTGTAATAACCACAAGGATTTGAAGCCCGTAACCCGTAGACCATTTACGGCTCACAAAAAGATGACAATTGAATAGCATATTAGCTTATTGACTCCATTATGGGTGCCCATAACTTACAGTTGCTCAATTGAATGAGGCCCATAGTGTTTGGGTTGAAACTCTAAGGGTTAACTCATAACTTATAATTAGTGTCAAAACTCAATGGCAAAGTGTAGTGTAATTTTCAGCTCTGGCTTGCCACAGTGACCTGTAGCAGCTCTCACAATGTTTTAGGGGTGGTTGATTAACATAGCTAGGTAGAATTGTTGGTGCCACCACAGCACTAGTAATTGCTTTTGCTGGGATTAGCAAAGAGCCCCCCGGGCTCCAAGTTATAAGTACATTAAAATGGTGCCATATAAATCAGCAACATAAAAAAGTGAAGTAAAAGACAATGCCATACCTGCTGGAGGCAAGAACAAATGAAGAAATAGAACAAATTTCACCACCAGCATGGCAGATAAAGTATGTTAATTTCTGAGCCAAGGCAATCATTCTGTACAAAATGTGCCAACCTTGATGACATGCTCATAAGTTACACCCACATAAGTTAGCACACTGCCTGACCACTTCTTTTTCATGGTAGAACTGACCATGTATGTTAGTCGGTTATACTTTCTTGAGATTTCATCTTGCAATAACTATTTTTTTTTCTTATGTTTCTCTTATTTTCACATCTGAATTCCTTGTCCAATTTATAGAGTATCAATTTTTTTTCTGAACTGCATTTTCAGACGTTTTACCATCTGCTTATACAAATCTGCAACAGAGAAGGGAATCAAATCCTTATCTACCAGTGCTCCTAGTTATGTACATTTTGGAAAATCAGCTACAAAATTAGTATTCTGCATAAAAACAGGTTTGATTCCTTTCTGCACAGGAAAAATAATGATTTTTTTTTATAAATTATGTTCCACTATGCAAATACAAAAAAAACATTACCATTTATTTTGTTATAAACAATATGTGTAAAAAGTGCATAAAAAAATAAAAATATGTTTAACCTACATATCTGTATTTTAACATTTTTATTTTGAAAATATAACTATTATGTCTTTTACAACAGTAACAATATGTGTATGACAAAACTAAAATGTCTAAAAATTGCTTAATGAATACAGTTATTTTTACATATAGTTTTCCATTCTCTTATTTAATAGAACAGTCCCTTTATTTTATTAAAGTCTTGTACCTAAAATAACATGTTTTTAAACTTTAAAAAAGCATGCATTATTAAAGACTTTTCTCACTGTTCTCACACAAGTTAAACATTTATATTAACAAGGAGTTACAAAGGAAACATAATAAACAAGTGCAAAAATAAACATATCTTTTATACGCATTATGATATATAATATTCAAAGTATATAAATTGTTCTGCAATGTATCCAGACCACAATCATTGTTCACATTACACAGGGAAGTATCACATATAGAGTTGTGAGCAATACGGGCTGTTGCTAATGCTTGCGGGCTCGCTACGCCAGCCAGGCACAACTGCAGCCCTAGCAAAGCGAGGGCCATAGTTTCTGGCAAGGAGCGCCAAAGGAGCTCCTTGCGCTGGTGGAGATGAGCTCCGTAGGTGCTTATCCCTACGACCCCGCACAACCTCTTCCCCTCCTCCTCTCCTTACCCTATGTCTCTCTTCCCCTCCTCCTCTCCTTACTCTGTGTCTCTCTTCCTCTCCTTACCCTGTGTCTCTCCCCTTCCTCTTCTCCTTCCCCTGTGTCTCTCGTAACCGCGCAAACACAAAACCACAAAAATACACACAAAAACATAATGATAATAAAAAAAACACTCACAAAAAGCAGGGGCGGGGACAGCCAGGATGTCTGGAAATGAGGTTGAACGTTAATTTAACCCCAATTTCCCCAGTTTCACCACTCGAAAATTGCCTAAGCGAGAAAATTGCCTGTGCTCATCCCTACGACCCCGCACAACCTCTTCCCCTGCTCCTCTCCTTACCTTGTGTCTCTCTTCCCCTCCTCCTCTCCATACTCTGTGTCTCTCCTCCTCTCCTTACCCTGTGTCTCTCCCCTTCCTCTTCTCCTTCCCCTGTGTCTCTCGTAACTGCGCAAACACAAACCACAAAAACACACACAAAAAAATAATAATAATAAATACAAAAACACTCACCAACAGCGGGGGGGGGGGGGGGGGGGCTTACAGACAGGACATCTGGAAATGAGGTTGAACGTGAATTTAACACTAATTTCCCCAGTTTCACTACTCAAAAATTGCCTAATGGCCTTCAATGAAGACCCCCATAACCCCTTAATTTACCCTGTCACTCATGGGGGTCAATACAGACCCCCATAAGCCTTAATTAACTCTGTCACTTATTGGGGTCAATACAGACTTCCATAAGCCTTAATTAACCCTGTCACTCATGGGGGTCAATACAGACCCCTATAAGCCCTTAATTAACCCTGTCACTCATGGGGTTCAATACAGACCCTCATCAGACCTTAATTAACACTGTCACCACGAGGGTCAATAGAGACCCTCATCAGCCATTAATTAACCCTGTTACTAATAGGGATCAATACAGACCCCTATAAACCCTTCATTAACCCTGTCACTCATGGCGGTCAATACAGACCCCCATAATCCATTAATTAACTTTGCCACTCATAGGGGTCAATACAGACCCCGTAATCCCTTAATTAACCCTGTCACTTATGGCACTCAATACAGACCACTAAAAGCCCTTAATTAACACTGTCACTCATAGGGGTCAATACAGACCCCCATAAGCCCTTAATTAACTCTGTCACTCATAGGGGTCAATACAGACCCCATAAGCCCTTAATTTACCCTGTCATTCATGGGGGTCAATACAGACCCTCATAAGCCTATTTTTAAACCCATCAGTCCCATAAGGGTATATAAAGACCCTTTTGGGGCAGTTACAACCCTAACATTAACCACATACGTGTCATGACGGTCCTCAAGTACCCTCATGACACTAACTACAAACACTACACTGCACTATAACCCTCAATAAATCTAAACTAACCCTCCTCTACACTAACCTATTAACACCTACACTACCTACCTACACTACCCACCTAACCCCTAATAAACCCCCCACCACACTAATTACAGAAAATAATTAAACCTAACTCACAAAAAATAATAAAACCTGTCACAAAAAATAAAAAATCGACATTACAGAAAACCAATAAACATAAGTTACAAAAAATAAAAACGGTGTATTACAGAAAATAAAATAAACTACATGACAACCCCCCCACTACAGAAAATAAATAAAAAATACACACCTGAAAAGGAAATACATACAGAATACATACAGTACATTACAATACAATACAAATAAAATACAATACCCCCTATCTAAAATATATTAAATATACACATATATCTAAAATACACACATACCACACAATCTAAAATACATTAAATACTATCTAAAATACACACATACCCCCTATCTATCTAAAATACATCCCCCATATTTAATATACAATAAATCCTATCTCCATATACAAACCCTAATTCTAACCTAAAATAATTAAGACCACTTACCTTTGCAGATGTCCCTTCAGATCACCAATCTGTGGGGAAAAACAAAAAAACTAATTAGTACAACACATTTACATACAATAAATAAACATTCTAAATATTCTAAATAATCTACTCACCTTTCCAGCATGTCCCCATCCTTCTTATTTTCTTCTCCGGCGCGGCCCCTGTTAAAAATAAACATTACATTACTACAATATATACACACACACAAAAAATTAATGTGTGTGTACAATATACACACACACAAAAAATTAAGTAAAATAAAAATAATATACATTGAACTTACCTCCCCGCAATATCCCCGGCAATATCCTCCTCTTGTGCCCCATCTGGGCCATGGAAGAATTTGCGCTCTAAAAAAAAAATAAAAAACAAACAAATGCTAACCAACGCTAATGAGCCTCCTAGAGCCTTTTCCGGAAGAAAATTGGCAAAGGTGCCTTCTGATTGGCTGAAAACTCTGTCAATCAAATGGCGCCAAGGTGTAAGCCAATCAGAATGGGATACACCCCCATATTCTATTCTGATTGGCTAATGCAAATGTCAATCTTTTTTAAACCAGTCAGAAGGCTTTATTGCCTTCAGCCAATCACACCCCCATGGAAGGCGCCGATGCCTTCAGCCAATCACTCCGTGGTGGTGTATCCCAATGTGATTGGCTGATGGGAATAGCACCGTCTCATTGTCTGTTGTCACTACAGCCAATCAGAATGCACTGATGCCTTTAGCCAATCACTCCATGGGGGTGTATGATTGGCTAAAGGCTGTGGTGACTTGTCTTCCATGAATGGTAATTCAGGACTTCCTTAAACAGGCCTTTGTAGGAGGGCTGAGAATCTTTACTTCCCTCCCACAATTGCTAAAGGAAGTCATGGACAGGATGTGATGTAAATTACATCATCTCAACTAAGGATATATCCAGGCAGGAAACTGGTGCTGTTTCCTGTTTTTTCTTGCTGGATGGTGTTGGTGATGGTTGATGGTGTACTGATGGCAATGGTCTAACCGTGGGTAAGATCAAGCGTTTGGGGAAGGGAATTACTATATATATAGGTAGATAGATTTAAAAAAAGGGTGTTGCTCCGTGGGTCTGGGCTGTGTGTTTGTGATACATTTATAGTATTGTGTTGTTGCCTTTTAATAAATACCTTTTAATGTAGACAAACCTTGTGTAATATTTATATATATTAATTTGGTGATACACCACAAAGGCAATAAAGCCTTCTGATTGGTTTAAAAAAGATTGACAGGCGCAATAGCTAATCAGAATAGGATATGGGGGTGTATCTCATTCCGATTGGCTTACACCTTGACGCCTTCTGATTGGCTGACATTTGATTGACAGCGTAGTCAGTCTATTAGAAGGCACCATTGCCAATTTTCTTCAAGAAAAGTCTCTAGGAGGCTCATTAGCATTGGGGAGGCGAGTGCGGACCTCCGTTAGTTTTTTTAATTTTTTTTGTTTTCTGTAAGGAACTTTTATTTTTTGTGATGTAGATTTTTTATGTTTATTTTATGTGACATAGCTTTTATTATTTTTTGTGAGTTAGATTTTATTATTTTCTGTAATTAGTGCGGTGGGGGGTTTATTAGCGGGAAGGTAGGTAGTGTAGGTGTTAATAGGTTAGTGTAGAGGGAGTTAGTTTATGTTAGCAATGAGAGCCGAAGGTACTCAGAGCACTAAAAGCCTTACATTGTGTGCCAAACAGCATTCCCAGCATTACAATTTTATTGACCGGGCAAGTCGCTAGTCTTATATATTAACTACTTGTGCAAACATAAATATATACTATACAATGTTTTATAGAACTTCATATATCTTAGAATAGAGTACATATCATAGTCTATATATATATACAGTATATACATATATATATAACATATTAGAATTGTTGAACTACGAGACGTTGTCACGATTTGCGTGGTGAGTACGACTTAGCGATAAGCACCATAGGCACTCATCGTTCGTGAGCCTCGCAAAGCGAGCCGTTTACTCTGAGCACTTAGGCGATGAGCGCCGCAGGCTTTTATCGCCTGCAAGCCTTGCAGAGCAAGGCGAGCCGTTAAACCACTAAAAAGTGCATGAGTGTCATAAAACCAATAAAACGCGCAGCACAGGCGATGAGCGCCGAAGGTGCTTAATGCTGGGAGCCTCGCAAAGCGAGCAGTGGAGATAATGAAACACGCGGGACATAGCCTCCAAACACTTACAAAATGCGGGATCGCCTTAGGCTTCAAGCAGTTGACGAACGCGGTACTTAGAAAATAAAAATTACGAGACGCGGCATAGGAAAAATGCGAAGTTACGCCCGAACTGCGCAAAGCAAAAAACACGAAAAACACAAAAAATACAAAAACAAATACAACAAAAACATCACACACAGCCAGGACATCTGGAAGTGAGGAGGAAAGCATATTTAAATCAAATTTAAGCTGTTTCGGCACTTGAAAATCGGCTAAGCGAGAAACAAAATGGCGACTGAAAAAAATGAAAACGAGGCAATACAACACTGAACCGCGCAAAACACAGCCAACATACGTACAAGGTATAAAAATACTAATAGGAAGGTTGGAATATGCTTACGCAAAGCATAAATCATAGACTAAAGCCTCCATTTTACAACACTAACTTTCACATTTACACATTAAGATTCTAAAATTGCGGATTTCCCTCCTAAACCAATGGTTTTGTCTCGCGCACGTAGCCCATATATAGGGCACACTTGTCACAGAACTGACACTTACTCCTCAGGTGATGACAGGCTGAGTAGACTTTTTCTGCTGCCGGAAAATTTAAAGAGATTGTTCACTCTTCAGGATATTGATTGCTGAATATTAAATATAAATAGGTAAAGTATAGTAATTTATATTAATTATCATTGATAAATAATTAATAAATAAATAATTCTTAAAAAAAAAGGTAAATATTATCATTTAAAAATATGAGCAGCAACGTTATAATTTACACTTGCTTTACTTTATCAATACTTTCAAGCTTAGCTGTTTGTAATATATTATTTAATTGAATAATTAATTACTAATGTACATTCAGTTATTCATTATTAATTAGTAATCATTATCAAAAAAATGTATACAATTTTAAAATTCCTAAAGTTTATTAATACATTAATACTTACCTCTTTCTAATATATTTAGACATTGATTAATTAATTATTAATGTACATTAATTTATTAATTATTAATTAGTAATATTACCAAAAAAAAGGACCATAAACAATATGTATATTTTACTATGCACTCACATATTATGCGTTTATGTTTTGCATCTATGCCAATTAAACATCATAGGTTCAATAAATCACAAATTAATTGAATACAAACATTAAAAATGATTTTCATGTCATTTCACAGATTACGCATATCTGCACCTGACTAAAGACAAAGAGTGAATTCTGCAGGATTTTATCTGAAATAACATCAATTTTACAGGTATATGATTTCATGATTCCTATGACAGTTAATGAGTAATTAATTAACCTATATTCATTTAGGCCCTCCCCTCATTCAACTGCATTATGCCAAATTGAATAGGGCTCTATATAAGGACATAGCATATTATTTTGACAGAACTTTTTAGTTAATGAACATCGACCCAAAACCAAAGTTTTCACCAACTAAAAACGTACGTAAAAAATATACTGCCCTATTGCATTGCAGATATTGCAAATGAATGAGGTCCTTAGTATTTAATTATTCATTCATAATAACCACAAAAAAACTTAGACATACATATATGTTTACTTAATTAACTTTTAAAGAACGCAAATTACACCTCATAAGTCAATTGATTTCAACATTAATAAAATTACAAAATTGCACATTATTTTAAGCCCTATCTATACTTTACTCGTAGATCTTTGTGTTTAGGAAATCATAGTTACCTCTTCAGGTTTACCATTGATGTCAGTTATTGATTAATTAATTAACCTATATTCATTTATTAATTAATAATAATCATTTATTAATAATAATGAATTATTGAAAAAACATTAATCTTATCTATCAATATATATATGTGCATCGCTTTACTTTTTAATGTATACCAATAATAAAAAAATATAATAAATTAATTTATTTCATGGAAAAATTCAAAATGCTTTTTAAATCATTACATTTATTTATTAATGCTATTTTGGTTTTTGCATTGAGAGCAGTTACAAACAATATGTACAATACAAAAAAACATTACATCTTACACCTGTATTTACAATTACAGATTACAATAGCGGACAAGGGAAAAGAAGCAAAGGTGCAGAGATGCACAGTCGCCCGAGACCTCCCAACGCTTAAGAATAGAAGACTGGCATAGACTTTTAATTAAAAGAAAAATGATTAAGAAAGCACAAAGTGAGTGTGCTGGAGCTTCAAAGAAAAGAAAAAAGTAAACAAAAACATGTTTGTGAAACATTGCCTAATGATCCAATATTGCCTCATGACACCAATGTTCATACACATGACACCAATGTAGATATAGAAAGTTGTAGTGATATCTATGTTGAGGAAGCTCAGGATACTGCTTTCATTGCAGCACTAACAGTAGACACTCATTATTGTGGATTACTAGATGTTGTTTGTCAGTTTTGTGGGGCCTATCATTTTCTCAAAGAAAGACCAACTGATGGAGACTTCATTAGTTGCTGTCACAAAGGCAAGGTAAGATTTCCACAAAGACACCCATTTCCAGATTACTTACAAAGTATCATGAACGATCCAACATTTCCAAATTATACCAATTAAAAAAAAAACATCAGGTCTTATAACAGTGCAATTTCATTTGCTTCTATGGGTGCTACATTAGCAGAAAATGTCCCAGGACATGGTCCATATTGTTTTAGAGTTCAAGGACAGATTTACCACCGCACTCCACATTTACACCTACAAGAAGGAGAGCAAAGGAAATTTGCACAGTTATATGTCTTAGATACAATGGAAGCTGTTGAACAAAGAATGACGCTTCCAGAAAATAAACAGTGTTTGCGCGTAGTCTTTGAACAGCAATATTTCTATGCTGGAATATAAAGTGGCACAAGCTGTTATTCGGAATCATTTGAATCCTATTTTATGTGGGGGAATACTCATGCAACAATGGATTATTGATTCCTCTCTACAAGTCGAAGCAAACAATCTAAATGTTATCACATTTCAACAAAACAAGCCACGCATAGAACAATATTGTTGATTGATGGTTTATGTCACTGAATTGGCTACCAACAGAGACATTCCAGCTGGAAGAGCAATCATTTTGCCATCCACTTTCCAAGGATCTCCTCGCAATATGCGAGAAAGATATAATGATGTTGAATGAATGCTATTGTCACAAAATTTGGCAAACCAGATTTATTAATTACATCCACATATAATGGCCAGAGTTCAAGGAAAATTTTAATCTTGGATAAAATACTTCTGACCGACCATATTTAGTGGCAAGAGTATTCAAAATAAAAGTCAATTCATTAATACATGATATAACTAAAGCACAATTATTTGGAAAAAAATAATTATACCATTGAATTTCAAAAAAGAGGCCTGCCACATGCACATATACTTTTAATCCGGCAAGAAATAGATAAGTTGAATACTGCAGAGAGAGTGGATTCGGTAATTACTGCTGAATTGCCACATCCAGAAAAATATTCAGAACTTTATGACATTGTAACACACAGAATGATTCATGGGCCATGTGGAGATTTCGATCCGAATTAACCATGTATGGATAATAAAAAATGTACAAAAGAGTTCCCAAAACAATTTCAAATGCAAACGTATGCTAATTGTGATGGATACCCTTTGCATAAAAGAAGAGAAAGACAAACAGCTATTATCCAGGGCCAAAAGGTCGAAAATAGATATGTAGTTCCATACAATCCACTTTTGCTGATGAAGTACAATGCACACATAAATGTGAAAGCTTGCACTTCTATTAAATCCATCAAATATGTGTATAAATATATATACAAAGGATATGATGCAGCAACTGTTGTTGTGCAAGGTGCACAAAACAAAAAGGAAAATCCAATTTTACATGACGAACTTACATCTTATTTAGATATTCGCTATGTAAGTGCTGCAGAAGCAATGTGGCGTCTTCTGAAATTTAAGATGCATGATCTATCGAATGTTGTGTATCGATTAGCTGTCCATTTGCCACACAGTCAGTTTGTTTGTCTGCTTTACTGCAGGCAATTAAAGAACTGCCTCAGCCTAAAGTGAACATCGAGAAACAACAATTACTGCTTGGTTTCAATTAAACTGCCAGGACACTGAGGCCAGATAATTTTTATACATTGAGATTCCATATCACTATAAATTTGTAAATGGCCAATGGGAACAACAAAAAAGAGATACTCATAAAATTATACCACAAATTTATACCGTCAGTTCAAGAGACATTGAACGTTTCTGTTTAAGATTCCTTCCTTTACATGTTCCCGGTGCAGAACATTTACGCACAGTGAATTACATAGTTTATGATACCTTCCTATTAGCTGCAAGACATCAAAACATCTTAGAAGATGATACAGAATGGGAGAGGTGTCTGAAAGAACAAGCACTATGTCAAATGCCAAAGCAAATGAGAGAACAATTTGCATTCATTTGCATCTTTTGCAAAGTACCTAATGCATTTGCTTTGTGGGAAACATTTAGATTAAATATGTGTGAAGACTATTTGAAACATTACAATGAGCCCATCGCACTCTTAAAATCTTTAATGGAAATTCAAGAAATCTTTCTTGCTCATGGATTAAATTGTTAAATGATAAATACATTACAATTGCAAGCATTTAATGCCATCACAAATGCTACAGATGGTATATGAAATGGTCAAAGACCGTTATTTCTATCTAGATGGCCCTGGGGGATCAGGAACAACTTATCTATACAATTGTTTGATGAGTTACATTCGAGCAGAGGGTCAAATAGCAATGCCATTTGCAACAACTGGAGTTGCCGCACTTTTTTTAGAAGGTGGTAGAACAGTGCATAGTGGATTTAAACTGCCAGTTCCCATTTTAGAAACAGCAGTGTCAGATACTTGACTGAATTCTTTACAAGCAAACAAATTAAGTAAAGTAGTGATGGATAATAATTTGCCATTTGGTAAAAAGGTGATGTTGTTAGGAGGAGATTTTAGGCAAACATTACCTGTTGTGCCACATAGAAATAGGACTGACATCATTGAAACATGTATCAAGACAAGTAAACTGTGGAAAATATTTACACACCTCAAATTAGAATTAAATATGAAGGCCAAAACAAATTCAATGATTTGCTCATTCAAATTGGAGAAGGAAAACATCCACAAATACATGATTTACCCAATGATACCATTGCAATTCCAGAACTAATGGTTTGCAAGGAATCACTCATATCAGCAATCTTTCTAAACATTCTTAATAACGACGATTACTCCAACATTGCAAACCAAGGGATATTAACATCCAAAAAATTAGATGCCTTAAATCTAAATAACAAAATTTTAAAATTTATAAACGCACCCCAAAATAATTATTACAGTGCAGATTCAGTTCTGGCTGACGATAAAGACAGTGAATCTAACTTTAGTATAGAATTTATTAATTCTTTAACACCATCTGGAATGCCACCACATGTTTTGCAATTAAAAAAAAGGGGCAATTGTCATGCTATTGAGAAATATGAAAGGGACTTTGTAATGGGACCAGATTAATTGTGCACGATTTAATAGATCATTTTATACATGCAGAAATTATAACTGTTACCCATAAAGGTGAACACGTTTTTATAACAAGAATTGATTTGGTTCCAAGTGAGAGTGGTTTGCCCTTTGTCCTTCAAAGGAGATAATTTCCAGTCATCATGGCATTTGCCATGACCATTAGAGATGTCGCGAACATAACATTTTCGGTTCCCTAACCGCGGACGCGATATTCATCAAATGTTCGCAAACGGGCGAACCGCCATAGACTTCAATTGGCAGGCAAATTTCAAAACCCAAAGGGACTCTTTCTGGCCACAAAAGTGATGGGAAAGTTGTTTCAAGGGGACTAACACCTGGACTGTGGCATGCCGGAGGGGGATCCAAGGTAAAACTCCCACGGAAAATTACATAGTTGATGCAGAGTCTTGTTTTAAGCCATAAAGGGCATAAATAACCTAATGTTCCTAAATTGTTTGGAATAACATGCTTTAAAACATCAGGTATGATGTTGTATTGATCAGGTAGTGTAAGGGTTACACCCACTTCACAGTAACAGACCAATCTCCCCGTTTAATGCACCAAAAACAACCGCAAACAGTCCCTTTGCACAACCGCAAACTCCCCATTTGCACAAGGTTGGATACCAAGCTAGCCATGTCGCGTTCCTTGTCCTCACTGATGTCATTGAAGGTCTCTTCCTCCACCCAGCAACCAAGGGTCCCCGAAAGGTGACAACAAGCCCCCTGGGACGCCTGCTGTGTTTGGTCTTCCACCTCCACAAGGCCACCTTCCTCCTCTGACTCCTCTTCTTCAGACTCCTCTCTCTGCGTTGCCTCTGTCTGCGTTATTATAAGGTGTGTACTGTTAAGTAGTACTATTCCTATCGGTTTAATCCCTGTTACGTCCACTATTAGGGGACGTGTATATGGCATTGATTTTTGGAAGCGGGAGATGGAAAAAGATGCTTAGTCGGTCCTCCCACTTCAAATTTGGGGCACTGCGCGTGCAATCTAAGGTGCCACCAGATACGAGTGGTGTGTTCAGTTGTACTATTTATTCCTATCGGATTCAATAAAGCCAATAAACCTGGCCCGTTACTAGCCAGGAAACAACAAACCAAAACAACACAAAATAGGATACTTCAAATTAAGACCTCGAAGGGAGAAAAAACAACGAACCCAAATAAGATCCAGAAGATTTTTACAAAATTTTACAATACCCTTTATACGGCAACAAAACACATAGATCTACACAAAATGAGGGGATTTCTTAATTCCTGTGATCTCCCCTTAATAGAAGAAAATGACTTAGGGCCTCATTCAATTGCGATTTGGCCAAATGAATAGGGCTCTAAATAAGCACATAGCATATTTTTTTAAAGTAGTGTTTAGTTAGTGAAAACCTTGCTTTTGGATAGATGTTTACTAACTAAACACTTCTTTAAAAAAATATGTTATGTGCTTATTTAGAGCCCTATTCAATTGGCCAAATCGCAATTGAATGAGGGCCTTAGAGACTTTAAATGCCAAAGTGACCCTAGAGGAAGTGAGAAAAGCAGTCCAGAACCTCAAACCTGGTAAGTCACCAGGCCCAGACGGGTACACCAATTTATATTATAAAAAATGTATAGACATATTAGGCCCGCACTTGGTCACTCTAACAGAGTTCTAGAAGGCAAGCAAACACCAGCAGAGCTGAACAGGGCAGATATCGCTCTATTCCCTAAGGAGGGTCGAGATGCCCTAGAACCAAAAAACTACAGGCCAATATCATTACTAAACTGTGATAGAAAGATCCTGTCAAAAATAATAGCAGATAGAATGTCATCCTTCTTGCCTAAGTTAATACATAATGACCAAGTAGGCTTTGTCTCCCACAGGCAAACGTTAGACAACATTAGAAAAGTCATGAACCTACTGTACCACACCAAAGCCTCTAAAATTCATGCCTGTCTTATGGCCTTTGATATTGAAAAGGCGTTTGATTCCCTGGAGTGGACTTACCCATACGCCACGCTTGAAAAATTTGGTATTAAAGGCCATTTCATAAATCTCATACACTCATTATACAAATCATCCAGGGCAAGGTTACAGATTCCGGGAGATGAGAGATCCTTAATTAAAATAGAAAGAGGAACAAGACAGGGGTGCCCCCTTTCTCCCCTTCTATTCAAAATAGCAATAGAACCCCTGGCTCAGACAATTAGGGCCAACGCTGGGATCACAGGCATAAAAATAGGCCATCACCATTTCAAAACTTGTCTATTTGCAGACGACCTGCTGTGTATGCTCTCAAACCCTACTCAATTGGTCCCAGAGTTGATTCGAACTATGGAGGAGTTTGGTCAAATTTCTGGCCTTAAACTGAACATAGAGAAGACAGAAGCACTAGCGATTGACTTAACAGCAGTAGAGAAGCAGGGTCTACAAGAGAAGTTTAATATTAAGTGGGATAAGAACCACATAAACTACCTGGGAATCCGACTAACCCCTAAGCTAGAGGACTTGTACAAAGCCAACCACTCCAAACTTTATAAAACAATAATTAATGACCTGAGTAAATGGACAAAGTATAGGTTATCATGGCTAGGGAGAATAAATACAATAAAAATGAATGTCCTTCCTAGGTTGCTCTACATATTTCGAACACTCCCGATCCCGATTAAATAAAAGTAATTAGAAAATATTCAAAGGAAAATATTTCAGTTTATCTGGAACCACTCTCCCTCACGCATCATAAAGAAAATTATGTACCTTTGTAAGAAATTAACTGATAATTAAATAATTAATGTATAATTTCTACAAATAATAAGTTCTTTTGGACAAATCAATAAACGAACATATGAATAAGTTTATAATTAAGATATATTTTGCATAAATCAATATACGGTTACACAATGGGTTTTAGACAAACAGATAGACAGTAGGGATAAAACGATATTTACAAAAAGATACTTATATGAATAACTACATTATTATTAAATACTAAACCACAGGTCAGCAAAATCTTCAGAGTCCATGTGTTTAGGCCTCAGGTCACAGCACGGCATGGCTTCTACTCAGCTGGGCCCTCCTCTAGACTTCCAGACTTTCAGACCTCCAGACTTCCAGACCTCCAACCTTAGACTCCAGACACAGACTGACTAAAACTCTCTGGGTATTTTGTATATCTTTCTTTGACACTCCCCCTTGATATGTGACTGTACATCTTATTAAAATCATCTCACCTGACCCCAAACTCCATAAAAATTCCATAGATGGAAATCTCACACACAGATGTCCCCTTGTTTACATATAAACACCCTAGGCCAAGAGACCTCCACACCCAACTGTTCTTTTGTTTACCCATAAACAACCTCAGGCATAAGTCTTTTGTTACAGTATGAATAGATAGAAAGTTTCTCAGGGATAAGATGGTAGTTGACTAACACAATCTATATATCATAAATAAAGATTTATACGACTACATATATTTTATAAGATACACTTATTAAAGACATATGTTTAAAAATGGTCACTGTATAAGCCATATGTTACATTCCCCACCTAGAGAGCGAATGATACAAAATATAGAATGAGCTCTCTCAATTTACACAAACAAATATGGCCTATTGTGTATAGATCCCCTGTGTGTGTGTGAGATTTCAAAGTAATACAGTTCACTGAGACAGGAATAATCTGATAACAACCAATACTTTCTGTAAATTTTAGGGTTCTGTGAGGCAAATTTTGACTAATTATGTATGCACTCACAGTATGCATTTTATAATATTCATTTATACTCCTGTGGCTACTGTGTAAAATCACATCACCCTCCCATAACTATTGCAAATGTATCCCTTAGCCACAAGATCTGTTTACACTTCAATACCACTTCTGTGTGCCACACCCAACTTCCACCATTTTGTTCCTGCATTGTTGCATCCATGTGTCAGCATTTTCATCCATGTCCCATCCTCTGACCCATATTGGATCTTATTGAGAGGTTAATGTTACACATAGCTAGCTTGCTTTAAGACTTATGCTGTCTTTTTAATGTGTGTATTGAAGAAACCACTTAAAGGACACTTTATTGTGAGCATGTGTGGATAGAAAAAGTGTGTAGGTGATTGTAGCACCTTATTAGGTACTTTAGTGAAAACATTAAATGTGACTCAGTATTCACTCAGGAAATGGAAAATGTGTGTGATAATCTCTGTGTAGCTTCAGGAAATTATAAGACCCACAACTACATTTAAAGCATGCCGCAGGATCTCAATGGAATCACTATGGTTGTTCATCTCACTCGTGTCTTAATACCTCCATATTACTCCCACGTCTGGCTTTCTATAACAAGAGATACAAGATAATAAAAATAACAATTCATAATAATCCAATGCTCATAACCATTCCTAAATTGGGGTGATCTAATTCTAAAATGGTCTGTGTCCCTAACAGAGATAAACAAATAAAACAAGAGATAAACGAATGACTGACCAATGCGGTATCATACTAATTGTCTAATTGGTAGTACCAATTGAATGTAAAACAAAAATCAATTACACATCATTACTAAATTACTAAATTATTATTCATATAAGTATAGTATATTTACATTTATATTCATGTAGCTCCAGAATGTAATAGTTCTGAAACGATATGAATACTGGTGAGGTTCCTTTGTGTGCCAAACCTCCTTCAGAAAAATATAAAAAAAACAATGTTTAAAAAAAATATAAAAAAAATGATCCAGATTGAATGATTCCTTTATACTTTAAAATGTCCCCACCTAGAAAACTTAGATTTTATGAAATGGGTGTTGGGATGCATTATTGTTTTTTTTCAAAAGAAAGGATACCATGCAATCTATATAAAAATATTTTAAACACTTGCTGCCATTCATAAAAAAACAAGCAAAACAATTAATGAGGCTTTAAAAACACAAAAATAAGAGTGTATTACTGCTTCTCAAAAATCACAGTTAAAATGCTCTCTTGTATGTACAGTCCTCATTGTGGCAACAGTTATAAAAATAAAAAAAACCTGTGAAGAAATTATGAAAGGTCAATTACTGGATCTCCTTTCCTTCCTTTTCATTTGCCCATTTCTGTTTTCCTGTAAAAATAAAACTTGGTAATCAGTTAGTTTAGGAAAGATTGATAAGTAAATCATTTTCTGTACTATAGTTTAATTTACACTGATTCAGTTCTGATCTTAGAGCTTCTAATTTTTTCTTGAACACATCTCTTTCCTGTATTAGTGTAAAATTCTCAGCCTTGAGCAATTCATGTTGAGATTTCAGTACATGATAAGGAACAAATGAAGTATTTGTATTTATTCTAACTCTACCATTTGTTGCCCACCTGGTGTGACTATGGCTATTGTTTGTCCATCTGGTATTATGCGGCCCTTTGTTTGAATTAGGGCGGGGATGTAACACATTTTTGCAGTACCTGGCAAAATGTCCCAATTTTCCACAAGCAAAACAAGAGATTTGATTTGCATTGCTAAACATCTTTGTTTGGGGTGGGGTGGTCTTAACTACACAAATTCTGCCTTTATTTCTATTTATCTCTCTTAAACTGCTCTCTGCTCTCTTTAGATAATGTAGAATTTTTAAAAAGTGATTGTTTGTAGACACTGTCAATCCAACAATATGTATAATTTCAGGCAGACATCTTTTTAGTAAGGCCTTCTTATAAATGTGGTCATTCTGATTAGCCTCAGTATCAGAAGGGAGTGTAAGTTTATACAAAATGAATAATCTATCACTATATTCTTGTACAGATTCTCCCATCTTCTGAGTACAGTTACCAAACACAGAATGATGATCCAATTAATTTAAACCCAGTACATTTAAAATCTCTTTAACCAAATGCTCTTTAGATCTAGGCTCTGCAAAAACATCAGAAGGCAAACTAGATTTTAAGGATTGATCTAAAGAAGCCATAATCACAGCAAATGTATCAGTCTCAGTTAAATTTGCATTA
The DNA here is from genome assembly GCA_027410445.1 of Discoglossus pictus. Taxonomy (NCBI): domain Eukaryota; kingdom Metazoa; phylum Chordata; class Amphibia; order Anura; family Alytidae; genus Discoglossus; species Discoglossus pictus. The sequence goes on from CM050169.1 coordinate 80,706,550, forward strand.
CATTTTAAAAACGTTTCAATTCTTATCATGAATTCAACAGGATCATCATGAAAACCTATATAATCTAGAGTTTTGCTCAAAGTCTGAATTTCACTAATAGAAAGAGATCTATTCACAGTAGTTTCAGAAATGACCTGCCCATGTGCTCCTCTCTTGAGCTCAGTAGAAACTGGCGCCATTTTGAAACAATCATCTTTACTTTTCTTAAAAACATTGCAATCCACTTTCTGGACCTCTGTCTCTTTACATTTTGCTAAACATTGACTATAATCAGTATCCTTTTTACAAGAAACTAAACTTCTTATTGCACTTTCTGCATCTAGCAATCTATCCACAAGTTCCTTATTTTTTCTATGTAGTTGCTCATTTTCTTGCAATGTCTTCTGATTATCTAAACCCAAAGCAGATGCTGTAGTGGCAGTGACAGTAAGGGTTTCTAAAACAGTATTAAGCTCACACACTTTAGTCTCTAAAGCTTGTTTCTGCAAACATAAATGTTTATATTGTTCTGCAATCCAATGTGCAGTAAATATTAAAATTGTTTTCCCTTTTGATTTAGACAATTTATTTTCATTAATAGCTAATTCTACTAGATTCTGGGCGTTTGACCAGGGGTCAGAAGTATTTACCATAGCTCTAATTATAGCATCAGAGTTATCAACATTAGCAATCTTTTTCATTAAGCCCTCCATTATTGGGTAACAAAACTATACAATTTTAAAAGTGCAGAAAAGCAAAAATATAAGAGTAAACAAAACCTGCTTTAGAATCCTGAATCTACCACAGCCAAACGTACCATACAAAAACGTTTCTACAACTTTCTATAACTACTGAACACAATAGGAAAAATAGTACATTAATTTATGCAAAATATTATAGTTATTAATATGCTTGATTATTACATTAATGTCCTCCTGGCAGGCTCGCCATATATGTAAGAAATTAACTGATAATTAAATAATTAATGTATAATTTCTACAAATAATAAGTTCTTTTGGACAAATCAATAAACGAACATATGAATAAGTTTATAATTTAATATTTTGCATAAATCAATATATGGTTACACAATGGGTTTTAGACAAACAGATAGACAGTAGGGATAAAACGATATTTACAAAAAGATACTTATATGAATAACTACATTATTATTAAATACTACACCACAGGTCAGCAATATCTTCAGAGTCCATGTGTTTAGGCCTCAGGTCACAGCACGGCATGGCTTCTACTCAGCTGGGCCCTCCTCTAGACTTTCAGACTTTCAGACCTCCAGACTTCCAGACCTCCAACCTTAGACTCCAGACACAGACTGACTAAAACTCTCTGGGTATTTTGTATATCTTTCTTTGACACTCCCCCTTGATATGTGACTGTACATCTTATTAAAATCATCTCACCTTACCCCAAACTCCATAAAAATTCCATAGATGGAAATCTCACACACAGATGTCCCCTTGTTTACATATAAACACCCTAGGCCAAGAGACCTCCACACCCAACTGTTCTTTTGTTTACCCATAAACAACCTCAGGCATAAGTCTTTTGTTACAGTATGAATAGATAGAAAGTTTCTCAGGGATAAGATGGTAGTTGACTAACACAATCTATATATCATAAATAAAGATTTATACGACTACATATATTTTATAAGATACACTTATTAAAGACATATGTTTAAAAATGGTCACTGTATAAGCCATATGTTACACCTTCATAAGTCAAAGGGGAGACTATCGTGTCCAAACTTAAATTATTACCACAAGGCAGCTCAGTTATCTTTCCTCCCAATAGCACATTCTATAGGGCATCAACTGGCCTGGGTGTATTTAGAGAACCACACTTTAAGGCCCCTAACCTGGGACAAGGTGGCTTGGCTATCAGAATTTCCTCAGAGCCTTAAAAACTCGCCAAACCCCCTAATCAGACACTCACTATGATACTGGAAATGGGCCAAGAAAAAAACTGGTTTGTTCCCTGGATCCACCCAAATGACCCCAATTCTTGACCACCCTCATGCCCCGAAACACATGAGCACAACATCACAACACTGGTGGAGGTCAAGGAAACTAGATAGACTGGGAGACTGGTTAGTAAAGGGCCAGATGCTCACCTATGAGGAACTGAGGGACAAGCATGAGCTACCGTTGTCAGAACATTACAATTACTGTAGGCTGAGGCATTTCACACACTCCCTGACCCAGAAACAGGGGACACCGGTCTAAAATTGGTTCTCCAAAATTTGTAAAGATAAACCTCTATCAAGGGGGATCATTGGGTCGCTTTACAAATATAAAACATTTGTTACTGGTTGAAGCGACACTGGGGGAAGGACCGGAGTGGGGGAGCCCTGGAGACCCTTCAGAAGCAACCGGCGACAAAATCATCCCAGGAAAGGAGAGTTCGCTACTGAAGCATGCCTTAGGGTAACCCAAGGGTGATTGCCCAGGTTAGATATTGTAAATAATAAGCTAATACCGCTGGAGGGATGATAGCTAATAGGACTTTGGTGTTTCCTGCAAATATACTCTTTACTATTGTCTGTTTTACCATGTTTTAGGTATCTCTTAAATTGCAATCACAGTAAAAAATAAGAAAAATGATTAACCTAAAAAGTACAAATAAAAAGGACTAGCCAGCTAACTTTCACAAAATGTCTTTATTGTAAATATGTATTTTTGCACAACTGTTATGCAAGACTGTTCAAAAATGCTTTATTTTTCATTACATGCTGTACGCCTTCTGACAATAAAATAATTTAAATGCAAAAATTGGGTATTGTTGCAGCGACCAGAAAAATTGATGTTAGTTTGCCAGGCAGAAAGCGCCCTAAAACATTGCGTCTTGAACCCTAGTTGGTGGCGGATAATTCAGGCAAGTCATCCGGCATTCAGGGATAAAATACAGCAGTGTGTGGACCATTATTAGCTCAAGGCAGCTCATCTATCAGGCCTTTTTTAATCAAATGTATCGCCCACTGTCAGACCCTTCGGGATCCATCCCTCATTCATCTTAATAAAGGTGAGGTAATCTAGACTTTTTTGACCTAGGCGACATCTCTTCTCAGTGACAAAACCTTCTTCTGCACTGAAGGTCCTTTCTGACAGGACACTTGAAGCGGGGCAGGACAGAAGTTCTATGGCAAATTGGGATAGCTCAGGCCAAAGGTCAAGCGTGCACACCCAGTAGTCAAGGTGTTCATCGCTCCTCATAGTGTCGATATCTGCAGTTAAAGCAAGGTAGTCTGTTACCTGATGGTCGAGTCATTCTCTGAGGGTGTACCCCGAAGGACTGTTACATAGTTACATAGTTACATAGTTACATAGTATTTAAGGTTGAAAAAAGACTTTTAGTCGATCAAGTTCAACCTTTTAAGATCTCCTCTGATCTGTATTATGCAGATTAACTATTAATTCATTAGTTGTAAATTAATTATTAATCAATTATTTAATGTTTTTTTTTTTTTATTATTAATTAGTCCAGAGGAAGGCAAATGGGAAAAAAAAAAAAAAAAAGCGAGACTTAGCCAATTGTCTCAAAGGGAAATGTAAAAAATTTGGATCAATACTGTCTCTCTAATTATCCATGATAACCCTGAATTCCCTTTTTAATTAGAAATAAATCTAGTCCACTTTAAAATTATCTATCGAATCCGCTGTCACTACCTCCTCTGGTAGAGAATTCCACAGATTAACCACCCTTACTGTAAAGAATCCTTTTCTTTCTTTGAGGTGGAATCTTTTTACTTCTAACCTCAAGGGATGTCCTCTTGTCAGTTGAAAACATCTTTTCACAAAAAGCTCCCCCGACAAATCTTTATACTGACCCTGGATGTATTTATATAAGGTAATCATATCTCCTCTTAGACGCCTTTTTTCTAGAGAAAATAAGATTAATTTGGTTAGTCTTTCTTCATAACTTAGCCCTTCCATTCCCCTTATTAGTTTTGTTGTCCTTCTCTGTACCTTTTCCAGCTCTAAAATGTCCTTTTTTTGAAGTGGTGCCCAAAATTGTACTCCATATTCCAAATGAGGGCATACTAGAGATTTGTATTGTGGCAGAATTATATTTGCTTCCCTGGCTTCTATACCCTTCTTAATACATGCTAATATTTTATTTGCCTTTGCAGCTGCTGCTTGGCTTTGAGCACTGTTACCTAGGTGGTTTTCCACAAGCACTCCCAAATCCCTTTCAATATCTGATACACCTAGATTTGCTCCATTAAGATTATAAATTGCACGGCTATTTTTCCTTCCCAGATGCATAAACTTACATTTATTCGTATTAAATCTCATCTGCCATTTAGATGCCCATTCCTCAATTTTATGTAAATCCCCTTGGAGGGAAAGCACATCATTATCTGATTTCATTACCTTGCACAACTTTGTGTCATCAACGAAAATGGAGACCCCACACTCCAATCCTACCTATAAGCCATTAATAAATATGTTAAAAAGGAGAGGACGTAATACTGAAACCTGAGGAACCCCACTTACCACATTAGTCCAATCGGAGTATGTTCCATTTACAACAACCCTTTGCTTCCTGTCTTTTAGCCATCTCTCAGTCCATGAGCAGATATTTACTGCAATTCCTGTATCCATTAGTTTGCCCAATAATCTCCCATGTGGCACTGTATCAAAAGCCTTTGCAAAATCCGAAAAAGACTACATCCACTGAGTTGCCTTGATCTAGGTTCCTACTAACCTCCTCATAGAAACTAATTAGATTTGTTTGACATGACCTATCCCTCATAAATCCATGTTGACTCCTACTTATAATCCTGTTCAATAGACATATTTTTGTATATTATCCCTTATTGACCCTTCTAAAAGCTTCCCCACTACAGAAGTGAGGCTCACTGGTCTATAATTCTCCGGATTTGTGCTTGCTCCCTTCTTAAATACAAGTATCACATCAGCTTTTCTCCAGTGATCTGGTAGAGACCCTGTGTTGAGTGAATCTTGAAAATGTAAATATAATGGTTTGTCTAATACAGAACCCAGTTCCCGTAGTACCCTTGGATGTATTCCATCAGGACCCGGGGCTTTATTAACATTTATTTTTTCCAACCTCTTTTGGATTACTTCCTGTGTTAACCAATTATTTGGCAAAGGTAGTGTAGCCCCATTATGTTGCAGTGTCCCAACCACTTGTACCTCCCTTGTATATACCGAAGAAAAGAACCCATTTAGCTCATCTGCCTTTTCCTGGTCACTATTTTTCAGACAGCCTGTTTCACATTCTAATGTTCCTATAGCTTCCTTCCTCGCCTTCTTCCCATTAATATACTTAAAAAATATTTTAGGGTTAGTCTTACTCTCTTTTGCAATACATTTTTCATTTTCTATTTTAGCCAGTCTAATCGCGCTTTTGCAAGCCTTGTTGATTTCCTTGTATTCTCGTAAAGCAGTCTCTGTCCCCTCTTGTTTGTATAATTTAAATGCCTATTTTTTACTCCGTATCTTGATCTTTAAATCATTGTTAAGCCACATTGGATGGGATTTACTCCTTTTACTTTTATTCCCACACGGTATATGCTGATGTGTTTGTATATTTAGTAAGTATTTAAATGTTGTCCATTTATGTTCAGTGTTTTTACCTATCAGTTCTCTGTCCCAGTCTATACTTTGTATTGCTGCCCTTAGACCGTTAAAATCTGCCCTTTTAAAATTAAGAGTTTTTCTTGGCCCCTTAAAATGTTGTTTTTTTAATTCAATCTCAAATGAGACTATGTTGTGATCACTGTTTCCCAAAGGTTGCCCTATTTCAACATTTGATACTATATCAATATTATTTGTCATGAGTAAATCTAAGATAGCTTTATTTCTAGTAGGCTCCTGTATAACCTGGGCCAGATAATGATCCCTGAGTGTACTCAAGAACCTGCTCCCCTTAGCTGAACTGCTGGTCTCATTTATCCAGTTTATTTCAGGATAATTAAAATCTCCCATTATTAGAACTTGCCCGTGCTTAGCTGCATTTCCACTCTGTAACAATAATTGTATTTCCTCACTTTCAGCTATATTTGGTGGTTTTTAGCATACTCCTACTAATATTCTTTTGGAATTTGCTGCTCCGCTATTTAACTCTACCCACAAACATTCAACTTTATCACTAGGTCCACCATAAATATCTTCTCTGACTATAGCCTTTAATTTAGGCTTAACATAAAGACAAATCCCTCCTCCTTGTTTACCATTGCCTCTCTCTTTCCTAAATAGTTTATAACCATCCATATTAACAGTCCAGTCATGATATTCATCCCACCACGTTTCGGTAATGCCTATTAAATCCCATTTTTCATTAATTGCTAATAATTCTAACTCTCCCATTTTTCCTGGCAAGCTTCTGGCATTAGCAAGCATACACCTTATGTTATGAGTTTGTAGTTCTGAAGTGACTGTCACTGTACTTGAATTACTTAGTACTACCTCCCTATTGACTATACTACCCCTCCCCCCATCTCCTCCCCTATGAGTTGTTAATTCATCCCTTATACCCTCTACACTTTCTACCCCATTACTTATATCAAGTCCCTCCCCCCACCTACTAGTTTAAAAACTCCACCATCCTATCCCCTAGTACAAAAGCTCCCTCATCATTAAGGTGCAATCCATCCCTACTGTAGAGATTGTACCGAAGTGAGAAGTCAGCCCAGTGCTCTAAAAAGCCAAACCCCTCCTTAGTGCACCACATCTTTAGCCACGCATTAACCTCCCTAATCTCCTACTGCCTCCCTGGGCTTGCACGTGGCACTGGTAGTATCTCAAAAAATACTACCTTGGAGGTCCTTGCCTTCAGCTTATTACCTAGTTCTCTAAAATCATTTTTAAGGACACTCCATCTTCCACTAACTTTGTCTTTGGTACCAATATGTACCAAGACCGCCGGTTTATTTCCAGCCCCTCCCAATAATTTGTCTACTCGATCCACATCATGACGAATCCGAGCACCCGGCAGACAGCAAACTGTTCGATTGCTGGGATCTGGGTGACAAATCACCCTGTCTACCTTCCTAATAATAGAGTCCCCTACAACCAAAACCTGTCTGTTGTTCTGCCTATTCTGCCCTCCCTCTCCTCCAGTAGAGCTGTTCGCCCGGCTCTTAGAGGGAACAGCTCTATCTGGCATTGCCATTCCTGAATGGACATCCCCAACAGTTTCACTCAATTCGGCAAATCTGTTGGTGTTTGCCAACTCAGAACTGGCCTGCCTCCTCCTGTTCCCCCTGCTTCCCCTTGTAACTGTAACCCAGCTGCCTCCCTGGATATCCTCACTAGCCCCAGCTCCACCCTCCACGCTAGGCCCAGCTAAACTGTGCTCAGTGAGCACCAACCCCCTTTCCAGTGGAGCAATATCACTAAGTGCTGCAATTCTCCTCTCCAGATCTCCAATTTGAGCTTCCAGAGAAGCATCATGCTCACACCTCTCACCGAGGTATGGACCCTGGATCATCTGTTCCAGTATTGCATACATATGACAGGATGTACACTGAATAAGGTTGCCACTGGACTGACTCGTAATTATTATTAATGTCTACAAAATTTCAGTGGGAAAAATAAAGAATATAAAATAATATATGTATATAAAGTTTTCCTCCTTTGCACTATAAATCTGCCCTCCCTTTTCTTTGAAGTCCCTACTTTTATTTAAACTTCAAGGCTTTTACTAGAATTGCACTTGATACTGAAAATGTTCACATGCTTACAAGTTCCCCTTCTCCTGTTTATATTAACTTCTGCCTTCTCACCTGGGCGCCATTAGTGCAATCTGCAATTTATCAGCCTTTACTTGTAAGGTAAATCCACTTGTAAACAGGCCCCAAACCAGCTCACAAACCTTTTATACAAGTTAAACAGTCAAGCTACACCCCTCTCACCTGGGCACAATTAGTGCACTCTGCAGTTTAAAAGCTTTTCCTTGTAAGGTAGATCCACTTGTAAACAGCACTGTGGTGATGCATAGGACTTAAAAAGCTCTGCATGTCCTCCATCAACAACACGTCTGTAAAGCGTCCTCTCCTTGTGTGGTCGTGGGAGGAGGAGGATTATGTTCACCTCTTCCGCCGTTAGATTGCCGTTGTGCTGTGACATCACCCTTAAACGCTGTGTAAAGCATACTTTTTAATTTATTTTGGAAGTGCTACATCCTTTCCGACTTGTGGTTAATACGTTAACATTTCAGGCACTTTCTGCTTATACCGGGGATCTAGCAGCGTGGACACCCAGTACAGGTCGTTCTCCTTCATCCTTTTTATACGAGGGTCCCTCAACAGGCACGACAGCATGAAAGACCCCATTTGCACAAGGTTAGATACCGAGCTAGTCATGTCCCGTTCCTCATCCTCAGTTATATCACTGAAGGTATGTTCTTCCCCCCAGCCACGTACAACACCACGGGTACCAGATAGGTGACAACGAGCACCCTGGGATGCCTGTTGTGGTTGGTCTTCCTCCTCCTCCTCAAAGCCACATTCCTCCTCTGACTCCTCTTCCTCACAATTCTCTTCCAGCGTTGCCGCAGGTCCAGCAAGCGATGCTGATAAGGCTGTTTCTGGTGGTGATGGTAACCACAACTCTTCCTCTTCACGCTCATCTACGGCCTGATCCAGCACTCTTCGCAGGGCATGCTCCAGGAAGAAAGCAAATGGTATGATGTCGCTGATGGTGCCCTCGGTGCGACTGACCAGGTTTGTCACCTCCTCAAAAGGACGCATAAGCCTACAGGCATTGCGCATAAGCATCCAATAACATGGCAAAAAAATCCCCAGCTCCGCAGAGGCTGTCCTAGCACCCCGGTCATACAAATACTCGTTAACTGCCTTTTCTTGTTGGAGCAACATTAGGAGTGTTGAATTCCAACGTGTCAGGCTGTCAAAAATCAAGCGCCTCACTGGCATGTTGTTTCACCGCTGGATGTCTTTAAAGTGCGCCATGGCCATGTAGGAACACCTGAAATGGTCACACACCTTCCTGGCCTGCTTCAGGACGTCCTGTAAGCCTGGGTGCTTATGCACAAAGCGTTGTACAATCAGATTACACACATGTGCCATGCACGGCACATGTGTCAACTTGCCTAAATTCAATGCCGCCAACAAATTTCTTCCGTTGTCACAAACCACTTTGCCGATCTCCAGTTGGTGCGGAGTCAGCCACTGATCAACCTGTGCGTTCAGGGCGGACAGGAGTGCTGGTCCGGTGTGACTCTCTACTTTCAGGGAAGTCAACCCCAAGACGGCATGACACTGCCGTATCCGGGATGTGGAATAGTACCTGTGGAGCTGGGGGGGTGCCGTTGATGTGGAGCAAGACATAGCAGCAGCAGAAGAGGACTCAGCCGAGGAGGTTATGGAAGAGGATGGAGTAGGAGGAGTAGAGGAGGTGGCAGCAGGCCTGCCTGCAAGTCGTAGCGGTGTCACCAATTCCTCTGCAGAGCCACGTATTCCATGCTTGGCAGCTGTCACCAGGTTTACCCAATGCGCAGTGTAGGTAATATACCTGCCCTGACCATGCTTTTGCAGACCAGGTATTAGTGGTCAGATGGACCCTTGCACCAACACTGTGTGCCAGAGATGCCATTACTTCCTTTTGCACAATCGAGTACAGGTTGGGGATTGCATTTTGTGCAAAGAAATTTCGGCCGGGTACCTTCTACTGCCTTGTCCCAATAGCTTCAAATTTTTTGAACGCCTCAGACTCCACCACCTTGTAGGGTAAAAGCTGGTGGGATAAGAGTTCAGACAAGCCAGCTGTCAGTTTCCAGGCAAGGCGGTGACTTTGTGACGCTTAAACATGTCCTTGACAGACACCTGACTGTGAGCAGATGAGCAGGGACTGCTGAGGGCGAGACACAGAGTGGCGGATGGTTGAGAGGGGGCTAGCAGGGAAGCAGTGGTTGACGTGGATGAAGATGCTGGACCAGGAGGAGGATGGCGGCTTTGACTTTGTATGCTGCTTGTACTCATGTGTTGATCCCATAGGCGTTTGTGATGTGACATCATGTGCCTTCGCAAAGAAGTTGTTCCTAGGTGGGTGTTGGACTTCCCACGACTCAGTTTCTTTTCGCACAGGTTGCAAATGGCATCGCTGTTGTCACAGGCAGACACACAAAAAAATTGCCACACTGCTGAGCTCTGCAATGACGGCATTCTGGTGGTGGCAACAGGATGCGTTGACTGGCGTGCTGTCTGGCTGCCCCGGGTGCCGATGCATGCTGTCTGACTGTGCCACTAGCTACTTGCGACGACCTCCCCCTGCTTCCAACTCGTCTCCTCCTCCTCTCTGTCTCCCCATCTGAACTTTCCTCCTGTTCTTCTTCTCTTATAGCGTACACCCACGTGACATCCAGGGATGCATCGTCATCATCAACCGCTTCACTTGTATCTGACAACTCAACAAAGGAAGCAGCACCGGGTACAACATCATCATCATCAGACTGTACGTCCATGTTTGTAATGCTGCCTGACTGGGACATATGCCTGTTATCTACATCCTCTGACACTAATGTTTGTGCATCACTAATTTCTTCCAACGGATGTGTAAATAACTCTGCTGACGGATCAAGTGAAGCGGCTGTGGTGCTAGTGTTGGTGGTGGCGGCAGGTGAGCGAGTGGTAAGTGGAGAGGTGCCCGAAGCTAAGCTGGAAGAGGATGGTGTGTCTAGGTTCCGAGCGGAAGCTGTAGAAGATTGGGTGTCCTGTGTTAGCTAGTCAACCATGTCCTCAGAACTTTTCAAGTTCAGGGTACGTGGCATCTGAAAACTGGGCATTATTCTAGGGCCAAAGGGAATTACAGCACCACGACCACAACGGCCCCAGTGGGGTGGCCTGCCTCTGCCTGTCATTTTTTTCGATTAGTGGTACTATGCGTGCAAGCTACTGTGACACCAGATGTGAGTGGCACTGTGCACTGGCAAAAGTTGGCACAGTAGACGCAATAGGCCTCACACACACGCCTGTAGGCAGGCAACTGAAATTAGATTAAAGGAAAAAAGGGTTGTTTTTTTTCAATGTATGGTACACCAACTATGAATGGTGAAACAGAGCAGAATATTAGCTGTGAGCATGACACAGGCAGGCAACTGAAATTAGATTACAGGAAAGAAATGGTTGTTTTCAATGTATGGTACACCACCATGTATGAGTAGTGAAAATAAGCACAATATAAGCTGTTAGGTTTTAGCCTGTCACACACACGCTGGCAGGAAGGCATATGCAATTAGATTACACAGAAAAAAATAATAAAATAAATAAAATAAAAGGGCTTTTTTGGTTGCTGTCCTTGCAGCAGATATCAGATGAGTCCTTCAGGTCTGCAGTGGAAGCTAAATACACAGGCCCTCATTCAATTGCAATTTTGCCAATTGAATAAGGGTCTAAATAAGCACATAACATATTTTTTTTAAAGAAGTTTTTAGTTATTAAGCATCTATCCAAAAGCAAGGTTTTCACTTACTAAAAACTTCTTTAAAAAAAATATGTTATGTGCTTATTTAGAGCCCTATTCAATTGGCAAAATCGCAATTGAATGAGGGCCACAGCCTGGCTATCTATTTCCCTATTAAATCTCCAGCAGCTACACTATCTGTCCTCTCACAACGAATGCAGCTTCAAAATGATTCTAAAATGGATGCTGTCCTTCAGATGGAAGGCTCTGGAAGGGAGTGTATGCTGCTGATTGGCTGTAATGTGTCAGCTGACTGTGAGGTGCAGGGTCAAAGTTTCCTCAATGATAAAGAATAGGGGGCGAATCGAAAATAGCATTTGTCCGCCGTCCGCTGCGAGCGCGAAAGAGCCAAAATCGCTGTGAATAGTCCTCGGGTGAACTGTCTGGGACATCTCTAATGAACATAAATAAATCGCAAGGACAAACTTTTAAGTTTGTGGGTATTTTTTTACAGGAAATTGTTTTTGCACATGGACAACTTTATTTGCTTTTTCAAGGTCCCCAAATCCAGATGATATCAAAGTTTCAAATGAAGACTATCCATGTCAGGGTGATCTATTACATGATGGATGCATAAAAAAAAAAAAAAAACATTGTGTACTATGATATTTTGTAAACATAGAGAATAATGGTTTCATTTCCAGGATGAAATTTAATGTCACTTGAGCTCTTTTTAGAGGACCACTATTTCACATATGAAACTCTATGTACAAAACTCATATTTACAAAACTAGAACAGTAACAAAAAAAAGGAAAAAAAACAAACAACAATAAAAAGTGGTTATATCCAAAAGACAAAATTTTAAGTCTGCTGGGCTCTATTTAAGGGAACCACTTGGACATGCAAAAACAAAAAGTATTGGAATGTCTTGGAAGTGGCCATTTGCCAGGATTGGCCCCACAAAACAGTTACGCTGCATTTTATCACTTTAATTTTATCATTTTCTTCATGTTTGTAATTTTAAAATGTTCTTTTCAAAGGTCACAAAAGTTGTTTCATTGTATGTAATTAAGGGTTCATGTTAGTAGGTGGATGATCATTTGTCGTAAAAATTAAATGTATAATAAGGTCCAGAGTATTGATCCAGGGAGTAATCCAATCACCAGTTAATGGGGCCAGGAAGGAATTCGTTTTTTCCCTTCTTTGATATAATTGGCTAAATTGTAATGTTTTTTTTTACTGTTTGCCTTACTCTGGATTCAATACCTATGTGGTTTAACAGTACTTTAAATAAAAGTTGCATGTTACAAACCATTATGTAATGGTTTAATATACTCATTGATATAAAGTTGACCTAATGTTATGTTACTCATCCTTACCTTAGATTTAAAATATTAGTATTGTTAAAAAAAAATGGTTCACTAATTTTCAAATATAAGTTGCATGTTGCAAAGCATTATGTAATCGTTTACAACAATTTATTCCTACAAACTTCAACCATTGTTACATTATTTCTTCATACATGACAATTTAAAAGTTTACTGTGGTTAAAAAATGATTGTTTACCAGTTGTTAAAATACAAGTTGACTGTTAAAATTTTTTTAAATTTAAGTTATTATAACTGTTGTACTTCTTTCTACAAAACCAAAAAGGTTAAGAGTTTCAGAGAATCACATTGTGTCAAACAGCATTCCCAGCTTTAAAATGTTATTGACCATAATTTTTTGACGGGCAAGCCGCTAGTGTAAATAAATATATATATATATATATATATATATATATATATATATCACATATACAGTTGTGGATCTTGCGATGTTGGTGATGTTTGCTACGTTGGTAACACACTTGTGTCCCTCGCGACGCACGCAGGACTTGGGCTGAAATGAGCCCTAAAGTCACTCTTTGCACTACGAGCCTTGCAAAGCGAGCAGTTGAAGCATGTGGGACTTAGGCTGCAATGAGCACTCAATAAATTAGAAAAGGTGCTCATTGCACTGCTAGCCTCGCAAAGCGAGGTGAGCAGTTGAAGCACATAGCACTTTGCCGCTGACGGCAAGGAACGCAGTTTTTATAATTTATTGGCCAAACTTAGTTCAAGCGCATAACTCGAAAAACACGAAAAACAAGCAAAATAATTACAAACAAATTACAACACACTCACACTCAGCACATCGGGAGAGCCAGGAAGCCTGGGAGTGAGGTTGCAAGTGAATTTGAGCCATATTTGCCATTTTTCGTCAATCGAAAATTAGCTAAGCAAGAGAAAAAATGGATGAAAAAAACAAACGCCATTCAGCGTGTAACACGCAAACATTCAGCAGACACACAGAGGAGAAACACACAGGGAAGGGACAGGGGGGAGATGGTGAAAAGAGACACTTGGCATTCCGAAGCACAAAACTTGCTGGTGAACGAACACTGCAATGAGCGGTCCATACAGTAGGCGGGAAGAAAGTTTTGCAATGAGTGCCAAAGGCTATGTAGATGGTATGATGGGGTTAGGAGAATGGGGTCACGGATCTCCGCGATGGTAATGAGCTTACTACAGAGTTTTCCAGAAGAAAATTGGAAATAGCGGCTTTTGATTGGTTGAAAACGCTGTCTATCAAATTCAGCCAATCAGAAGACGCCAATGTGTGAGCCAATCAGAAAGTGATACACCCCAAAATCCCACTCTGATTGGATAATGCACCTGTGAATCTTTATTTAAACCAATCAGAAGGCTTTATTGCCATCAACCAATCACAATGGGATACACTCCCATGGGGTGATTGGCTGAAGACATCTGCACCTTTTTATTGGTTGTAATACTGATTGACATTGACAACAGCCAATCAGTAGGCGTAAATGCCTTTAGCTAATCACTATGTGGGGGTGTATCCCATTGTGATTGGCTATTGTCACTTCAACCAATCAGTATGTGCAGATGCCTCCAGCCAATCACCCTGTGGGGGTGTATTCCATTGTTATTGGCTGAAGGTATCTGCACATACTGATTGTGGGGGTGTTACAAAAGAGGTTGGAGAAAATAAATGTTAATAAAGCCCCAGGTCCTGATGGAATACATCCAAGGGTACTGAGGGAGCTGGGTTCTGTAATAGCCAAACCATTATATCTAATCTTTAAAGACTCGCTCACTACAGGGTCTCTACCAGATGACTGGAGAAAAGCAGAGGTGATACCTATATTTAAGAAGGGATCTAGAGCAAATCCGGGGAATTATAGACCAGTGAGCCTCACTTCTGTAGTTGGGAAGCTTTTAGAAGGGTTAATAAGGGACAGAATACAAGAATATGTCTATTTGAACAGGATCATAGGTAGCAGTCAACATGGATTTATGAAGGAAAGGTCGTGTCAGACCAATCTAATTAGTTTTTATGAGGAGGTTAGTAGGAACTTGGATCAGGGCAACTCAGTGGATGTAGTCTTTTTAGATTTTTCAAAGGCATTTGATACAGTGCCACATGGAAGACTAGTGAGCAAACTAAGGGATACAGGAATTGAAGTAAATATCTGCTCATGGATCGAGAGCTGGCTAAAAGACAGGAAGCAAAGGGTTGTTGTAAATGGAACATACTCCGATTGGTCTAATGTGATAAGTGGGGTTCCTCAGGGCTCAGTATTGGGTCCTCTCCTTTTTAACATATTTATTAATGACATTGAAGTAGGACTCGAATGTAGTGTCTCCATTTTTGCTGATGACACTAAGTTGTGCAAGGTAATAAAATCAGATAATGATGTACTTTCCCTACAAAAGGATTTGCATAAATTAGAGAAATGGGCGGCTAAATGGCAGATGAGATTTAATACAAATAAATGTAAGGTTATGCATTTGGGAAGGAAAAATAGCCAAGCAATCTATAATCTTAATGGAGCAAATCTAGGGGTATCAGATATTGAAAGGGATTTGGGAGTACTAGTGGACAACCACCTCAGTAACAGCGCTCAAAGCCAAGCAGCGGCTGCAAAGGCAAATAAAATATTAGCATGTATTAGGAAGGGTATAGAAGCCAGGGAAGAAGATATAATTCTGCCACTATACAAATCTCTAGTACGCCCTCATTTGGAATATGGAGTACAATTTTGGGCACCACCTCACAAAAAAGACATCTTAGAGCTGGAAAAAGTACAGAGAAGGGCTACAAAACTAATAAGGGGAATGGAGGGGCTAAGTTATGAAGAAAGACTAGCAAAATTAAACTTATTTTCGCTAGAAAAAAGGCGTCTAAGAGGAGATATGATTACGTTATTTAAATACATCCAGGGTCCATATAAGGCTTTGTCAAGTGAGCTTTTTGTAGCAAGAGATTTTCAACTGATAAGAGGACATCCGTTGAGGTTAGAGGAAAAAAGATTTCACCTTAAACAAAGAAAAGGGTTCTTCACAGTTAGGGTGGTTAAACTGTGGAATTCTCTACCAAAGGAGGTGGTGACAGCGAATTCGATAGACAACTTCAAAAAGGGGTTAGATATATTTCTGAATAAAGAGGGCATTCAAGGCTATCCTAGATAACTAGCGAAGGAATATTGATCCAGGGAGAAATTTGATCGCCAGTTTCTGGGGTCAGGAAGGAATTTTGCTTTTTTTCCCCCTTATGAGACAATTGGCAAAGTTTCAATGGGTTTTTTTTTATGTTTGCCTTCCTCTGGATCAATTAACAATAATTAACAATTAACAATAATAATAAATAGTCCAAATTAAAAAGATCAATAGAGATCTAAAAAGGTTGAACTTGATGGACTAACTCTTTATTCATTCTCCAATACTATACTATTAATAATTATTTAATCAATAATTTAATTAATAACTAATCCGCATATTGCAGATCAGAGGAGATCTTAACAGGTTGAACTTGATGGACTGAAAGTCTTTTTTCAACCTTAATTACTATGTAACTATGTAACTATGTAACAGCCAATCAGTAGGCGTAAATGCCTTTAGCTAATCACTATGTGGGGGTGTATCCCATTGTGATTGGCTATTGTCACTTCAACCAATCAGTATGTGCAGATGCCTCCAGCCAATCACCCTGTGGGGGTGTATTCCATTGTTATTGGCTGAAGGTATCTGCACCTTGTGATTGGTTTAAATAAAGATTGACAGGTGCAGTATCCAATCAGAGTGGGATTTTGGGATGTATCCCTTTCTGATTGGCTCACACATTGGCGCCTTCTGATTGGCTGAATTTGATAGACAACGTTTTCAACCAATCAGAAGGCTCCATTGACTATTTTTTTTCAGAAAAGGCTCTAGAGGCTCATTAGCGTCGAGGAGGTCCGCAAGTGCGGATCTCCAATAGTTTTTTTTTTTTTTTAGCACAGTTCCAGGGCGGAGCAGAACAGGAGGAGGCCGGAGACATCGCGGGGAGGTAAGTACAATGTAGATTATGTTTATTTTATTTTGTTATTATGTTTATGTATTTGTACGTATTTGTGTTTGTATGTTATGTTTTTTTTTTAACAGGGTCCGTGCCGGAGAAGAAGAGAAGAAGAAAGACGGTCACATGCTGGAAAAGTGAGTATAATATTTAGAACATTTTGAATGTTTATTTGATTTCTGTAAATGTTGTACACATTTTTTTTTTCCTAGGTTGCTAATCTGAAGGGACATCTGTGAAGGTAAGTCCTTAATAGAACTTAATTATATTATTTTAGCTTAGAATTAGGGTTTTTTATATAGATATAACATTTATTGTATGTTAGATAGGGGGATGTATTTTATATAGATAGGATGTATTGTATATTAGATAGATTGGGTGATGTATTTTGAATAGATAGGATGTATTGTATATTAGATTGTGGGAAGTATTTTAGATAGATAGTATTTATTGTATATTAGATAGATTGGGTGATGTATTTTAGATACATAGGATGTATTGTATGTATGCTAGGGGTATGTATTTTAGATAGATAGGATGTATCGTAAATATTAGATAGATTGGGTGATGTATTTTAGATAGATAGTATTGATTGAATGTTAGATAGATAGAAGGGTATTGCACTGTATTTTAATTTATTTTTATTGTATGTGATCTATGTATTTCCTTTTCAGGTTGTATTTTTTTTTCTGTAGTGGGGGGGGGTTGTAATGTATTTTTTATTTTCTGTAATTAGAGTGTTTGGGGTGTATTAGGGGATAGGTAGGTAGTGTAGGTAGGTGATATAGGTGTTAATAGGTTAGTGTAGAGGGTGGTTAGTTTAGATTTCATGTTTTAATGGGGGGTATAGTGCAGTGTAGTGTTTATATAGTTTATACTTATGTGGTTAATGTTGGGTTGTAACAGCCCCATAAGGGTCATAATATACCCTTATGGGACTGATGGGGCTAAATGAGGGTCTGTATTGACCCCCATGAGTGACAGGGTTAATTAAGGGTTAATGGCGGTCTGTATTGACCCCCATGAGTGCAAGGGTTATTTATTGGCTTATGGGGGTCTGTATTGACCCCCATGAGTGACAGGGTTAACTATGGGTTTATGGGGGGTCTCTATTGACCCCCATGAGTGACAGGGTTAATTATAGGTTTATGGGGGTCTGTATTGACCCCCATGAGTGACAGAGTTAATTATATGTATTATGGGGGTCTGTATTGACCCCCATGAGTGAGGGGGTTAATTAAGTGCTTATGGGGGTCTGTATTGACCCCCATGAGTGACAGGGTTAATTAAGGGCTTATGGGGTCTGTATTGACCCCCATGAGTTACTGGGTTAATTAAGGGTTTATGGGGGTCTGGATTGACCCCCATGAGTGACAGTTTTTTTTAGGGGTTGATGGGGCTCTGTATAGAGCCCCATGCGTGATAGGGTTAAAAAAACTATAATTACGGGTCCTTTAAGGACCTTTACGGTCCTTTAAGGATCCGTAAGGCGGGAATTTTGAATTTTCATTGCATGCGATCGGGGACCCCCACTTTGAGGGCTAATGTGGAGTTAATGCGGGTTTCTAAATTTATCTTGGATCCCTTCAAGGCTTAATTAAGGGTTTTTTAGGGGTCCGGATTGACCCCCATGAGTGACAGGGCTTTTAGGGGTTGATGGGGCTCTATATAGAGCCCAATGAGTTATAGTGTTAAAAAAAAATTATTAAGGGTCCTTAATGCGGGTTAATGCGGGTTTCCGCCTGCAATCGGGGTCTCCCACTGTGAGGGTTAATGTGGGGTGTGACCGTTTGGCCCTTAGATGATATGACAAGCAAGTGGAGTATGGAGTTCTTGACAGGAGTGATGGAGTTAAAACTTCTGAAGAACTGCAAATTTGTAACTTCCCTTTAAAAGCCTGAAACTAGACATTTATGGGGGGTGGCTGACTAGGCTCTGGGCAGGTGTGCTGCTGCCAGAAGCAAGCCCCAGAGTGGAAGGTGATCCTGTACAGTGAAGTTTTGTGAAAAAGCCTGTAAGAGATCACCTCATTTACTGTGATTGGGAGTACTGGGACTACAGCAAGTCGTGTGAGCTGGAAGAGTGAATACAGCCTCAGGACACCAAGTAAGTGAAGGGGTTAGTGAGAATCCCCAGGCAGATTTTCCTTCAAGGCCTAGCATGTGTGTAGCTGACAGAGGCCTCTCAGTGAAGGTTCCCAGACGTATTATGCCCCAGGGAAGAGGCTGAGTGTGAAGAGAGAAGTGTGAAGGGATTAGTGAGAATCCCCCAGGCAGAGTTGCCTTAAAGGCCTAGTGTGTGTGTAGCTGACAGAGGCCTCAGAAGGAATGTACCCAGACTTATTATGCCCCAGGGAAGAGGCTGAGTTTGGAAGAGTAAAGTGACTACAAGTTGGAGTGGTTATATATTCAAGGGTCCCTGGGGTGAAGCATACGGGAGAGACGGGCGGGCCCTATGCTTCATCCTCGAAGGTGTAAAGAGTACCGTGGAAGAGACTTCCAGATGTACTGAAGAGTATGTGTATCCCGGCCACATGGTGGCGTTACAATTAAAGAGGAGATGATGTGTATCCCGGCCACAAGGTGGCGATATAACTAAAGAGGAGATGATGTGTATCCCGGCCACAAGGTGGCGATATAATTAAAGAGGAGATGATGTGTATCCCAGCCACAAGGTGGCGATATAACTAAAGAGGAGATGATGTGTATCCCGGCCACGAGGTGGCGATATAACTAAAGAAGAGGTTCTTTGTATCCAGGCCACAAGGAGGCAATACCACCTTTTTAAGAGACTGACTGTATCCTGGCCACTAGGTCGCGCTATTATGCGAAAGCTACTCCTTCCAGAAGAGACCGTGAGGGAGTGTTTGTTTTACCTGCAGGCCGAGTAGCGACCACAGGGATAGACAGGGCGTTCCAGGTCATAGTAAGTCTGTCTAAGTAGATTTTTGTTTCTTGCTGACTGTAAGCTATTTTTATTTATGTTATGCCAACCACATATTAAAGCCTGTGAAAGCATACAAAGGCTCCAGAGTTCTCCATAAAGAGAATAAAAACGTGAAAGAGCAGGACGCAAACCCCGTCAGAAGGGGGCGCCCTGCCATAGGGGTTGATCGGGAACCCCAATGCGAGGGTTAATGTGTGTGTCATGCGGGCATCCAAGCTCATCTTGGATCCCTTCTTGGGTAAGTTGTACGTGGCTGGGCGGTGGGGGTTGTGGAGCCTCGTTTTCATTTTTTTTGTTGGCCATTTTATTCCTTGCTTAGCCATCTTTCGAGTGCCCAAACAGTGGAATTTGGAATTAAAGTTTAACATCACTTACAGATGTCCTGGCTGTCCCCCCGTGCTTTGGGGGAGTGTTTTTTTTTTTTATTATTGTTTTGGTGTGTTTTTAGTGTTTTTGTGTGTGCGCGGTTCAGGGGGTTAGTGCAGTATTTTGCAAGACACAGTGAAGGGAGAGGAGGAGGGGAAGGAGAGGACTAAGTGCTGCGAGTTAACAGTTGTGTGGGGTGGTTGGGGGCGCCTTAGGACTAAGTGCTGCGAGTTTAGGGGTGTGTGGGGTTGTGTTGTTCCAAACTCATGCCCCTTAAAGCCTCCACCTTCGACAATTCGTAGTTTGACAACTATTATATATATATATATATATATATTTATATATATATACATTTTAAACAATGGGAATTTCAGAATAAGATGCATCATAGAATGTACCCTTTTTTCCGTGTTCTTTTAAAGATAGGGTGCATTTTTCTCATATGGTGACATGTACTAAAAGGTAAAGTAATAAATAATGGTTGAAGATGTCCCATCTTATTACATATGTCACATAAGATAACATGGGAATGGAGGGGTAATCCAAGTATTCTTCTTCTAAGCTTCACTTTTTAGTGCATATGGGGATATTTGAAAATTTAGAAAAATGTTTAGCCTCAATTACTTTGTATCTATTTTGTATAGTGAATCAACACATTTGATATAAAATGTATGTAATACATTAAAAAAAAAACACAAATAGATACATTTGGAAAAATAAGAGTTAACTGTGAGATCACAAAAACACTGACAGCCTCCTTATTTATATTTACCCCAACAATAGCCATCATGATTGTCTCCAAGTAGCAAGGACACTGGGAGAGCAGGTGGCAAAGAATATGATGACAAACACAATGAAGTGATGTTCTAGGATAAAGCAGTATTGAATCAAATATCAACTTATTTGAGATGCAAAAAACTTCCAACCCTATACAGAGTGAATGCAAAATATAATTGTATGGTTGGATTCTAGGATCCTGCGTCCGTCTCACTCCCCATAAAGATTCATTGACAGGTCAGAGCAAAAGGAGCATTGAAAGCAAAGATGAAGAAAGGGGGAAAAAAGCTTGTCTACTAAGGGAATACAGGACTGGACTGTTAATCTGGATGGTTATAACCTATTTAGGAAAGATAGAGGCAATGGTAAAAGAGGATGAGGGATTTGTCTGTATGTTAAGCCTGAATTTAAGCCTATAGTCAGAGAAGATATTTATGGTGGACCTAGTGATAAAGTTGAATGTTTGTGGGTAGATTTACATAGCGGAGCAGTACATTCCAAAAGAATATTAGTAGAAATATGCTATAAACCCCCAAATATAGCTGAAAGTGAGGAAATACAATTATTGTTACAGATTGGAAATGCAGCTAAGCATGGGCCACTTCTAATAATGGGAGATTTTAATTATCCTGAAATAAACTGGATAAATGAGACCAGCAGTTCAGCTAAGGGGAGCAGGTTCTTGAGATCATTATCTGGCCAAGGTTATAAAAGAGCCTACTAGAAATGAATCTATCTTAGATTTACTCATGACAAATAATATTGATATAGTATCAAATGTTGGAATAGGGCAACCTTTGGGAAACTGATCACAACACAGTCTCATTTGAGATTGAATTAAAAAAAGAAAATTTTAAGGGGCCAACAAAAACTCTTAATTTTAAAACAGCAGATTTTAACAGTTTAAGGGCAGCAATACAAAGTATAGACTGAGACAGAGAACTGATAAGTAAAAACACTGAACATAAATGGACATTTAAATATTTACTAAATATACATACACATCGGCATATGCCATGTGGGAATACAAGTAAAAGGAGTAAATCCCATCCAATGCGGCTTAACAATGATTTAAAGATCAAGATTCAGAGTAAAAAAACAGGCATTTAGATAATACAAACAAGTGGGGACAGAGACTGCCTTACAGGAATACAAGGAAATCAAAAAGGCTTGCAAAAGCACTATTAAACTGGCTAAAATAGAAAACGAAAAATGTATTGCAAAAGAGAGTAAGACTAACCCTAAAATATTTTTTAAGTATAATAATGGGAAGAAGTTGAGGAAGGAAGCTATAGGAACATTACAATTTGACACAGGCAATCTGATAATTAGTGACCAGGAAAAGGCAGATGAGCTAAATCGGTTCTTTTCTTCAGTATACACAAGGAAGGTACCAGTTGTTGGGAAACCGCAACATAATGGGGCTACACTACCTTTGCCAAATTATTGGTTAACGTAGGAAGTAATCCATAAGAGGTTGGAAAAAATAAATGTTAATAAAGTCCCGGGTCCTGATGGAATACATCCACAGATACTGAGGGAACTGGGTTCTGTAATAGCCAAACCATTATATTAAATTGTTCAATATTCACTCAACACAGCATCTCTACCAGATAACTGGAAAAAAGCAGATGTGATACCTATATTTAAAAAGGGAGCAAGAGCAATCTGGGGAATTATAGACCAGTGAGTCTCACTTCTGTAGTGGGGAAGCTTTTAGAAGGATTAATTAGGGATAACATACAAGAATATGTCTATTTAAACAGGAATATAAGTAGGAGTCAACATGGATTTATAAGGGGTTAGGTCATGTCAAACAAATCTAATTAGTTTCTATGAGGAGGTTAGTAGGAACCTGGATCACGGCAACTCAGTGAATGCTAAGTAGTCTTTTAGCATTTATTAAGAAGGGTATAGAAACAAGGGAAACAAATATAATTCTGCCACTATACAAATCTTTAGTACGCCCTCATTTGGAATATGGAGTACAATTCTTGGCACCACTTCATAAAAAGGAAATTTTAGAGCTGGAAAGGGTACGGAGGAGGGCAACAAAACTAATAAGGATGGGGCTAAGTTATGAATAAAGACTAACCAAATTAAGCTTATTGTCTCTAGAAAAAGGGCGTCTAAGAGGAGATATGATTACCTTATATAAATACATGCAGGGTCAGTATAAAGATTTGTCAAGGGAGCTTTTATGCCAAGAGCTTTTCAACTGACTAGATAACTTTAAAAGGGGACTGGATTTATTTCTAATTACAAAGGGAATTCAGGGTTATCATGGATAATTAGACAGACAGTATTGATCCAGGGAGAAATCCGATCGCCAGTATCTGGGGTGAGGAAGGAATTATTTTTTTTTTTCTTTGAGATGATTGGCTAAGTCTCACTTGTTTTTTTTTTCTGTTTGCCTTCCTCTGGATTAATTAATAATTAAAAATAAAATACATAATTAAATAATTAATTAATAATTAATTAACTAAGGGATACAGGAATTGCAGTAAATATCTGCTCATGGATTCAGAGCTGGCTAAAAGACAGGAAGCAAAGGGTTGTTGTAAATGGAACATACTCCGATTGGACTAATGTGGTAAGTGGGGTTCCTCAGGGTTCAGTATTAGGTCCTCTCCTTTTTAACATATTTATTAATGACTTAGAGGTAGGATTGGAGTGTGGGGTCTCCATTTTCGCTGATGAAACAAAGTTGTGCAAGGTAATTAAATCAGAAAATTATGTGCTTTCCCTCCAAGGGGATTTACATAAAATTGAGGAATGGGCATCTAAATGGCAACTGAGATTTAATATGAATAAATGTAAGGTTATGCATCTGGCAAGGAAAAATAGCCATGCAATTTATAATCTTAATGGAGCAAATCTAGTTGTATCAGATATTGAAAGGGATTTGGGAGTGCTTGTGGACAACCACCTAGGTAACAGTGCTCAAAGCCAAGCAGCAGCTGCAAAGGCAAATAAAATATTAGCATGTATTAAGAAGGGTATAGAAGCCAGGGAAGCAAATATAATTCTGCCACTATACAAATATCTAGTACACCCTCATTTGGAATATGGAGTACAATTTTGGGCACCACTTCATAAAAAGGACATTTTAGAGCTGGAAAAGGTACAGAGAAGGGCAACCAAACTAATAAGGGGAATGGAGGGGCTAAGTTATGAAGAAAGACTAACCAAATTAAACTTATTTTCTCTAGAAAAAAGGCGTCTAAGAGGAGATATGATTACCTTATATAAATACATCAAGGGTCAGTATAAAGATTTGTCGGGGGAGCTTTTTGTGCCAAGAGGTTTTCAACTGACAAGAGGACATCCCTTGAGGTTAGAAGTAAAAAGATTCCACCTCAAAAAAAGAAAAGGGTTCTTCACAGTAAGGGTGGTTAATGTGTGGAATTCTCTACCAGAGGAGGTGGTGACAGCGGATTCGATAGATAACTTTAAAAGGGGACTAGATTTATTTCTAATTAAAAAAGGGTATTCAGCGTTATCATGTATAATTAGAGAGACAGTAATGATCCAAATTTTTAACATTTCCCCTTTAGACAATTGGCTAAGTCTCACTTGTTTTTTTTTTTTTTTTATTTATTATTATTTTTTTTTTATTTGCCTTCCTCTGGACTAATTAATAAAAATAAAAACACAAACAAACAAAAAAAAACATTAAATAATTGATTAATAATTAATTAACAACTAATGAATTAATAGTTAATCCGCATATTGCAGATCAAAGGAGATCTTAAAAGGTTGAACTTGATGGACTGAAAGTCTTTTTTCAACCTTAAATACTATGGGCCTCATTCTATTACCGGCCTTAAATCGGCCGTAAGGCTGCGATTCCTTGCGGGGGTTCTGTTAACTCGCGATTCTATTATACGGCCCCGCAAGGATCTCCTCTTACGGCCGGCCGCATATCTTGGAACCGGCCGTAAGCTGAGAAATATAAAAACGCAAAAATAAATTCAAGCCTGCACTGTACAGCTCTGTAAATGCTAGGAATCATATTGGGGGACATGAGGATGAAAAGAAACCCACTCTCAAGCTTGCACATCAGCCCAAACCCGAGTTCAAATTAACTGTTTATTTTCCGGCTGCGGCGTGAGCGGGTCTGAAGTGCTCCAAGCACTCTGGACATTTTACATGGATATTTTACGGATATTAAAAATAAAATATTTTACGGATTTGAGTATAGGATAATTATGTGCTATTTTTTCTAACACCTAAAATCCCTTTATAGTCTTCTCAAAGTGCAGGATGGCTTTATTTGAGCTATTTTATGTGCTTAATTGGTGCTAGCGGGACCTCTTTCCTGCAAGTAAGCTGCGGTTAGTTTTTAGCCTTGCAGAGAGGGTTCCCGGAGCAATTGAATTGCAAATAGGAATTTCTTACGGCCGAAACTCTTGCGGCCGTTTTAGATCAAAGGCTTTCCTCTGGCGCGAGCGGCCGCAAGAGATACAAGGCACCGGCCGCAAGCTGGCCGGAGCCCCCGGCCGTAAGGGAATAGAATAGCCGAATAGCTTGCGGCCGGTCCTTGCGGCCCCGCAACGGCTGCGGCCGCTAATAGAATGAGGCCCTATGTAACTATGTAACAACTAATTAATTAATATTTAATCTGCATATCAGAGGAGATCTTAAAAGGTTGAACTTGATGGACTGAAAGTCTTTTTTCAACCGTAATTACTATGTAACTATGTAACATTGGTCTCTTTATACATGCCCACCACCTCAACTCATAAATGCTTGATAAAACTTTTGAGACAGGGAGTGAGGGTCAAACAGGGTAGGATCATTATGGGAGGTGATCTAAACTTGGTATTGGATGCTAAGGTAGATAGATCAGGAGGGATTTTTGGCAATTCTTTTTCTAACAAACTAAAAACAATTAATTATCTCATGGCGGAGTTGGATATGGTGGACATTTTGAGGGAGAGGAATCCAAGACCGAGAGAGTATATGTTCTACTAACATACACACAGATCATACTCCCGGAACGACTATATTTTGGTTGATGCTACTTTCGTAGATAAAATAGGGGTGGCAGAGATTGTTCCATGTACATGGTCCAACTATAGTCTGGTTTCCATTAGTCTAGGCCCTAGTACGAAACCCCTATACGCGTGGAGGCTGAATGATAGGCTTTTGACTATACCTGCTGTGAGGGAGCAAATCTCTCAAGAATTACAAGTTTTTTTTAATGTAAATGTAACGCCCGAAGGGGAGATAGGATGTGTCTGAGTTTCTCACAAAGCCTATATCAGAGGCATCTGTATTAAAGTTGCAGCTAGGTATAGGAGGGAGCAAAAATAGCTTGAATCAAAATTAATTAAAGAAGTAAAGGTATCGGAAAAAACTAATCAACAAAACCCCACACACAAACTTAGACATAGAATAGAAAGGGTCAGGCTGGAACTGGACACTATTTTGGCTGATTTCGAATTGAGAAAGCCTGTAGGAGAACGCAACACAATTTTTTTGTGAAGGCAAATAAGCCTGACACTATGTTAGCAAACAAACTTAAGACAAAATATATTCAGACTAAAGTTCATTGCATAAAAACAAGTGAAGGCACAATCAATGCAAACCCAACAAGTATACAGAAAACATTTATAGAATTTTATGAAAAGCTCTACATGGCCTCTACTAAGGGGACAGAGCATGACATATGAACCCTGTTAGGTTCCTGTGATCTTCCATTGTTAACAGAAATAGAAATAGAGGTGCTGAATGCGGAGATAACGCAGGAGGAAGTTAGGAAAGGGATTTTAGCTTTAATTCAGGCAAAGCGACAGGGCCAGATGGGTTTACAAATGTATATTTTGAAACGTTTCAGGCACAACTACTTCCCCATTTGACTGCCCTGTTTAACTCCCTTCTAGAGGGCCGACAGGTCCCCCTGGAGATGAACTTAACTGAGACAGTTTTATTCCCTAAAGAAGGCCAAGACAGTACCGAGGTGAAAAACTATAGGCCGATATCTCACCTGAATGGGGATATAAAATTGTTAGCTAAAATTATGGCTGATAGAGTTTCAACATTTTTGCCAAGACTTATCCATAAGGACCAAGCGGGGTTCATACCTCACAGGCATGCTAGGGATAATCTTAGAAAAGTCATCAATGTAATTCATCAGGCCAAAAAAGCAAAAATGCCAATGTGTCTTCTGGCTCTCGATGTCAAGAAGGCTTTTGACTTGTTAGAGTGGCCTTTCCTCTGGACAGTTTTGAATACACTTGGCTTTAGGGGACAGTTTATGAATTTAACTAATATTTATAACAAAAATCCTGAGCAATATTTAGGCTGCCGGGTTGTCTTCAGCAGAGGACTAGGATAGGCAGCGGAATCAGACAGGGTTGCCCTCTTTCACCCCTGTTATTTGTGTTGGTAATAGAGTCATTGTGTCAGATAGTTAGGATAGACTAACAGATAAAAGTGTTAGCCATAGGCCACCATCTATTATGTACCTTAACAGAGCCTGAACACTCTATTCCAAAGTTGTTGGACTTTCGTCATGAATTTGGTAAGACTTCAGCGTTGGGTATCAATGCTGAAAAAACAGAGGCAATGGCAATTGACTTACCAATTGCAGTTAAGGTACTTTTGCAAGAGAAATATAATTTCCACTAGCGACTTGCCCGTCAAAAAATGACGATCAATAAAAATTAAATGTTGTGAAATTTGTTTGCAACACAAAATGAGTCACCTACATTTGTTCACTTTTTTTTTTTCTAAAAATAAAAACACATTATTTTTTTAACTTTTTATTTTTTTAACTTTCAACTTATATTTCACAAACATGAAACTTTGTAACATGCAACTTGTATATGAAACATTAGTACAACATTTTGTTAACAATACTAACACTTTTCAATACATATTTATCACTGAGTAACTGCGGACTATATTAACTTAGAGTAAGTAAATTGTTTAAACAGTAACATGCTTTTTATCATTTGTAACATATTTGTTAAACTCTTGTTAAACTAAATTAGCATTGAATCCAGAGGAAGGCAAACAATAAAAACCCTCTATTGAAACTTGTCCAATTGTATCAAAGAGGGAAAAAAATTAATTCCTTCCTGACCCCATTAACTGGCGATCGGATTTCTCCCTGAATCAATACTTTGTCTTTAAATAATACATTTCCAATTATTATTAAAATAGTTAAACTTTATACTAACAATACATATTTGACTATACCACATATATATTGACCAAACTTTTTTCAAAATTCCAAAAACACATATTTAACATCTGAAATTTTAACATCAAACAATAACATTTATCTGTTATAAACTTTAAAAAGTCAGTTAATTGTTTTGTGGGGCCAATCATGTAACTATAAAACTTTGAACCCATTCCAATCTGTTTAAGGATATTTTACTGTTTATTCTTTGGATGTTTTATGTGAATTTTTTTTTTGTGCAATCATATTGAGTCCCATAAAATAATGGCATTAAAATGAAACCATTGTCCTCTATCTTTCCAACACCTCATAGTAGACAATGTTTTTGGTGTAAACACATCCATTGTCCAATAAATGACCTTGAGTTTCGTTTTCTTCAACATGCACTTTAATTTCTTTTGGATTAGTGCACCTTGAAAAAGCCACATAGAGTTGTCCATGTGCAAAAACTGGTTCCTTTAAAAAAATCCCAACTGACTTAAAAGTTTGTCCTTGGGATTTATTGATGGTCATAGCAAATGCCATTATAATTGGAAATTGTCTCAGTTGAAGGACAAAGGGCAAACCACTCTCACTTGGAGCTAAATCAATTCTTGGTATAAAAATTTGTTCACCTTTATGGGTACCAGTTATAATTTCTGCATGTATAAAATGATCTTTTAACTCATGCACAATTAATCGGGTCCCATTACAAAGTCCTTTTTTTGGACTCATATTTCGCAATAACATAACAATTGCGCCTTTTTTCAATTGTAAAATATGTGGTGGCATTCCAGATGGTGTTAACGAATTAATAAATTCAATACTAAAATTCGATTCACTGTCTTTATCATCTGACAGAATAGAATCTGCACTGTAATAATTCTTTTGTGGTGCATTGATGTATTTTCAAATTTTGTTATTTACATTCAAGGCATTGATATTTTTTTATGTTAATATTACTTTGTTTGCAATGTCTGTGTAATCCTCATTATTAAGAGTGTTTAGAAATATGGCTGATATGAGTGATTCATTGCAAACCATTTCTGATGGAATTTCAATGGTATCATTTGGTAAATGCTGTATTTCTGGATTTTTTCCATCTCCGATTTTAATGAGCCAGTCATTGAATTCATTTTGGCCTTCAGATCTCATATTTAATTCTAATTTGAGATGTGTAAAATTTTTGCCACAGTTTACTGGTCTTGATACATGTTTAAATGATCTCTGTTCTATTTCCGTGTGGCACAACAGGTAATGTTTGCCTAAAATCGCCTCCTAACAGCATCACCTTTCCACCAAATGGCAACTTATTATCCATTACTTCTTTTAAGAATCTGTCAATACATTGCAGTGCATGACATGACATCATTGTTGCCTCATCTATGATAATTAGTTTAGTTAGTTTGAATTTTTTTGCTTGTATGGAATTGAGTCGAATATCTGACACTGATCTTTCAAAAATGGGAACTGGCAGCTTAAATCCACTATGCACAGTTCTCCCACCATCTAACAAAAGTGCAGCAATTCCAGTTGTTGCAAATGGCATAGCTATCTGACCCTGTGATCGAATATAACTCATCAAACAATTGTACAGATAAGTTTTTCCTGATCCACCTGGTCGGTCTAGATAGAAATACCGGTCTTTGACCATTTCATCATCTGTAGCATTTGTGATGGCATGAAATGCTTCTAACTGTAAAGTATTTAAAGTTGCCAGTTTTTCTTGAGTTTTTTGTTTTTGAAGCTCAGTGTCATAATCATCAAAATTTATGTCATCTATAAGTCCTGGATCAGGTAAATTAAAACTTGCACAATTTATTCCATGAGCCAACAATATTTCTTGGATTTCCAGCAATGTTTTTAACAGTGCTATTGGTTCTCTGTAACGTTTCAAGAAATCTTCTGACATGTTTAATTTAAATGTTTCCCACAAAGTGAAAGCATCAGGTACATTGCAAAATATACAAATGAATGCAAATTGTTGTCTCATTTGCTTAGGCATTTGACATAGTACTGCTTCTTCCAGACACCTCTCCCATTCTGTATCATCAGCTATGAAATTTTGATGTCTTGCAGCTAATAGGAATGTATCATAAACTATGTCATTCACTGTACGTAAATGCTCAAAACTCTGTGCACCGGGAACATGTAGCAGAAGTAATCTTAAGCTGAAAGGTTCAATATCCCTTGGACTGACGGTATAAATGCGTGGTATGATTTTATGAGAATCTCTTCTTCGTTGTCGCCATAGACCATTTAAAATACATAGTGATATGGCATCTCTATGTATAAAAATTGTCTGGCCTCCGTATCCTGACAGTTTAATTTAAACCACGCAGTAAGCGTAGTATCTCTGTCTTCACTTTGATATAATGCAGATCTTCCATTTCCTTGAGTAAAGCAAACCAACTGACTTTGAGGCAAATGTACAGCTAAACGATAGATAGCATGTGACCGATCATGCATCTCAAATTTCAAAAGGCGCCACATTGCTTCAGGAGCACTCACATACCGAGCATCTAAATAATTTGATAGTTCATCATGTAAAATTGGATTTTCGTTTTCATTTCCAACACCTTGTATAACAACAGTAGCTGCATCATATCCTTTGTATATATATTTATACACATACTTAATTGATTTAATTGAAGTGCAAGCTTCCACATTGATGTGTGCATTGTACTTAATGAGCAAATGTGGATTGTATGGAACGACAAATCTATTATCAACCTTTTGGCCACAGATAATAGCTGTTTGTCCTTGTGTTCTTTTATACAATGGATATCCATCACAATTTGTATAAGTTTCCAGTTGAAATTGTTTTGGAAATTCTTTAGTACATTTTTTATTTTCCATACATGGTGAATTCAGATTCATTTCTCCACATGGGCCATGAATCATTCTATGTGGATCAATCTCCCAAAGTTTTTTATATATTTCTTGGTCTGGCAATTGTGCACAAATTACTGAATCCACTCTCTCTGCAGTGTTCAACTTGTCTTTTTCCTGCAGTATTAAAAGTATGTGAGCATGTGGCAATCCCCTTTTTTGAAATTCAATGGTGTAAACAAAAGCCACACATTGTCCAAATAAGTGTGCTTTAGTGATATCATGAATTAATGAATTGAGTTTGATTTTAAATACTCTTGCCACTAAATCTGGTCGGTCAGAAGTAGTTTGTCCCAGATTCAAATTTTCCTTGATCTCTGGCCATTGTGGATTACACGTGAATGTAATAAATAAATCTGTTTTTCCAAATTTTGTAACAATAGCCATGGCATCATTATACCTTTCTCGCATATTGTGAGGAGATCCTTGGAAAGAGGATGGCAAAATAATTGCTCTTCCAGCTGGAATGTCTCTGTTGGAAGCTAAATCTGCCACATAATCCATTAATCCACAATACTGTTCTACTCGTAATTTATTTTGTTGATATTTAATAAAATTTAGATTATTGGCTTCGACTTGTAAATATGAATCAATAATCCATTGTTGAGTGAGTTTTCCTCCATGTAAAATTGGATTAAAACAATCACAGATAGCAGTTTGTGCCACTTTATATTCCAGCATGGAAATATTAGATCTAATATGAAGTTTAGTATTGGGATAACTTTCCAATTGTAATTTTGGTTCCCATCCTGGTTCCCCATATGGAAAGAAAATGGGATATGTCATTGGATCTAAATTACAGCTTAATATATTAATGTTGATAAATGGTTGTTCTTCATTGCGTGGATATATTCTAATATCCCACTGAAAAGGTGGTTCACCATCTTCATTTTTAAACACCATGGCAACCTCGTTTACAGTAGGTAAATTATATCTTCTTTGATCAGTGTTGCGATCTCTTTTTAACACCATATTGACTCTTGGTGTAGGCAATTGATGTCTTTGAGCATGTTCCTGTTGTTCTTTTTCAAGCTGTGCTAATTGTTTGTATGCTTGACTATATGGGTTTTTTTCCATAATTTTTTCAAGCTGTTCAAAGACTATGCGCAAACACTGTCTATTTTCTGGAAGTGTCATTCTTTGTTCCACAGCTTCCATCGTATCTAAGACATATAACTGTGCAAATTTCCTTTGCTGTCCTGCTTGTGGGTGTAAATGTGAAGTTCGGTGGTATATTTGACCTTGAACTCTGAAACAGTAAGGACCATGTCCTGGTACATTTTCTGCTAATGTTGCACCCATTGAAGCGAATGAAATTGTACTATTATAAGACCTTATGTTTTGTTTGAAGTTATTATAATTTGGAAATGTTGGATCACTCATAATGCATTCTAAATAATATGGAAATGGGTGTCTTAGTGGAAGTTTCACCTTTCCTTTCTGACAGCAACTAATGAAATTTCCGTCAGTAGGTCTTTCCTTTATAAAATGATAGGCCCCACAAAACTGACAAACCACATTAAGTAACCCACAATAATGAGTATCTACTTCTACTGCAGTAGTAAACACATTATCATGCATTTCTTCAACATAAATATCAGACCCACTTTCTATATGTACATTTTTTTCTTGTGTTTCTACATTTAAGTCATTCTGCAAAATAGAGTCATTGGACAATGGTTCACACAGATGTTTTTGTTTACTTTTACGTTTCTTGGAAGCCCCAACACACTCACTTGCGGCTTTCTTACTCATCTTTCTTTTATTTAAAAGTCTCTGTCAATCTTCTTCTCGCAAGCGTTGTGAAGTTTCCGGTTTCTGAGCATCTCTCCACCTTTGCTTCCTTTCCCTTGCCAATCTTCTTTTGCGTTCAGTTTTGTCTTCTCCATTGTCCGCCATTTTAATCTGTAATTTTAAATAGAGATGTAATTATTGTTTGTTCTTTGTTTTATATACATTTTTTTCCGATTTGTACTTTTAGATTAAAGTAGATGAATAAACTAATAAAACATTTTCAATTGTTGCATTTTAGTCTGAAAGAAATGAAACAATTTTTCAAAGTATTTTATTGACATATATGAAATCGTAAATAGCTGCACATATCCATCTTTATATTACTAATCTTTCAATGACATTCCTTCTTGATTGAATTCACAGCATACCATCCTTTTATTTTTTGCAAGTGTTGTAAGCTTCTTCTTTTCTTTAAATATTATTATTACTTAGTATTGTCTTTTCAACTTTTTTAAAGTTTTAACTAAATATCATAAATTAATAACTCAATAAGTACTATCCATTTTCAATCAATGTAAATTTCCACCAAATATATAATACATAGCCTTTTTCTATGCGTGACTACAAAATAACATTTTATACCTGTGAAGATGATGTTGATGTTGTTCAAAGGCTGCACACTGTCTGTTTATTCCCTTGCAGATCCGAATAAACTGTAAAATCAAACAGATAATATTTTTAAACTTTTGCTTCATCAATATCATTAAATGAACATCAACAGACATATATTTGTCTACATTAAAAACATCATATTTTTTAATATTTTGCCATAGTAATATAATGAAAATTCTATACCTGTCCAAATTATCCTTATGATGTTCAATTTGTGCAAACGTCACTATCTCTGGTCATTCACGTAGAATTCACTGCAATTATACAAAATAGTAAAATTAATGTATAATATGTTACCTCATCTGTATTAATTAATGAGTCATAACATACCTATTTTTGCATAGATTAAAAACATGAAATAAATATATCAAAAAATCAACATGAACACACATATGAAAGCATAGATTATAAACATATACTCAATATTACTGTTCGTCTTTAAATAAGAATCAATGAATGTGTATTAATATTAAATTAATGTCTGACTAAATATAACATCAACACATAACCATGTTCCCTTTTTTTTTTTTAGAGTGGTATACAAAATATATAAGAACTGAATTATTTAAATAATGTACATACATTACTAATTAATTAATCAACGTGTTCCATTTTTTATCCCCATTCTTAAACGTTAACCTTTTTTAATATTAATGATTAGTAATGACACATTAGGAATGTTATTTACAATTCTTACCCACAGGTAATCACGACATATCACAAAATAGTTCTTAAATTAATGTACATTAATAATTAATGAATCAATGTGTTCCTAATTAATTAATGTACATTATGAATGTTATTAACAATAGTTTCACACAGGTAATCACGACATAAAACAAAATAATTGTTAAATTAATGTACATTAATAATTAATTAATAAATATGTTTTTTTTTATTGACATTCCTAATTTTGATATTAATAATTAATTAATTAATGTACATTATGAATGTTATTAAGAATTGTTTCACACAGGTAAGCACAATATTATTTTTATATTACTTACATTTCTTATTTCTTATTTATTAATTAAGTACCAATTTATTAATTAATAATTATAAATAATAAGCACAATATTAATTTTCTATTAATTACATTTCTTATCTATTATTTATTAAGTACCAATGTATTATTTAATAATTATAAATAATATATTTACCTTTTTTAATGTAATAATGCTGAAGCAGTATACTGAAGAGCTAACAATCTCTTGCGATTTCCCTGCATCAAAAAACATCCAATCAGACTGTCATCACCTGAGGAGAAAGTGTGAGTCATGTGTGAAATGTGCCCTATATATAGGGTTTGTGCGCGAGACAAATTCATAGTTTTAGGCGGGAAATCCGCAGTTGCGCGAGCCAAATGCGTTGTTTTCGGCGGGAAATCCTATGTGGCGCGAGCCAAAGGCGGGAAATCTGTGTTAATGCGTAAATTGGTAATATCGTTTCGTAAAATGTACTCGCTACTGTCTTTTTACTCATTGCGCGGTTAATCCGCATCCTTTATCTCGTTGTTTTTCAAACACATACGTCTGTGGCTGTGTTTTACGCAGTTCGTAGTAGTATAGCCTCGTTTTCATTTTTTTCTTGCTTAGCCGATTTTAGATCTTTGTAACTCGGCTAAATCGATCTAAATTGCAGTTCCAACTCACTTCCAGACGTCCTGCCTGGTTCCCCATGCTGTAAGTGACCTTTGTTTTATTTTTTAGTGTGTATTTAGTGTTTTTTTTACTGTTTTTGTTCCGCTGCTTATCTCGTAATTTTTTTCACCTCGTATTTTTTTTCTAAGTGCTACAGTTTAACGGCTCGCCTCGCTACGCGAGGCTCGCCTGCAATGAGTGCCTGCGGCGCTCATTGCCAAAGTGCTACGATGTAATGTGCTCATTGCCAAAGTGCTACGATGTAACGGCTCGCCTCGCTACGCGAGGCTCGCCAAGCGATGGCAAAGTTGTACGATCGCTAAGTTGTACGCACTACGCAACGCAGCGTGACGACGAATCGTAGTTAGACAATTATAATATGTGATTGGGCTAAATAATTTATTACATATTTGGGTCTTAAAATTACCTCACATATGGAGAATCTATATAAGTACACCCCCCTGTTCAGGTCCCTCAGTGGGGATTTATTAAAATGGTCTAAGTATCCAATTTCCTGGTTCGGCAGGATCAACTCTTTCAAAATTAATATCCTTTCAAAACTGCTATATCTATTCTGAACCCTCCCAATACCCATTAGCCAGATAGAGTTGAGGGGCTTCCAAAGGAAAGTGTTCAGGTTCATTTGGCAGGATAAAACCCCTAGAATTAAAAACAAAAGATATAACGTTTAAGTATAAAAGCAGAGGGAGTTTGTCATGCCCAGATTTAAGAAAATATTACAGAGCAGCATAGTTATCTTGTATTCCAATTATCCATTCATCTATACATCAATCTGCCTGAATGTTCATAGAGGATCTGATCCTATCTCCCTACTCTTGGGTTCATTGATTTGGCTAAATAGGGAACCTGAACAGGTGGGGCGGATTAAACATCTGGTGATTGCACACATAGTACAGTGTTGAAAATAGGCCCAGAAGTTTTCTGGTTTGTTTACTCACCCATCTCACATGATTTTGATACTCAGCCATCTACAGGCGCCAAAGGAAATGAGCAGAGACTCCATCTGGTGGTGGAATTGCAAGGGGCTAGTATCAGAAGGCACCATTCCATTTTTTTTACCGGAAAAAGTGCTAGAGGCTTCATTAGCGTCGAGGAGCTCCTCCAGGAAGGAGCTTTGTAAGTTCTTTTTTTTTTTTTTTTTTTTAGAGCGGCAGGTTTTTCAAGGGCCCAGCCAGGGCAGAAGAGGAGAAGGACGGGGACATAGCTGCAAGGTAAGTTTAATGTATATTATGTACTAGCGACTTGCCCGTCAAAAAATGACGGCAATGTGATGTATATGTTTGTCAAGTTGTTTAGTTATTAACATATATTTTTGACAATTGTAAGTATTTTAATATGAACGTGTATTTTTGTAAAATGTTGATGTAATGTTTTTTTAAAATGTAATTTGTATCTGAAGAATTGTTAACTTTAATATACATTGAATGAATAGGAAAGCAAAAAGTAAAAAGCCTTCTTGAAACGTTGCGAATTTTAACATGAAGTTTAAAATATATGTAAGCAATAACCTTAAAAGTATATATTTTGAAACTTTAACTTTATTTTTTATGTAAGTTTAGAAGTTGACAAAACATTTATAATTTTGAACATTATAAACAGGAACATAGTGAATACATTTTGTAACCTAATTTTTTATTAAAAGTATTAACATTTGAATGTAAAAACAATTGACCTTTAAATTAATCAGTATTAACATGCAATTTCTATCACAATAATTGTTAACTTGAATATACATTGAATGTAGAGGAAGGCATACAGTAAAACTCTGCTTAAAACGTACGTAATTAAAGTAATTCATTACTGAGCACATAAACT
This sequence comes from Discoglossus pictus, assembly GCA_027410445.1. Lineage (NCBI taxonomy): Eukaryota > Metazoa > Chordata > Amphibia > Anura > Alytidae > Discoglossus > Discoglossus pictus. The sequence continues at coordinate 80,743,357 of CM050169.1, forward strand.
GGCGATAAACAGTAATGTAGTTAGTAATCTTAAGATAACAGACAATATTTACATTTTGACTTAAAAGGTGCTTGACCTCTTAACATCCACTTTGTAATCTGTTGAAAGAAATAACTTGCAAATATATTTTTTAAACTTGTAACATTAGAAACATTAACATAGTGACTTAACATTTTAACATAATTTTTACTAACAATGCAAGGCAAGTATTTTGTGAGGCGAATCATTCCTAAACAGTACTTTCATTAATTATGACTGAATTAAACAACTAATTGTTATGTATTTTGCAATGGTTTTAAAAAATGTTGGCATCTTGAATTTGTATCCTGCAAAGTTATAGTACTTCATAGTAGACAATGTTTTTAGTAAAAATACGTCCATCTTCTAATAAATCACCTTGACTTTCATTGTTTTCAATGTAAACTTTAATAGCCTGTGGATTTTTGCACCGTGACAACGCAACGTACAATTGACCATGTGCAAAAACTGGTTCTTCCAAGTAAATACCCACAGATTTGAAAGTTTGACCTTGTGATTTATTAATGGTCATGGCAAATGCCATAATAATGGGAAATTGTCTTCTTTGAAGTATAAAAGGGAGACTACTTTCACTTGGTGCTAAATCTATTCTTGGTATGAAAACTCTCTCTCCTTTATGGGTCCCAGTTAAAATTTCAGTATCTATAAAATGGTCCTTTAATTGTTGAACAATTAATCTTGTGCCATTGCATAGGCCTTTTTTGGGTTCATATTTCGCAGTAACATGATAATTGCACCTTTCTTTAGCTGCAAAATATGTGGTGGCATTCCAGAAGGAGTTAAAGAGTTAATGAATTCAGTTGAAAAGTTTGCCTGACTTTCATTGTCATCAGCAAGTACAGAATCAGCACTGTGATAATTTCTTTGTGGTGCATGAATTTTTTTAAAGATTTCATTATTGAGTATTAATGCATCTTTATTTTTACACGTCAGTATAACTTGGTTGGCAAGCTCAGAATATTCTTCGTTATTTATGCTCCCTTCAAATATAGCCGATATAATATCTTGTTGACAAATCATATGAGGTGGGATCTCTACAGTGTCGTCAGGTAAATGTAGTATTTTTTCTGTTCTGCCTTCTCCAATTTTAATAAGCCAATGATTGAAATCAGTTTGGCCTTCTGATCTCATATTTTGTTGCAGTTGAAGATGGGTAAAATGTTTCCATACTGTACTTGACTTTATACATGTTTCAATAATGTCTGTTCGATTTCCATGTACAATGACAGGTAATGTTTGTCTAAAATCGCCACCCAACAAAATTACCTTTCCACCAAATGGAAAAATATTATCCATGACTTCACGAAGCAAACGGTCAATACATTGGAGGGCATAGCATGACATCATTGTGGCCTCATCTATTATAATTAATTTACATTTCTTCAATTTCTTTGCTTGTAAGGATGTCATGCGAATATCTGACACTGAATTTTCCAAAATAGGCACTGGCAGTTTAAATCCACTATGAACAGTTCTTCCACCTTCTAATAAAAGTGCAGCAATTCCAGTAGTGGCAAACGCCATTGCTATTTGTCCTTGTGCTCGTACTGAACTCATTAATAAATTGTACAAATAGGTTTTCCCTGATCCGCCAGGTCCATCAAGATAGAAATAACGCTCTGTCACCATGTCATCATCTATAGCATTTTTAATGGCATGAAATGCTTGCAATTGTAGTGTATTTAAAGTTGCAAGTCTTTCTTCTGTTCTTTCTGCTTGTAGTTGAATGTCATAGTCTTCAAAGTTAATGTCATCTATTAGACCTGGATCAGGCAAATTAAAACTTGCACAACTTAATCCATGAGTTAAAAAGACTTCTTGAATTTCCATTAAGGCTTTTAAGTGTGCAATGGGTTCATTGTATCGTCGCATAAAGTCTTCAGCCATATTACTTTTAAAAGTCTCCCACAAAGCTAATGCATTTGGAGCATTTGAGAAGATACAAATAAAAGCAAATTGTTCTCTCATCTGTCGTGGCATTTGACATTGTGCTGCTTCTTCTAAACATCTTTCCCACTCTGTATCATCAGCGAGTAAGTTTCTATTTCTTGCAGCTAAATGGAAGGATTCATATACAATGTCATTAACAGTTCTTAATTGTTCAAAACTTTGTGCTCCTGGAACATTTAAAAGTAATATCCGTAAGCAAAATCGTTCAACATCTCTTGGACTGACTGTGTAAATTCGTGGAATAATTTTATTGCCTCTGGTTTTTCTTGCTCTCCATAATCCATTCACAAAAACATAGTGATATGGAATTTCAATATATAAGTATTGTGTTGCTTGAGCATCAGTGGAATTTAATGCAAACCATGCAGTTAGTGTAGTGTGACGATCTTCACTTTGGGCCAATGCATTCATTTCATTTCCAGCATGGAAATAGACTAAATGTCGTTGTGGCAAATGTACTGCTAACCTATATACTGCATGTGATCTATCATGCATTTCAAATTTTAAAAGCCGCCACATAGCTTCTGGCGCACTAACATAGCGAGCATCTACATGAGATGCAAGTTCATCATGTACTAACTGACTACTTTCAGGGTTGTCTGCACTTTTGACGACTACAGTAGCTGCATCGTAACCTTTGTAAATATATTTGTAGACATATTTAATGGATTTGATGGAAGTGCAGGCTTCTACGTTGATGTGGGCGTTGTACTTCATGAGTAAATGTGGATTGTAGGGTACTACATATCTATTGTCCACTTTTTTTCCACGAATAATGGCACTATCTCCTTCTCTTCTTTTATAAAGTGGATATCCATCACAATTTGCATATGTTTTGTCTCTATAATCTTTTGGAAAATCTTTTGAACATTGATTATTTTCCATACATGGTGATTGTGGATTAAGGTCTCCACAGGGTCCATGAATCATGCGATGAGTAACAATCTCATATAGTCTACCATATAGTTCTGGATCTGGTAGTTCAGCAACTATGACTGCATCCACTTTGTCCGAAGTATCTAATTTATCTTTCTCTTGAAGTATTATGAGAAGATGTGCATGTGGAAGGCCTCTTTTTTGAAATTCAATGGTATATACATAAGCAAGACATTTGCCAAATAACTGATTTATAGTGAAGTCACGTATTAATTCATTAAATTTTATCTTAAAAACTCTGGCTACTAAATCTGGTCGATCTGAAGCACTTTGTCCAAGAAGTAGATTTTGATTAATTTCTGGCCATTGTGGATTACATGTAAATGTCACAAATAAATCTGGTTTTCCAAATTTTGTCACAATAGCCATAGCATCATTGTATCTTTCTCTCATATTTCGAGGAGATCCTTGAAAGGAAGATGGTAAAATGATGGCTTTGCCAGCTGTCATGTCTCTGCTTGTAGCCACGTCAGCAACATAGTCCATGAGTCCACAATATTGTTCTACACGTAGTTTATCTTGTTGATATTTTATAAAGTTTAAATTATTTGCCTCAACTTGCAAATATGAATCAATAATCCATTGTTGTGTTAGTTTCCCACCACATAAAATTGGATTAAATTCATCTCTAATGGCAATTTGAGCAACTTTAAATTCAAGCATAGAAACATTATTTCGGATTCTGGCTTTAGCATTTGGGTAACTGGGAAGGGTTAATTTTGGTTGCCAACCTGCTTCTCCGTGTGGGAAAAAGATGGGATATGTCATTGGATCTAAATTTGGACTTAAGATATTAATATTAATAAATGGTTGGTCCTCATTTCTGGGATATACTCTAATGTCTCTTTGAAATGGTGGTTCTCCTTCATCATTCTGAAAGACCATTGCAACCTCATTTGATGTTGGCAAGTTATAACAACGTTTATCAGTATGTCTGTCTCTTTTAAGCACCATATTAACCTTTGGCATGGGTAATTGATGTCTTTGTGCATGAAGTAGTTGTTCATTTTCTACTTCTGCCAATTTTTTGTAAGCTTTACTGTAGGGATTGTTGTCCATAATGTTATTTAGTTCTATAAAAACACTGGGTAAGCATTTTTTATTTTCTTCCATCTGCATACGTTGGTCAACAGCTTCCATTGTATCTAGGACATATAGTTGAGCGAATTTTCTTTGCTCTCCTTCCTCTGGATGTAAATGTGAAGTCTGATGATAAATTTGTCCTTGGACTTTAAAACAGTAAGGACCATGTCCTGGTACATTAGCAGCCAATGTTGCCCCCATAGATGCAAATTATATGGCACTATTGTAGGATCTTATGTTTGTCTTAAAATTTTTGTAATTTGGAAAAGTAGGTTCAGTCATAATATTTTGTAAATAGGTTGGAAATTGTTTCCTTTGTGGAAGTTTGAACTTTCCTTTTTGACAACAACTAATAAATTGTCCATCTCGGGGTCTCTCCTGTTTAAAATAATAAGCCTCACAAAATTGACATTGAGTAGTCATGTCCCCACAACTATGAACCTCTACTGCTAAAGACTTCAGTAAAGGACAATTTGCAAAGCATATTGGATGTTGACTTTCATATTCATCAGATGAAAAGTCATGAAATGTTTCAACAACAGGTTCTAAATGTTTAGTTTTTTTCTTAGATTTTCTTGGTATATGTTGGACTTGTTTGGTTGAAATGTCCTGTAAATGTAAATGCTTAGTTTTTGTAGTTGCTTTTTTTGGTCTGTCTTGACTGGTATGTTGTAAAATGTCATCTGATGTTTTAGGAACAGTTTGTAAATGCTTTATTATTTTTTTTTTTTTTTGGTTGTATCTTTCATTTTTGCAGCTGATATTCTTTTATTTGCAAGTCTTTTGCGTTCTTTTTCTCGTCGAATTTCTTTCTCCTCCGGTGTCTGCTGGGCGGCCCATCTCTCTTGTCTTTCTCTAGTTTGACGTCTTTTCTTCTCTTCTTTGGTCTCGTTATCAGCCATATTAATCTGTAAAGGAAAAAAAATAAATGTAATTGTGTATATTTAAAATTGTAATTCCTGTTAAAGATTCTTGTGCACAATTGGTGAATTAAAAGGCAAATCATTAATGTATCATTTATATTTAGTTAAATTTATAATTCCTGTCCTCACTGGCTAAGAATTTGGCCAATGGAATCCTGCTGTAAATAAGCATGTAACATATTTTTTTCAAATAATGGTTTTATTTATTAAAAACGTTGTTTGTGGATAGATATTTACCACTGCAAAACTTCTTTGCTAAAAAAAAAAGTGATGTGGTTATTGAGCTATGTATTGCATAGTAGCAATTTAAATAAAATAAGGGAGATAGTAAATTAATTATTGTATTTTTCTGTTGACACAGATGCAACTGAAAGCAGTTTCTTTAGTTTTATACTTTAGTAGTTATTATACTTTACCTTGGTTGAAGTGTGATTTAAATCCGAATGTTTGTTGGTCCTCGGTTCCAAATCGTTGTCCAATGGTGTGGTCCTCTGTTGGAAGTCCTCGTCCGATGGTGTGGTCCTGTGGCGATAGCCCTCGTCCGATGTTGTGGTCCTGTGGCGATATCCCTCGTCCGATGTTGTGGTCCGTTGGTGAAAGTCCTCGTCCGATGGTCTGGTCCTGTGTTGAAATTCCTCGTCTGCTGGTCTGGTGCTGTGTTGAAATTCCTCGTCTGCTGGTCTGGTCCGAGTCCTCGTCCGATGGTCCGGTCCTGTGGAAAAAGTCCTCGTGCGATTGTCTTCACGCAGTATCTGTTGTAATATAAAATAGAAAATGTTGTTTGAGTGAAATGTCTTTTAAATAATTTAAAAATGTATTAATTTGACTGTATTGTATGAGTTATGGTTATTTTTTTCTATCTTTGTTTTTTTTTACTTTCTGTACAATCCGACAACTTTTGTTATTCTTATTGAAGGTTCTTAGTAAGGCTTGTGGGTTGTGATATATTAAATTAGATGTGTTTATGTTATTTTTTGTACAATCCTGTTTTGTGCACAGCACTTGTGGTATACTTATTTAACCTTTATTGGGATGCTTATAGTTAGTGAAACATGAAATAATATAATTAATGTAGTTTGCTATGTGTTTGTGTTAGTTTTTGACAATCCTGTTTGGTGCGCAGCACTTGTGCAAAACTTATTTCTTCTTGATTGTACTGGTTATAGGTTGTTAAACATTAAAGAAGAATGTTAATGTAGTTTGCTATGAGTTTGTGTGATTTTTTGTACAATGCTATTAGGTGCACAACACTTTTGTTATTCTTATTTTTGCTTCTTTGTAAGGCTTATAGGTTGTTAAACATTGAATAAGAAATTCTGTTTTGTGTGTAGCAGTTTGTGTCTCATTCAATTGCGATTTGGCTAATTGAATCGTGCCCTAAATAAGCACATAGCATATTTTTTTAAATACGTTTTTAGTCATTGAAAAACTTTATTTTTGATATCTTTTTAGTAACTAAAAACTTATATTAAAGAAATTGTTATGTTGTTATTTAGAGCCCTATTCAATTGGGCAAATTGCAATTGAATGAGGGCCTTTGTGTGTACCATATGTTGCATAGTTTGCCCCTCATTCAATTGCATTTTTTACAATGTAATAGTACTCTAAGGCCGTAATTGAATTGCAATGTAGAAATTTGAATAGGGTTGTAAATAAGCACATCACATATATTTGTTAAAATAGAATAAGGGCCTAAAAGTGCTTATTTATAGCCATATTTAATTGTCCAAAATAGCAATTGAATGAGGGCCTTTGGTTACTGCATTTGTTATATTGTGAGCTCCTCATTCAATTGTGTTTTGGCCAATGGAATAGACCTCAATATCAGCACAGAGCATATTTTGTAACGGAATTTTGTATTTAGTGAACTTGTATCCAAAAGCAACGTGTTCACAAAAGAAAAATTTCCTTTAAAAAATATGCTCTGTGCTTATATAGAGCCCTATTGAAATGGGCAAATCACATTTGAGTGAGGCCCTTGGCCATTAAAGATATATAGGTCCTCATTGAATTGCAATTTTGCCAATTGAAGAGGGCTCTATATAATCACATAACATATTTATTGAGCAAATTTTTTAGTTATTGAAAACCTTGATTGTGGTTAGAAATTCAGTAACTAAAAAGTTCTGTATAAAAAATATGTTATGTGCTTATATAGAGCCCTATTCAATTGAGGAAGTCGCAATTGAATAAGGCTCATGGTTATTTCTTGTTTATACTTAATACTTTACCTTGCTTGAAGTTTTGAATGACAGACGGTCCCCTCCTGCCAATCTTAATCCGCCGGTCTTCTTGTAGTGTCTGTTTGAAAAAGAAAGTGAAATAGTTATTTGTATATTTATAATTTTTCATCTAGCAAAGCATGGCCTTTTGAGCATGTAATGTCTTGTTGTATCTTACCTCTTCTTCTTTGTTGGTGTTCTTTAAAAGGGATTGTGCTTCACAGTGCACGGTGCAAATTGTTGAGAGACGCTATTGATGCAGAGTCTGTTTGAATATTCAAAGAAATAAAACGATTCAGCTTTATATGATCTATTGAATTGCAGTAAAGGAATGTAATTTAAATATAGTTGTGTAATTTTTTTCAATTAACCTTATTTTTTGTTGGGGGCTACACATTCCATAGTTTAATGTAATTATTTTGTGTACGTGTGACATATCAGTATACATGACTCATATTTAAATGGTTAAATTAACCTTATATATTTTTTTTCCAACACACATAAATGTCTGTGTGTGAGATGTAACTATAGATGATATACATATATGTGCGTGTGACATATCAGTATACATGACATATAATGTCATTTAAATGTAGTTGTTTACTGATTTTGTTTTAAGCTTATTTTGTTGCATTGGCAATACACATAAATGTGCGTGTCACATGTCACTATGAAGGGGCAATACACAGAAATGTGCGTGTCACATGTCACTATACATTATACACATATATGTCCGTGTCACATGTCACTATGAAGGGGCAATACACAGAAATGTGCGTGTGAGATGTCACTATACATTATAGACATATATGTGCGTGTCAGATGTCACTATAAATTATAGACATATATGTGCGTGTGAGATGTCACTATACATTATAGACATATATGTACGTGTCAGATGTCACTATAAATTATAGACATATATGTGCGTGTCAGATGTCACTATACATTATAGACATATATGTGTGTGTCACATGTCAGTATACATAAACCTCTGTTTAATATTGAATTTTTTTTTTTTGTTGTTTTGTTAAATGAACCGTATTTTTTTTGGAGCCTATACACATAAATGTGCCATACATGATGACTACATAAATCCTAGTTTATTTTTTTATTTGTTTGACCTGTCCTGATAATAAAATGTAATATATTATAGCTTACCTATCAGTTGTAATTTGCACAATGTAAAGTAGTAAATTAGGAAAGAATTGTCTTCTGAAGTAAAAGCAGCAGTTATCTCAGAAGTCACTCCGTTCATCACCTGAGGAGAAATGTATTTTTGTGTGTGAAATAGGCAGTATTTATAAACTTGTAGAAAGTTCTGGAAAGTGAGACCTTTAGAACGCAATACGCATGCGCTATTTGCGTTCCAGCTTACAATTTGCGTTCCATCCGCCATTTTCTGCGTATTACTGTTCAAAATGGTGTTTAATATGATTGTGATACGTTCCGCATAGTATGTGTTTCATTATTGCGAGTAAGTGTAGTATAGTTACGTCTGAAGCCTCGTTTTCGTTTTGTTCGTCGGCCATTTTTTCTCTCGCTAAGCGATGGTATTAGTGTATAAAGTGTTTTATTTTGATTTAAATGTAGGTGTAACTTTTTTTTTGAGGTGCTGGCTGGTTCCGCTTGCTGTAGGTAAGCTTTTTATGTGTTTGTTGTGTGTCTTTGTTAAGTTTTAAATGTTTGTATGTCGGCGTGTTGCGTCCGATGTTTGCGAAGTCGTAATGTGTGGTAACGTGTCTCGTATGGTGTTTGCGTGTGTAGCCTCGTTTTCGTTTTATTCGTCGGCCATTTTTTGTGTCGCTTAACAAACTATTTATTGTCTAAACTCTTTTATTTTGAGTGCAATTAAGTTGTAAGTTGCCTTTTTGAGGTCCTGTGTGCTTCCTGTTTGTGTAGGTAAGGTTTTTATGTATGTGCTGTGTGTATGTATTGTGTTTGTAATTTTGTAATGTTCGTGAGTTGCGTCCGAGTGTTGCGAGGCCGTAATGTGTGTGAACGTGTGTCGTATGTTGTTTGCGAGTGTCGTAATGTGTGTGAACGTGTGTCGTATGTTGTTTGCGAGTGTCGTAATGTGTTGCGACGTAAACTTTTTTTTGCAAGGGTCGCAGTTGCTGCAACTGAAGACCTCGCTTTGCGAGGTCCTCAGGTGCTGGCATGGAGCGCCTGCGGCGCTCCAAGCCAGCAACTGAGAACCTGGCACAGTGCCCTCGCTTCGCGAGGGCCGCGGGCTCGCTACGCCCGCTACGCCCGCAGCGTTAGCAACAACTCGTACGCTCACAACTATATATGTGATATTAGGGTTCTTCACACTTACGGTGGTTAAACTGTGGAATTCTCTACCAAAGGAGGTGGTGACAGTGAATTTGATAGATAACTTTAAAAATGGGTAAGATATACAGTATTTTTAAATAAAGAGTGCATTCAAGGTTATCCTACATAACTAGCGAAGGAATATTGATCCAGGGAGAAATTTGATCGCCAGTTTCTGGGGTCATGAAGGAATTTCCTTTTTTTCCCTTATGAGACATTTGGCAAAGTTTCAATGTTTTTTTTTTTTCTGTTTGCCTTCCTCTGGATCAGTTAACAATTAATAACAAATAGCCCACATATTAAAAAGATCAAAAGAGATCTTAAAAAATTTAACTTGATGGACTAACAGTCTTTATTCAACCTCAAATACTACTATACTACTACTATGTTTATTGTGTTTCATGTTGTGTATATACAGTATGTGTACTTATTCCAGTGGCCCAGCCGGAGAAGACAAGACTTGGTGGAAAGTTAAGTTTAATATTTAGAATGTTTATTGTTTTTTATGATATTTCTTTTTTTCCTAGGGGTGAGAACTGCGGCAGGAAACCCATCATCACTGAACGAGCATCTCAGCAATATGGGTCGTTGCTAGTGCTTGCGGGCTCACAAAGCGAGGGCTGCAGTTGCTGGCAAGGAGCACAAAAGGCGCATCTTGCACTGGTGGAGATGAACGCCGTAGGCGCTCATCCCTACGACCCCCTACGACTTTCGGGCCGCAAATGCGGACCCTCTTGAAGCGAGGGGCCGCATTTTCAGAGGTGGAGGCTCCCATGTCAGCTGCAATGAGCCAAAGGCTCATTGCAGGCCATAAATGCGGACCCTCGCAAAGTGAGGGGCCGCATTTGCGGAGGTGAAGGCTCTACGGCGCCACACAAGTTGTTATAAACAGCCACAGAAGTGGGACTTTGAAAAAAAAAAGCATGCAATGACTAAATACGGACTTACACAAGAAAAAAATACGAGCCGCGGGACGTAGAAAAAAACAATTAAGAACTCGCAAAAATACGACCTTAACGGCCGACCCCTGCACAGCGAAAAACATTAAAAAAACACAAAATACACACAAAAATAAAATAAAAACCTTACCCACAGCAAGGGGGGACACCCAGAAAGTGAGGTTACACCTAAATTTCAGTCCAATTCACAGAGTTTAGACACTCGAAAATCCCCTATCGAGAGAAAAAATGACACCTGAAAAAAACGAAAAGGAGGCTAAGCATGTAAAATTACAACATGTACTCGCAAAACTTACCCAACACTTAATAACACTTCATGCAGCACGTAACACACATTCTGCGGCACGTACCAGACACAATATCGCGCCCATTTTACATACAACAAGTAACTACTTTGCACAAAATCGCGCCTGGAATGCAAATTGAAAGCTGGAATGCAAATAGTGCATGCGTATTGCGTTCTAAAGTCTATAAATACTGTACACTTTCCATAAATTTCTACATTTCGCCTCAGGTGATGAACAGTGTGACAAACCAAAAAAAAAACGACAAATTTCAACTAGAACATAGCTTTTATTCCTATATATTTTACAAATTAATTTATGCTTTTAGCAAAAAAATATATACACATATATATTTATGCTGCATTTCAACATTTCCCTTTTTTTCATTTTAAACAGACTCTGCCTCAACAGTGTCACTGAATAATTTGTAGCGCTGCACGGTTTCACACGGACTGTCAAATCTAAACATGACAAAGAAAAAAGAACAAGTAAGTTACAAAAATACATTTGCTTCACAAAAATACTATGGTCTTAGTAAAAAATAAAAAAAAATCCCATTTCTCTTTCTCTTATTCAACAGACACTGCCTGAAGAGGGTCGCAGGAAGATTGGCAGCAGGGGACCCTCTGTCATTTATACACAACGAATAATTCAATAAAGGTATAGTATATAAGTAAAAAAAAAAAAAGAAACACATACAAAATGGAATTGAAAATTAGGTTTGGTGTGCCTTAACCTATAAGCCTAACACCAGAACCTAAACATATCATGTCAACAGTGGCGAATACAAAACAGTATAGTACAACAAATATTGTCAACACATACAAAATGGTGTATGTGCCCTAACCTTTAAGCCTAACCCCATAACCTAAACCTCTAATGCCAACAGTGCTGCACACAAAACAGAATACTACAAGTAATTTTCTTAAAACATAACACATACAACCATCTATCCTGTTAAATATGCACCACTCTCTATGCCTAACCCCATAACCTAAACCTAAACCTAAAATTCTAAGTATATTTCCAGTTTTACATGCTCTTAGTACAAAAAAAATTACATTTTACTTGAAGATGTGCATCTTTCTCTTTCATTCTCAACAAACACTGCCTGAAGACTCTAATGACAACTGTGGTGTACACAAAACAGGATAGTACAACAAATATTGTTAACACATACAAAATTTCAGAATAAATCCTGTTTTGTGTGCCTTAACCTACAAGCCTAAAACCAGAACCTAAACCTCTAATGACAACACTGGCATACACAAAACAGGATACTACAAATCAAAATCTTAACACAAACAACATTAAAGAATAAAGCCTGTTTTCTGTGCCATAAACTATAAGCCTAAACACAGAACCTAAACCTCTAATGACAACAGTGGTTTACACAAAACAGGATAGTACACAAAATATTGTTACAAGAACCAAAATACAATTACAACATATGTTTAATGTGCCCTAACCTATAAGGCCAACACCAGAACATCAGCATATCAGGTTAACAATGGTGTACACAAAACAGGATAGGACAACAAACATTCAAAACACATACAAAATGGAAGAACGCATTCTGTTTTCTCTGCACCAACCTCTAAGTATTAGTAACTCATATACAATTTAAAAAAAAATATGGTGTTTTGTGTGCCCTAACCTATAACACCAAACCCACAACCTAAACCTATAATGCCAACAGTTCTGCACACAAAACAAGATACTACAACAAATTTTCTTACAACATAACACATCCAAACAGCTATCCTCTTAATATACACCACTCTCTAAGCCTAACACCATAACCTAAACCTCAATCAATAGATACTAATTAAAAATATAGATCCTGTTTTACACTGTCTTATAAAAAAAATATGAATTACTTACATTTTAATGCAACATTTGCATCACTCTCTTTCAGTCTCAACAGACACTGCCTGAAGACTCTCTGCATCACTACAGCAATTTCCACACAACAGATTTAAAAAAAAGCGGTACAGTATTAAAAGTTAAACAAAAAAGAAAATACTGCTGTTTACACATATAAAATGGAAGGACCTATCCTGTTTTTTGTCTGACTTTGTGGAAACGTACTGCAACCTAACTAACACTATAAGCGTAACCCCATAACCGTAAACCCCTAATGACAACATTGCCACATGCAAAACAGGATAGCAACAACAAAAAAAAGGACTACCCTAACCCCTAATGCCAACAGTGTTGCACACAAAGCAGAAAACGCATATGATGTTAACATATGCACAATTTAATGATATATACTCTTTTTCCTACGCAAATGTTTAACCCTAACTCCATACACTAAACACGTAATGACACTAGTAGCGCACAAAAAATCCTATAAAGCACATACAAAATAGAAGGAACTATCGTCTTTCATGTACCACTTTCACAAAATACACTGCAACCTAACTGTCTCATTCAATTGCAATTCAGCCAATTGAATAGGGCTCTATATAAGCGCATAGCATATTTATTTTACAGAACTTTTTAGTTACTGAACTTCTAGAAGGAGATTCTCAGACAAAAAGAACGGGAAAGACTCGCAAGCAAAAGACTACCAGCTGACAAACTAACATCCAATCCCAAGAAGGCAACTAAAAAACAAAAGCATTTAGAAAATGTTCCTTAACAATCAGATAAGAATTCTAATGATGATTTAGACAGTCACATTGATATATCTTCTCACAATTGTCCTTTACTTAAATCTTTACCAATAGAGGTTCATAATTGTGGTAATATGAATATTGTCTGTCAGTTTTGTGGGGCTTATCATTTCAAACAGGAAAGACCCAGAGATGGCGAGTTTGTTAGTTGCTGTCAAAAAGGCAACAATTCCCAACATATTTACAAAGCATTATGACTAAGCCTTCTTTCCCCAACTACCAACATTTCAAAACAAACATAAGATCCTATAATAGTGCCATATCCTTTGCATCTATGGGTGCAACATTAGCTGTGAATGTGTCAGGACATGGCCCTTACTGCTTTAAAGTACAAGGACAAATTTACCATCGTACTTCTCATTTACATCCAAATGCTCAACTATATGTCCTAGATACAATGGAAGCTGTTGAAGAATGTATGCAGCTTCCAGGAAAAAAATGCTTACCCATTGTTTTTATAGAGCTTGATAAAATTATGGCCCAAAAACCATACTCTCAAGCCTATGAAAAATTGGCAGAAGTAGAAAAGGAACAACAAATTCATGCAGAAATACATCAATTGCCAATCCCAAAAGTCAATATGGTGCTTAAAAGAGATCGCCATACTGATAAACGCTGTTATAACTTGCCAACAGCAAATGAGGTTGCAATGGTCTTTCAAAATGATGAAGGAGAACACCATTTCAGAGACATATTAGAATATGTCCCAGAAATGATGAGCAACCTTTCATTAATATAAGTATCTTAAGTACAAATTTGGATCCAATGAGATATACAATATTTTTTCCACATGGGGAAGCAGGTTGGCAACCCAAATTAACACTTGACAGTTACCCAAATTCAAAAGTACATGTCAGAAATAACATTTCCATGCTTGAAGTTGCTCAAACTGCCATTTGAGATGGATTCAATCCCATTTTATGTGGAGGAAAACTGACACAACAATGGATCATTGATTCATATTTGCAAGTTGAGGCAAATAATTGAAACGTCATAAAATATCAATACAATAAACTTCTGGATTGATGGATTATGTCGCTGAGGTTGCTACAACCAGAGAGCTGCCAGCTGGCAAAGCCATCATTTTACCATCTTCTTTCCAAGGATCTCCTCGCAATATGCGAGAAAGATACAATGATGCCATGGCTATTGTAACTAAATTTGGAAAACCAGATTTATTTATTACATTTACATGTAATTCACAATGGCCAGAGATTAAAGAAAATCTGTTAATTGGACAAACCGCTTCCGATAGACCAGATTTAGTGGCAAGAGTCTTTAAAACCAAATTAAATAAATTAATACGTGACATAACCATAACTCAGTTATTTGGCAAATGTCTGGTTTATGTTTACACCATCGAATTTAAAAAAAGAGGCCTTCTACATGCACATATTCTTATAATCCTTCAAGAGAAAGATATATTGGATGTTGGTGACGTTTATTAAAACGGTTAAATTAATGAATTACAATATTATTATTCATAATCATATTAATTATGATTATAATAATTATTCTAATCTCATGCTGAGATTCCTGTCTTCTACGGAAAAACACTTATAAAAATACATATATTCAAGAGGCGTTACAGATTTATGTTTACAAAATGTGCATTTATTAGAACATAATAATTAATACAAATACATTAATAATACATGATAATACTATGCAAACAACATCTCTTAACTTTGCAGAAAGGCATTCTAAAGCTACCAATTATGTCCATGTTTGTGTATGAGAGTATGATACTTTACCAGGCCTTCACAGTTTAGTGAAGAGAGAAGAGCTGTAGATGGAATAGCTCCAGAGATTTGTAGATTGCAAAGAAGGAAGAGACAGAAAACAACCTGGTATGCTACCTATATCCTGTATTCTCAATTCCACCCCCATACTCCTCCCTAGTTCCTGGTCAGTTAGGTCACATGTCCTTCACAAAGTCCCCTCACTGGTCAGCTGTCCACACAAAGGATTCCTTTGGCCACATGTAAAACTAGACATATCCAGTTCTCAAAGTTACACACACCCATGCGTTCAAGAATACCATATTTGTTCTTCTGCTAATTCTCTTGATTAAACTGTGCCAGTGATATCCAGCACCATCATGTGATCATTCGGCAAATCCATCCACTACTCAGACATGTACTCTCCAAGTGAGTGAGAAAAAGAATGAATATAAATAGCCTTTCATCCTTATATTAAAGCTGGTAATTATTCCCTACTTCTGACTCTAGGTGTGTGTTACATCCCCCCTTTTGCAATGAAAGACACATGAACCTTTTCATTCCAATAGAAGCTTAAGAAGAGTATAAGAGTGAGTATATGATTCATTTGAAAAGTTTGCTATACCCCGCCATGTGTGTGTGTTTCTGCTATTTTACTAGAGCTGTTTCAATACGTATACCATAGTACAAATTATATATACGTGCTATCATGGATTTTAGATAGCAATACATGCATATTTTGAACAATGATACATAATATAGACAATATTAACACAATTATGAATAGGTGTAATATAATATTTCCAAAAGCAGAACCCCATAACGAGTGTTTTGAAAAGGAATTAACTCATTTCTGCCACCAGGATGCACTTGACATCAGAAAATGCATGTTCAATCCTTTAGAGTTCATGCTGTTGATGGTGAAAATGTATGTATACCCTTTCTCCAAAATGTTGTAGGTGTTTGAGCAGTATATGATCATCTTTAAGTAGCATTACCCATTTCTGCCAAGGTGTGTTGTCTGATACAATTAGTACAATCAGAGGAGACCCCAGGGTTTTATTGTAGGTTAATATCTGTGGCACTCTGAGATTAAACTACTGTGAACTTATTCTCACCGGATAGTCTATGACACAGTAAATTCCCTGAGTAATCTGTTCCCTAGATATATTATGTTTAAACCATATGTTTATCTCATCCCTTGGTTTCAACAAAACAAAACACACCTTTCCCTGTCCTAAGGGGAATATCATATCTTGGGGTATAACCATTTCTACAAACCCTTGGCAGTATGAATGGTCATGCCAGCATGAATCAAATAATGTTCTAACCCGATTAGGTAGACATAAGATTTCATGCAACCTTCCACATCTACTTGTTCTATGGTGGTACCATTTACTATGAAGTTGGGAAACTCTAACTCATGATGTAAAACATGTGATTCTGTTACTGGAGTTCCCAATTATGTCATATGGTAGATGTTTTGGTATGTTCCCCTGGTTGGTACTAATGAATTAGCTCTACATATATTTCCCTTGCAACCCAGCCAACTGTTCACCCATAACTCTTTGTGGTCAGAAGCAAACCTGTTAATTTCAGCTTGCTGCCAACCTCCCAAAGGGGTATGGTTATTATCCATAGCTTGCGCCCGGATCTTAAAATCAGTTGATAGCTCGGTTTGCATGGAAAGACATACAAAATCCCAAAACACTTCCCTTAACCTCCCAATTACCCCTACCAATATCTCCTGAATATGCTGTACAGAAGGTCCCTATATATCTATAACTGCTTTTGTCAGTCCCTCTACAAGTGTATTTATGGTTTGTTGTGTGTGTAACCCTTTGGAATTTAACAAACCCTCAGACTGTAAGGTTGTAGTCAGACTGGAAATATCGATAGAATTCACAACCCCTAGACCAATTCCTACACCTCCCAACACTGTATCCACAATATCCCTCTTACTTCTTTTTCTGGTACCCATTACCCATCTAATTTAAGGCCTTTCCATAGTAGCTGTAATTGTGGAACAATTTTGAAAGTGTTTAGAAACTAGCCAATCTGTCAACCTAATTCTCCATGAAATCAGCTGAAACGTAGCATCCCTCAATATTGGTGTGGGGTTCATAGCACTAATTTGAAAGGGACCACTGGAAAGTGCTTTCTTATCCCCACACATGGGATTGTCAGCATAGTTATCCACCCTTGGTAGAACAAGTGTAGTAGAATAGGTCAGAGGAGGGGCTCCTGTTGTAGGTTCCCTCCCTTCATCTATTGTTAATGTTACCTTCACTTGTCCACCCCGGTTGGATCCCACTACCTCCAATTTTACACCTTCTTTGGTCATGTTCTCAGTGATCACTTTTGTTATGCTATACCCTTGATGATTCATGGACATAACAGGGTTTTGAAAATTAAGGGTTAACCTAATACCTTCATCTATCAGACCTATTGTCCATTTTCCCCAGTTTGTCCATTCACATTCCCAGTTCCTTTTATTGTCTAGATTGTCTCTCCAAAACCCACTAATATTATTATGGCTTTTTGTCCCAACAATGTCCACAGTCCCACCCCCACTTAAAGTCAGTTGATCAAAACATGGTTCTTCCAAATTGTCATTGCTCCATATCTTTGTACATGCCTTGATCTTCTGTGTATGACTTGATCTTCTTTGTCTTGTGGAAGAGGTAGTTTGTGGTCCATTGATTTCCTGATTATTACATGTGAATATCATTGTCCATACAATCCCCAAAAACAAATGCATTAACATCTTCCTTGTTGACTTCTCGTTGCCAGATCTGAAAAGATCAAACAAGTATCAGTTCTTAGCAGAAATATCTACATCTGGGACTTCTGTCCCATTATACAATTTACATTGGTCCACATAGATCATTTGTGACCAGGCTGCCTTCTGGTTTTCTGGGGTTTGATCTCATTACCTTAAGCACTGTAGTACCTAATGTATCTAGAATAACATAGGGACCCTCCCAATTTGCATCCCATGGAGAATTTTTATTAACATTTTTAATCATGATCATTCCCCCCTTTTCAAACAAAGTTTGAATTTTAGATAAGACACTTTACAATCAGTTGGGGCCATATTAGAGGCAGCAAAATGTAGCAGTAATCTTAACTGCTCCTGAATTTGGGAGAGATATTGGTCTCTTGACAAGGCTTATCTCAGGGGAGTGGACAATTGAGGATCACTTGGGTGGCCTAGAGCCATCTGTCTCCCTGTCATGAGCTCAAATGGAGAACATTTAGTAGCAGTGGCAGGTGTTGCTCTAATAGCCATTAGAACTGCTGGTAAGTGTGTAACCCAAGAATTACCATATTGTGTAAGAATTTTGGCTAACCTAGACTTAATGGGTTTTACTATACCTGAGGATTGTGGGTGATACGGAACATGGAATCTCTGCTGTATTCCCAGTAGGGCACAGATGCTTTGCATTATCTGTCCAGTAAAATGTGTACCTCTGTCTGACTTAATGAGTTCAGGAAAACCCCACCTTGAAAACGCATGTTCCCATAATGCTTTTGCAGTAGCTTGCGCAGTGTCACGCCTAAGAGGAATAGCTTCAACCTATTTAGAAAAAATATCCACAATGACTAAGGCATATCTAAGATCCCCCCTTTGATAGTGGAAGTGGGCCTATAAAATCAATCTGAATAGATTTCCAGGGACCATCAGCTACTGGGACCCTCTGGAGAATTGGTCTTTGTCATTTAGGGCGTGGATTTATCTGAGCACAGATAAGGCGTTCTTGAATACAATGTTGAGCTGATGTTGCTAACTGTGGCCAAAAATATTTCTGTCTAAGGTGGTATTCTAAGGCACTGTGACCAATGTGTCCCAAAAGAGATTGAGTTTGCTGTATAATTTGTGTCTGTAAATGCTTTGGGACTACAAAAAGAAGCTTGGCCTGTGGCTCTGTATGACTACTATAGCAAATTAACCCATTCTGAATACAGTACCCACTAGGGAGAATTTGCTGGTTCTGTAACAAAAGAGAAATATTAGCCTACTCCCTCAATATTCCACAGTCATTTTTATGTTGGGCTCACATGTCAGGGAAATCCACCACCAATTTCCTCAGAACAGAGTGGCTACGAGTGTCCGGCCACACCCTTTCTGAAGGAACTGATATAATGGATGCCACTGGACTCAGTGAAGACTCATCTAACATAACATGCTTTCTCCCAAAGTATAGTATCCCTCCACAGTACATTATTACACAAATCAACTATCATCCCTTCTGCGCTGATAACATCATCACCCAATAAAATACTTTCTGCATTCCTACTCTGCCAAATTGTAATTTCCTTTGTCCACTCATGTCCTAATGTAAATTACTGTTGGGTTGGGAAAAACCTGGTACTGGTATCCCCAAGTTTCATTATTTTTTTTTTTTTTTTGCTCCATATGGGGGACTTAGTGGCAAATCTGTTAGTGAAGCACCTGTGTCAATTAGTGATTTTGTGTCATGGCCTGAAATCACCCCATTAACACAGGGAAGTCCAGAATGATCCCTAAATGTACTGCAATTAGGAATCATGTCTCCCAGGGATGGTGTTAGTCAGTCAGATAAGGATGTCAGAGAGGAATTATTCTCATACTGCCTCTCCTGATTCCTCTCAATTTCTGCCATCATCATTCTTAAAGCTTCCTGTGCTGGCCCATACAGATTATTTCCAGGCCTGGTCTTGGGCGCATACTCCTTTCCTGTTTTATCTGGAGGTTTAGGCTCAGTCTGTCTGAAAGCACCCTTCTCATCAATCCTATCTTTTGGAGACCCTAATGTATGTAGGTGGGCCTGCCATCCCACCCTTTGCCTATGCTCCCTCATCCATCGCCTGCAATCTATGAATCTGTGTCCAGGCTTATCACAATAATTACAAATCCCTCTGAAGGAAATTTCCAAGGGATTACGTCTTCCTTCATTAGTAGTCACAACTGCAATTTTGTGTGGCCCTGTGACTCCTTTCCTTAAAATGTTTTGCCGTGCTTTACCAATAATACACAACACAGCTTCCATTGAGTATTTTTCCTCTGCCATTATTTGTATGCTAGGGTGCAAATAAGTAAATTTTATTACTAGATACTGTAACATATCTGATTGGGTCTGATCTGGGGGCACTCTATGTGTGAGTCTGTAGACTTTCTCAAATTTAGATTCAAACACCCATGGGTCATCCTGTACAGTTACTCTCATCTCAGCAAGGGAATGACTATCTAAGTCTCTGTTCCCTGTGAATAACCTAGATACAGCTCTCAGCCTGTCCCCTTCTGTACTCTATTTGTGTTATTTAAACCAATTTCTATTGCTATCCTTTGGGCCACTAACTGGGGCTTCTAATCTAGATGCTAGACCTCCTGGAAGCCACAATTTTAACATAAAACATGCCTCTTTATGAGAAAGCATGTACTGTTTCACAGATGACTCAAAATTAGACATATTGGACAACACATCTATCTTTGCATCATATTGTGGGAATAGTGGTTTAAACTTTATTAATTGTTTCACTATTTTATCTCGGTCTTGTTGTCTGATTATTGTAGAGGCTTGTGATGTTACAGAATTCCTCTCTCTATTTCTCTCACATGGTGTTGAATGTGAAGCATCTGGTACGTGTCTTACACTCTGAGGGTTAGATCTTTCTATGTGAGGGGTTAAGTCTGGTATAGTCCTACTAACATCAGAACTGTCCCTTACATAATTTCTTTCTCTTACTTGTTGCTCTTCATCTACAAGATGTAATCCACCCTCTTCCTCTGCTGATGTACAAGCTGGCTCATTACTATCAATTACTGCAATTGGATGTTGTTGATCAGATAAACATGCTCTGAGTGAGGCTACTAATTGCCCCCTAGCGTGATAATTATCCTCTAAAGTATTCACATACTCTGCACTTATGCCACATTTTGGACAACAGTCTGTTTCTTGACTAGTTTCTGTAACTGCTGCAACTGGTATACTCCCCATTATAGCCATATTCATCTGGTTCTTAATACACATTAACAATTTCATACAGTTCAGTAACTTATTTCTCTCCTTGGTTAAACACCATTTTTTCTTATCAATTTGCTTATTTTGCTTTTCACACTGTAACCATAAATCATGTATTCTGCTAAGCATACTATCATTTTCAACAATCACTGGTTCAAAATCGCTACATTCAGCATATTTAGCAATTATCTCCATTACTTACACTTTGATGTGTCTTCAGCACGGTCCCTAATCAAAAAAGATGTGCACCCCAAATTGATGTCTCCGCCTGGATACCAATGGATCCCCAGAAATGACGTCCGTCTTACTCCAATTGTGTCTCACTCTAGTGCGCCTGGATCCCAAAAAACAAAAACGTCGTGGCCAATTACTTTCTTCGTAGAAAACTCTTGACAATATCACCAATTATCACAGGTTCAATTTTTTGTCCACTAAGTTCACTTGAAACATCAAAGAGACTTTGGATTAAATCCCTGCCAAATACAAGTGAATGTACACGGTAAGAAAAATGGGCTGACTCACCATCAACTGTTATAAAAACGATTCAATTAATTAATTACAATATTATTATTCATAACAATTATTATTATTTATCCTGAGATTCCTGTCTTCTACGGAAAAACACTTATAAAAATATATATATTCAAGAGGCGTTACAGATTTATGGTTACAAAATGTGCATTTATTAGAACACAATAATTAATACAAATACATTAATAATGATAATACTATATACATGATAATACTATGGAAACAATATCTCTTAACTTAGCAGAAAGGCATTCTAAAGCTACCAATGTAGATGGAAATAGCTCCAGAGATTTGTAGATTGCAAAGAAGGAAGAGACAGAAAACAACCTGGTATGCTACCTATATCCTGTATTCTCAATTCCACCCCCATACTCCTCCCTAGTTCCTACTGGTCAGTTAGGTTACATGTCCTTCACAAAGTCCCCTCACTGGTCAGCTGTCCACACAAAGGATTCCTTCGGCCACATGTAAAACTAGACATATCCGGTTCTCAAAGTTACTCACAACTATGCGTTCAAGAATACCATATATGGTCTTCTGCTAATGCTCTGGATTAAACTGTGCCAGTGAAATCCAGCGCCATCATGTGATCATTCGGCAAATCCATCCACTATTTAGACGTGTACTCTCCAAGTGAGTGAGAAAAAGAATGAATATAGATAGCCTTTCAGCCTTATATTAAAGCTGGTAATTATTCCCTACTTCTGACGCTAGGTGTGTGTTACAGTGACAAAGTGGATTCAGTAATTATTGCTGATCTACCAGTTCCAGAAATACATGGTAGACTATATGAGATTGTAACTCATCGTATGATTCATGGGCCAGGTGGAGATAATAATCCAAAGTCACCATATCTGGAAAATAAGAAATGTACTAAAGAATTTCCAAAAGATTATAGAGACAAAACTTATGCTAATTGTGATTGCTATCCATTATATAGAAGAAGAGAAGGCCAATTCGTGGAAAAAAGGTAGATAACAGATATGTGGTACCATACAATCCACATTTACTCATGAAGTATAATTCACACATTAATGTGGAAACTTGCACTTCTATAAAATTCATTAAATATGTCTACAAATATATTTACAAAGGCTATGATGCAACTACTGTAGTGGTCAACAGTGCTGAAAATCACGAACAAAGTGAGTTATTACATGATGAACTTGCATCTCATGTAGATGCTCGCTATGTAAGTGCGCCAGAAGCAATGTGGCGTCTTCTCAAATTTGAAATTCATGATCGCTCACATGCAGTATATCGATTAGCTGTACATTTGCCACAAAGACATTTAGTGTATTTCCATGTTGGAAATGAAAAAAATGCTTTGACACAAGGTGAGCATTGGCAAACTACACTAACTGCATTGTTTCAATTAAATTGTACTGACTTCGAGGCAAGGGAATTGTTATATATTGACATTCCATACCATTATGTTTTCATTAATGGATTATGGCAAAAATAAAAAAGTTGTGGAAATAAAATAATACCAAGAATTTACAGAGACCTTGAATGTTTCTACTTACGTTTACTGCTTCTAAATGTTCCTGGTGCCCAATGTTTTGAACAGTTAAGAACTGTTAATGACATAGTTTATGAATCATTTCATTTAGCTGCGCGACACAGAAACTTCCTAGCTGATGATACAGAATAGAAAAGATGTCCAGAAGAAGCAGCACTCTGTCAAATGCCATGGCAGATTAGGGAACAATTTGCATTCATTTGTATCTTCTCAAATGCTCCAAATGCATTAGCTTTCTGGAACAAATTAAAAATAAATATGTCTGTAGACTTTTTGCAACGATACAATGAGCCTATTGCACAACTAAAAGCTTTAATTGAAATTCAAGGGGTCTTTTTAACTCATGTATTAAGTTGTGCGAGTTTTAATCTGCCAGATCCAGGTCTCATAGACGACATCAACTTTAAAGACTATGGCCCTCATTCAATTGCAATGTGGCCAATTGAATAGGGGTCAAAATAAGCACATAACATTTTTTTTTTAAAGACATTTTTAGTTAGTAAACATCTATCCAAAAGCAAGGTTTTCACTAACTAAAAACTTCTTTAAAAAAAAACATGCTATGTGCTTATTTAGAGCCCTATTCAATTGGCCAAAATGCAATTGAATGAGGGCCTATGTCACTCAGCTTCAACAAGAAAGAACAGAAGAAAGACTTGCAACTTTTAATACATTACAATTGCAAGCATTTAATGCAATAAAAAATGCCCTAGATGATGACATGCTCAAAGAACGTTATTTCTATTTAGATGGACCTGGCGGATCAGGAAAAACGTATCTGTATAATTTATTGATGAGTTTTGTTCAAGCACAAGGTCAAATAGCACTGCCATTTACAACCACTGGAATTGCCGCACTGTTAGAAGGTGGAAGAACTGTGCATAGTGGATTTAAACTTACATCATTGAGAGCAAAAAAAAAAAATCATTAATTATAATAGATGAAGTTACAATGATGTCATGCCAATGTATTGACTGGTTGCTACGTGAAGTCATGGATAATGATTTGCCTTTTGGTTAGGTGGAGATTTTAGACAAACATTACCTGTCGTTGTACACTGAAATCGAGCCAACATTGTCGAAACATGTACAGTATAAAGTCAAGTACACTGTGGAAACTATTTACCCATCTTCAATTAAAACAAAATAAGAGATTAGGAGGAGAAAATGATTTCAATGATTGGCTCATTAACATTGGATTAGGAAAAACAGAGCGAATACAAAATTTACCCGATGATACCGTGCACATCCCAGCTCATATGATTTGCAAACACAATCTCATATCAGCTATATTCTAAAATACAATAAATAACGAGGACTATGCAGAGCTTGCAAACAAAGTAATACTAACATGCAAAAAAAAAAAGGATGCTTTACTCCTCAATAATGAAATACAAAAAAAATAAATGCACTACAAAAAAATGATCGCTGATTCTGTACTTGGTGATGACAAAGAAAGCCAGACAAACTTTTTAACTGAATTCATTTACTCATTAACTCCCTCTGGAATGCCACTACATATTTTGCAGCTAAAGAAAGGTGCAATTGTCACCTTACTGCGAAATATGAACCCAAAAAAAGGCCTGTGTAACGGGACCAGATTAATTGTTCAAGAATTAAAGGACCATTTCATACTTCTAACTGGTAGCTATAAAGGAGAGAGTGTTTTCATACCAAGAATAGATTTGGCACCAAGTGAAAGTAGCCTCCCTTTTGTACTTCAAAGGAGACAATTTCCCATCATCATGGCATTTGCCATGACCATTAATAAATCACAAGGACAAACTTTCAAAACTGTGGGTATCTTTTTAGATTAACCAGTATTTGCACATGGCCAGCTGTATGTTGCATTCTCAAGAAGCAAGAATCCAGAGGCTATTAGAGTTTAAATTGAAAACAACCAAAGTCAAGGTGATTTATTAGATGATGGCCTCATTTTTACAAAAAAACATTGTCTACTATGAGTTACTATAACTTAAATTCAACAAAATATAATAATACAAGATATGGCATAGAACAAAAAAAAAATTATTTCACCTCAACGACAATTTCACACAAAAAAAAATAGAGCACAGTATTTTGATTTAGAGAACTTTTATGTCACTCGGGATCTTTTTAGAGGACCAATATTTCAATAAGAAACTCTATAAAATTACAAAAAACATAGAGAACAGTGGTTTTACTTCCATAAAAAAATTAGATATCTCTGGGACTCGTTTACGAGGACTACATTTTCACATAGGATACTCTATGTGCCATTTTCCAACAATACTTTCATCTCAAGAACAAATTTACAACAAAAAAAAAACAAATATAGAGAACAGTGGTTTGATTTCCAGGACGAAATTTTTGTCAGTTACACTCTTTTTAGTGGTCCACTATTTCCATAAGAAACTCTATAAAATGGCAAAAACCATACAGAACAGTGGTTATACCCCGTGATCGAACTTTGATGTCTGGCGGGCTCTTTTTAGAGGGCCACTATTTCACATAGGAAACTTTATTTGCCATTTTCACAAATTACAACAACAACAACACAATGTCAACCATCAAAAATCAAAAATGACAAAATAAGATATTGAAATTTTATGGAAGTGGCCTTTTAGCATGATTAGCAGCACAAAACACTTTGCTTGCATTTTATAACAATTACACTTTAAATGTTTATTCATTAAGTTACTGTTTATAATGTTAGTATTTTTGGAAAAAAGTGTCCTGAGTGGTTTCATTGCATATATTTAAAAGTTCATGTTAAGAGGAGGAAGAGCTTTTGTTGTACAATTTAAATGTATAATTCAATGGAGAATATTAATCCAGGGAGTAATCTGATCGCCAGTTAATGGGGTCAGGAAGGATTTTTTTCCCACTTTGATACTATTGGCTAAATTTCAATGGGGTTTTTTACTGTTTGCCTTCCTCTGGATTAATACCTATTTAGTTTACCAGTTGTTAATCTACAAGTTGCATGTTACAAAACATTATGTCATGTTTACAATACTCATTAATACAATGTTGACCTGTTCTTAAATTAAAATGTTACTACTCTTAAAAAAAGATGATATACCAGTTGGTCACCTACATGTTAAAAAAATAAACATGATTCATATAATAATTGTAATTCTTTATGGATAAGAAAAAGGTTAAAAATGCCAACTACGCATATTACGTGCAAAACAGAATTCAAAACATACACATTTAATTGCCGTAATTATTTGACGGGCAAGTCACTAGTTTATTATATTTTAGGTTAGATTTAGGGGTTTTAATGTAATGTAGATAGGGGGTAATGTTGTATAGATAGGGGATAATTTTGTATAGATAGGGGGTAATGTATAGATAGGGGTAATGTTGTATAGATAGGGGCAATGTTGTATAGAAGGGGTAATGTTGTATAGATGGGGGTAATGTATAGATGGTGTAATGTTGTATAGAAAGGGGGTAATGTATAGAAAGGGGGTAATGTATAGATAGGGGTAATGTATAGATAGGGGGTTATGTATAGATAGGGGGTTATGTATTGTAATCAGGGGGATATGTAATGTAGATAGGGGGAAATGTATTGTAGTTAGGTGTATATTTGTAATGCATTTATTATTATACTGTAATGTTATATATATATTTGTGTATGTATTTTCTATGCAGGTGTGTAATTATGTTTTTATTTTTTGTAGTGGGGGGGTTGTGTAATGTTCTTTTTTTATTTTTTGTAGTGGGGGGTTTGTTATGTTCTTTTTTTATTTTTTGTAACATATGTTTTTTATTTTGTGTAATTAGTCGGGTGGGGGATTTAATAGGGGGTTAGGTAGGTAATGTTAGGTAGGTAGGGGATAATAGGTGAGGGAAGAGGGAGTTAGTTTAGATTTAGTGGTTTATTGGGGGGTAGTGTAGAGTAGTGTTTGAACTTAGTGTCATGAGGGTCCTGGTGGACCATCACAGCACTTATGGGGTTAATAGGGTTCTAACTGTCTTCATAGACCCTTATGGGACTGATGGGGTTAAATAGAGCATTATGGGGTCTGTATAGACCCCCATAAGTGATGGGGTTAAATAGGCCTAGAAGGGGTTAAATAGGCCCAGTTAAGGTAAATAGGCCTTAAAGGGGTTAAATGGGCCTAGTTAGGGTTACATTGGTCTAGAAGGGGTTAAATATGCTTGTTTCAGGTTAAATAGAGCTAGAAGAGGTTAAATAGGTCCAGTTAGGTTTATTAGTTCCAAATAGGGTTAAATAGGCCCAGTTAGGGTCAAATAGAGCCACACTATAGTGGACTTGTAGAGCCTTTGATTTATGTTTGTATTTACTTCCAGTCTATTTAAGTATCTTCCCAGGTATCAGATTTCATTTTTATGTATATCAGTTTTTATATATATATAGATACCAACCTTTTTATACATTGCTGCACTATCCTATGATTATCAGTATATCCTGTATCAACAGGAGTACCAGTATATTCTGATTTATGAGGATTCTGCAGCACAGTTTATGGTATGAATATAGAATATCACTATATTTCACCATTCATACCTCATATGATTAGAGTATCTATGTGTCATGCTTATACATTTTAATCGGCGTAGTTTCCGGATCAATAGTATCCAATAAAGTTTTTTTCTTTTTAAATAATCTTTTTTGATATATTAAGGGGTGTAAAGCACCCAGGATACTACCAATATAGATCATTATTTTTCTATATTATATTATCATACCCATTGGTTTAGTCCAACATTTGTGATCATATAACACAGTGATCGTATGTCAAGATGACAACAGTACAACCACAAACAAACAGATGGCAATTGGCCAACCTTATGTTAGAGGCAGAGGAAACATTCAGTAATCAAGGTGTATTTGATCAACATTCTAATGCCATAAATAATGCCGTTGTAACATCTAAGGAGATGTTAAAGATATTAAAAAAGCAGATCAGGACCATATGGGAGGTGTCTAGTATAAATAATTATATTAAAAACAAGATGATTCCCTGTGGCTTAAGAATCCAATTAGCACCAGCAATACATCTCTTAAATGAGACATTTATCAAATCCTGGACTGATGTTGTAAATAAATGTTCAGAAGATCTCATGACACTTATTCTTGAAGAAGAACTTAGAAACCTAGAAATCATAAATACGAAAGTCATAGAACAAGGGAATCAATTTGATAAATTCAAGGATACACTAGAATTTGAGGATTTAAACAACAAACTGATAAACAACATTGAGAGATTTAAGAGAGATTTAATTCTAAGAAAACAGAAAAAATTCGCAAGAGATTCACAGGATTTCAAAACAGGGAGAATCTATAAATTTATAAGACCGTCAAAAAGAAATAACCCAGAGGACATAAGTTCATCAGAATATGAGCAATCGGAAGGAGAAGATCCAGAAAGAAATGGATCAAATAGTCAGCAGACATACCCATTAAGGACACCAAATCCATCAGGCCCTCAAACCAGATCTGCAAATAGCACTAATCAAACGACGATGGAACATCATATTTTAGCCAAGGAGCATATCCAAAAAAACTGGCAAGGAACGAAACAACAAAACAAAAGAAACAACAGGTAACCCGCAAGTGGGACGTGAATACATCTTGCCATACATTGAAAGAAAAAAATGGTAAATCCAAACAAGTACAAAACACCAAAAAAAATGACAATTCACAAATTAATATTGTCAATTTATCGGACTTTACTCTTAAGAAAGCCCATGAATCACTACTAACAAAGGGTTTGTCCTTTGTTCCAACGAGCCACTCTAACCTTTTTGACAATATAAAAGACGTCAATCTGTTTGTCAGAAAATTAGCACTGAAAAAATGGTATCTTAACAAAGAAGTCCGTGAACTTAACCAACTAGGGGTGGATCAGGAACAGGCAGAAGCCTTCAAAGCTCTAATGGAGTTGCTGGATGAGCAAGATATATCTGCACCCAAAAATAAAAAATATAAAGAAAGGATAAAAAACAAAAGCAAATTTACTCCGGACTTAACAATGTTTGCCAACATACAATTCTTTTTGGATATGGTGGAAAAGGACCTTCTAAAGCATGCCACTAACATTGCGGAATATAAGGTTGATGACAAACAAAACTTAAGTATGCTGGAAAGAAAAGCATTAAAAGAACTTGCTGATGCCAATATAATAATTAAACCAGCAGACAAAGGAGGCAACATTGTACTATTGAACGGCCCATATTACCTGGATATGTGTAACAAGATATTGAGAGACAAGACAACATACACAATATTGAAAGAAAATCTAACATGGAAATTTCGGAAAGAATTGCAAACAATACTATTGAATGCAAAAGGTAAAAACTGATTGATCAGTCTACATATGATTTTTTATTACCCAAGCATATCACAATAGCAACCTTTTACGCCTTACCGAAAATCCACAAGGAAATTTCTCCTGTACCAGGCCGTCCAATTGTTTCTGGAAATAATTGCCTCACCGAAAGAATAAGTAAATTTGTTGACGATCATCTAAAAGTAACAGTTAAAACTTTGCCATCATACCTTCAAGATACATTGGATGTCTTAAAACAGTTAGATGACATTACAGTACCCGAACAAACAATTTTAATCACAATTGACGTCGAACAGCTTTACTCATCTATTCCCCATGATATGGGTATTAAAGCAGTCAAACACTTTTTAAGTATGCACAGTAGTGAAGATATCGAAATAAATGAACTCATTATTACACTTCTTGAGTTCACTCTCACCAAGAATTATTTCCTCTTTGACAATCGGTGGTACCACCAAAGCAAGGGAACAGCGATGGGGACCTCCTGTGCGCCCAGCTATGCCAACTTATATCTAGGCTACTGGGAGGCAACAGAAATCTTCAATGAAGAAATGCAGAAATTCACGGAAAATATACTACTGTGGCAGCGCTTCATTGATGACATACTACTGTTCTGGACAGGTTCCAAGGAATTATTTCTCGAATTTATCAACATATTAAATCAGAATGACATGGGTCTAAGATTCACATATGTGGTCAACAAGAGTGAAGTCGAATTTCTGGACCTTACCATTTTGAAAGATAATATGGGCAAGATACACACATAAGTATTTCGTAAACCCACTGCATCTAATTCTCTTCTTCACTGGTCCAGCCAACACCCTCTAAGATCAAAATCAGGGATAACGACTGGACAATATCTGCGTTTAAAACGAAATTGTGATAATGAATCAGATTTCAAGCTAAAAGCAAAAGAATTACGAATGAGATTTAAAGAAAGAGGCTACCCTAATCGTTTACTCAAGAGAGCCTATAGTAGAGCCTTGTCGAGCAAACGTGAAGACTTGATATACAAGGATAAAAGAATTTAAAGATCAGGAAATGAAAATACGTTGCATAATGCAATATGGCCAAGACTGGCGTGCTATTAAAAAAAACCTTAAAAAACACTGGTATATTCTACAAGAAGATGAGGCATTAAAAGAATCATTAACACCTGAACCCTCCATAACATATAGGAGGAACAAAAACATAAAAGATTCATTGGTAAGGAGGTATTATAAACCTCCTTGTAAACCATTGAACTGGTTAACTCCAACAACAGGATTATTCAAATGCGGCCACTGCAAAGCTTGCAACTACATCCAACCCAGCAAAGAATTCATTGACTATAAGACAGGAAAGAAGTATCCAGTAAAAACCTTCTTAAATTGCAAAACCACACACGTCATCTACGTTATGACCTGCCCGTGTCGAAAATATTATGTGGGAAAAACTTTTCGACAACTACGAAGGCGGATCTTGGAACATGTATACTCAATAACTAAGTTCCTGGATACTACTGTCTCTAGACACATTAATAATTTCCATCAAAATCAAGCTGGGGTAATGAAGTTCCAAGTTTTGGAAAAACTACTGGTAGGACCCAGAGGTGGAAACATTGACCAAATACTACTTCAAAAAGAAAGTAAATGGATATTCACATTGAACAGCAAATATCCAATGGGACTTAATGAAGGATATTCCTATTCTGCTTTTCTTTAGAGCACTTTTTGCTTTATTTCCCTTCCCTTAAAAAGTTCCACTCACTATTTATTATTTACTAGCAAATTTGCTTTCTAATCACACCAGTCTCACTGTAACTAGTCACTAATTAGTAGACTCGCACTCCACATTATGCTTTCATCATACAACCGTGATAGTTGGTTGTTTCACATCTTATTTCACAATTTCTTAGATACTATTAGATTATTGGGGTATACCAATTCCACCTTGTTTTGTTCATGCTTAGGTATCTAAGCCCCATTCACTTTGTTTTATAGACATGACATATATTTTTCATTTAAGCATACACTATATCTTGACCTTTGTGATTTTTCAAATTACTGCAATGAATTTAAGATATATCTCTAGTATATGCACTATTTTTGTCTCTTCTCACTATGGGCACAATATATGCCCAAGCACAATAGAATATTATCTAGTTTTTCATTTATAATTATACTCTTTATTCATATCCTAGCCCCAATGTTCATCTGCATATAACATGCTTAGTATATATATATTTGGTCTCTATTATCCTCAGCTAATCCCTTTAGAACTTCTGCTATCTATTTTGGGCCGTTTTTTTAGCCTGCTTTGATAAAATCCTAGACATTTGTATCCCTTGTCAAAAACGATCCCAATAAAGTTGTATAGGACTTGTATGTCGGTTTTTGCCACTGTTAGCAGTAAATAAAGTTTATTCAATTTGAAAAACGTCATGACGTCATGACGTTGCGTATCACTGCGTTTTTTAATGAGATCCAATCAAGGAAGCGTCCTACAGGCCTTAAATAGGCCTTAAACGCTGTTAGAAGTTAAAAGCCTTTGAAAAAGTCCCCGTGGAGGGACGAAACGGCCCATTGGCATCATTTTTTGCAACCTTCTGAACCTGGAAACACTGGAAGCTAAGTACAAAGACTCTTTGGAGTGTATTTCTTCCTTTTGTACAAATTATATTGGCTCCACTATCACTTCATTTATTTATTGTTATATTTAACATCTTTGCTTACTCATTGATAATAGAGAGTCTATGGAGAACTATATTGGAGAACTCTAACTACTGAACAGCAAGTATATTGCTATATGTGTTTTGTTTAACTCATATCCAATAGTGCCATTGTCCTCTTGCAATACTCCATACTATAGTGGACTTGTAGAGCCTTTGATTTATGTTTGTATTTACTTCCAGTCTATTTAAGTATCTTCCCAGGTATCAGATTTCATTTTTATGTATATCAGTTTTTATATATATATAGATACCAACCTTTTTATACATTGCTGCACTATCCTATGATTATCAGTATATCCTGTATCAACAGGAGTACCAGTATATTCTGATTTATGAGGATTCTGCAGCACAGTTTATGGTATGAATATAGAATATCACTATATTTCACCATTCATACCTCATATGATTAGAGTATCTATGTGTCATGCTTATACATTTTAATCGGCGTAGTTTCCGGATCAATAGTATCCAATAAAGTTTTTTTCTTTTTAAATAATCTTTTTTGATATATTAAGGGGTATAAAGCACCCAGGATACTACCAATATAGATCATTATTTTTCTATATTATATTATCATACCCATTGGTTTAGTCCAACATTTGTGATCATATAACACAGTGATCGTATGTCAAGATGACAACAGTACAACCACAAACAAACAGATGGCAATTGGCCAACCTTATGTTAGAGGCAGAGGGAACATTCAGTAATTAAGGTGTATTTGATCAACATTCTAATGCCATAAATAATGCCGTTGTAACATCTAAGGAGATGTTAAAGATATTAAAAAAGCAGATCAGGACCATATGGGAGGTGTCTAGTATAAATAATTATATTAAAAACAAGATGATTCCCCGTGGCTTAAGAATCCAATTAGCACCAGCAATACATCTCTTAAATGAGACATTTATCAAATCCTGGACTGATGCTGTAAATAAATGTTCAGAAGATCTCATGACACTTATCCTTGAAAAAGAACTTAGAAACCTAGAAATCATAAATACGAAAGTCATAGAACAAGGGAATCAATTTGATAAATTCAAGGATACACTAGAATTTGAGGATTTAAACAACAAACTGATAAACAACATTGAGAGATTTAAGAGAGATTTAATTCTAAGAAAACAGAAAAAATTTGCAAGAGATTCACAGGATTTCAAAACAGGGAGAATCTATAAATTTATAAGACCGTCAAAAAGAAATAACCCAGAGGACATAAGTTCATCAGAATATGAGCAATTGGAAGGAGAAGATCCAGAAAGAAATGGATCAAATAGTCAGCAGACATACCCATTAAGGACACCAAATCCATCAGGCCCTCAAACCAGATCCGCAAATAGCACTAATCAAACGACGATGGAACATCATTTTTTAGCCAAGGAGCATATCCAAAAAAACTGGCAAGGAACGAAACAACAAAACAAAAGAAACAACAGGTAGCCCGCAAGTGGGACGTGAATACATCTTGCCATACATTGAAAGAAAAAAATGGTAAATCCAAACAAGTACAAAACACCAATAAAAATGACAATTCACAAATTAATATTGTCAATTTATCGGACTTTACTCTTAAGAAAGCCCATGAATCACTACTAACAAAGGGTTTGTCCTTTGTTCCAACGAGCAACTCTAAACTTTTTGACAATATAAAAGACGTCAATCTGTTTGTCAGAAAATTAGCACTGAAAAAATGGTATCTTAACAAAGAAGTCCGTGAACTTAACCAACTAGGGGTGGATCAGGAACAGGCAGAAGCCTTCAAAGCTCTAATGGCGTTGCTGGATGAGAAAGATATTTCTGCACCCAAAAATAAAAAATATAAAGAAAGGATAAAAAATAAAAGCAAATTTACTCCGGACTTAACAATGTTTGCCAACATACAATTCTTTTTGGATATGGTGGAAAAGGACCTTCTAAAGCATGCCACTAACATTGCGGAATATAAGGTTGATGACAAACAAAACTTAAGTATGCTGGAAAGAAAAGCATTAAAAGAACTTGCTGATGCCAATATAATAATTAAACCAGCAGACAAAGGAGGCAACATTGTACTATTGAACGGCCCATATTACCTGGATATGTGTAACAAGATATTGAGAGACAAGACAACATACACAATATTGAAAGAAAATCCAACATGGAAATTTCGGAAAGAATTGCAAACAATGCAAAAGGTAAAAAACTGATTGATCAGTCTACATATGATTTTTTATTACCCAAGCATATCACAATAGCAACCTTTTATGCCTTACCGAAAATCCACAAGGAAATTTCTCCTGTACCAGGCCGTCCAATTGTTTCTGGAAATAATTGCCTCACCGAAAGAATAAGTAAATTTGTTGACGAACATCTAAAAGTAACAGTTAAAACTTTGCCATCATACCTTCAAGATACATTGGATGTCTTAAAACAGTTAGATGACATTACAGTACCCGAACAAACAATTTTAATCACAATTGACGTCGAACAGCTTTACTCATCTATTCCCCATGATATGGGTATTAAAGCAGTCAAACACTTTTTAAGTATGCACAGTAGTGAAGATATCGAAATAAATGAACTCATTATTACACTTCTTGAGTTCACTCTCACCAAGAATTATTTCCTCTTTGACAATCGGTGGTACCACCAAAGCAAGGGAACAGCGATGGGGACCTCCTGTGCGCCCAGCTATGCCAACTTATATCTAGGCTACTGGGAGGCAACAGAAATCTTCAATGAAGAAATGCAGAAATTCACGGAAAATATACTACTGTGGCAGCGCTTCATTGATGACATACTACTGTTCTGGACAGGTTCCAAGGAATTATTTCTCTAATTTATCAACACATTAAATCAGAATGACATGGGTCTAAGATTCACATATGTGGTCAACAAGAGTGAAGTCGAATTTCTGGACCTTACCATTTTGAAAGATAATCTGGTGGAACGAGGCAAGGAGTTCCAGAGAATAGGGGCAGCACGAGAAAAGTCACGAAGGCGAGAGTGAGAGGAGGTGACAAGAGTTGTGGAAAGAAGAAGGTCATTAGCAGAGCGAAGAGGGCGGGTGGGGGAGTATTTGGAGATGAGACCAGAAATGTATGGGGGCGTGCTCTTGTTGAGGGCTTTGAAAGTTAGGGTCAGGATTTTAAATTTTATCCTGGAGGCTATGGGAAGCCAGTGGAGAGATTGACAGAGAGGTGATGCCGACACTGAACGTTGTGTACGGAAGATGAGTCTAGCAGAGGCATTCATAATGGATTGAAGTTGAGATAGTCGGGTGGTGGGTAGGTCAGCAAGAAGCGAGTTGCAGTAGTCCAGTCGAGGGCCAGTTATGTTTAAATAGGCCCAGTTAGGGTTATTAGGTATAGTTACGGTTAAGTAGAGCCAGTTAGGGTTAAAGAGGCCCAGTTATGGTTATTAGGCCCAGTTAGGGTTAAATAGGCCCAGTTAGGCTTAAATAGGCCCAGTTAGCGTTAAATTGGGCTAGTAAGGGTTATTAGGTACAGTTAGGGTTAAATAGGCCCAGGTAGGGTTATTATGTACAGTTAGGATTAAATAGGCCCAGTTAGGGTTAAATAGGGACAGTTAGGGTTAAATATACCCAGTTAGTGTTATTAGATACAGTTAGGGTTAAATAGGCCAGTTGGGGTTATTAGAGACAGTTAGGGTTAAATAGGCCCAGATAGGGATAAATAGGGCCAGTTGGGGTTAAATATGCCTAGTTCGTTTTATTAGGTACAGTTAGGGTTAAATAGGCCCATATAGCGTTAAATAGGCTCAGTTAGGTTTAAATAGGGCCAGATAGGGTTAAAAAGGTACAGTTAGGGTTAAATAGGCCCAGTTAGGGTTAAATAGGGCCAGTTAGGGTTAAATAGGGTTAAGTATGGGTTATTGGGGTATAGTTACGGTTAAGGGGTTACTGGGGTATAGCTAGTGTTAATAATGTAATGTAGTGCTTAGACTTTGTCATGAGGGTCCTGTATGACCCTTATGGCACTTGGTTAACTTAGGGGTTAATAGTGTCCTATAGGAGTGATGGGGTTAATTTTAGGTGCCGGAGGGTACCTACAGTACCCACACGGCAGGGGTTAATAGTTTTATTTATTGCAGGTCCTTTAAGGTCCTTTCAGGACCCGAGCGGCGGGAATTTTTTTTTTTTAATGAAGCGGGGGTCCCGATCGTTATCTCCACTGCAAGGGTTAATGTGGGGACACTCCTGGGTTAGTTGCCATGGGGTACTTACAGTACCTCCGCGGCTTGGGGTAACCATTAGTGTGCTGCGGTCCCTTTAAGGAGCCACAGCGGATCTTTAGAGGTAAATATATATTCAATGCAGCACTATACAGCGCTGTAATTGATATGGGACAAATTGGGGGACATGAGGATGGCATGTACTACATTGGCTAGCTGGCACATCTCCGCTAGCCAATACTGTCATTTGTGGCCACAAGTCCACCAAGCTTGGAAAACAGGTTACTGCCTTGGATGACCTCCGGGCTTGGATGACCACCAAGGCAGCAACTCAATCTTCAAGCCCGGTGGACTGCTGCCACAAATGACAGTTTTGGCTAGCGGCAAGGTGCTAGCTAGCCAATGTACTACATGTCATCTTCATGTCTCCCAACGTGTCTCCCATCATATACAGTGCTGTACAGTGCTTCCTTGGATTTATTTTTAACTTTTTAGTTTGGCGGGCTTGCACTCTGATCTACAGGCTAACGCCCACGATCAGGTCCAAGCCTGTCAAAGCTAATGGCTGATTGCCTGTCTTGCAATCAGCAGTATGAAGGGATGTGCTGTGGCCCCTTTCCATTGAATAGCAAAGTAGCTAAGGGGCCGAAGCACCTAGTAAGGGATCGCAGCGTTGCGGCCATTTTGCGGCCATTATTAGAATGAGGCCCATGGAGGGCAGTCTCAGATATCGCCACAGAGGTATTTCATACCCCAGTTAGGGGGATACTGGAAACAGGCTTACTAGGAATTCCAGAAACCTCTCTTACACCCTTACAAAATAGACTTTTATAGTTTATCTATTTGGCCGCTAAGAGTCATGTGGCAAAAAATTGGAAGTCAGAAACGTTAGAGATTTCAGTAATTAAAAATAAAATTAATTATATGGTGCTGAATGAACAAATTACACATACCCTTGAGGATACAATACAGAAATATGTGGATATCTGGGGCCCATGGCAGGAGTATTGGGGTGATCAAGTCCTGAGCTCAAAGGAGATACCAGAAATGTAGATCCAAGAGAGGAACCTGACGTGGGGGGGGGGGACCTGGAGGCAAGCGGAGGAACCTATCTTTCTGGTGGGTGATATGGCTTGATAAGGTGAGGAATTCATATTTTAAGCAGTATCAGACTGTTTTTAGTAATGACAAAGTTAAGTTAATTTCTGTTAACGTTTTTTGTTTATCTCATGGTGGGGGAATGATGCTGGTTTTACTAGACTCTGCATACAGGATAGAGGGTAATAAGATATCAGCGTACCTAATAGATTGTTCTCTTGTAGAGGTGGACGAGGTTAAGCACACAGGAGCTAAATGAAGGTTGGGATGCGTAATAAGGATCCCACAGCAAATTAACAGAAAAATAAAAGGGTCAAAGTAGACTGTTTATATAATAGACATATGTAAAAGGGGGGTAAGTATAGACACAAAATGGTCAAAATTATGTTTTATATGGTTGGGAGGGGTATGTTTGTAGGTTTTAATCATATGGAAATTATATGATAAAAAAACAAATGCTTAGCCAATTGAAACTATTTAAAGGGCATTAATGACATAATAAGCGATTATTGAATTGATCATTTCCCTGGGGGGGGGGGGAGGGGGTAGTATGTGTTGAAAATGGAAAATGTTTGAAGAGTTTTCACAATATGGAGCTATGGACTATATATGTTCATTAAGGTCATAGATCATAGCATATAAAGTCCTTGTTGACCTACAAGTCAAACCTACAAGTCAAACTATGCTTATTGTCTGATGTTCTGTTATATGTGTGACAATAAAAACTATTGAAATAAAAAAAAACATAAATAGATGAAATCTGTTTTGCAATGAATACGTTGCATTAATCGGACTTGCTGTATTGAAAAAAAGGTCCTGTATTCAGATTTAATAAAATGGTTTGTTTACAGTTTAACCAAAGGCATTTGATACAGTGCCACATGGAAGACTAGTTAGCAAACTAAGGGATACAGGAATTGCAGTAAATATCTGCTCATGGATCGAGAGCTGGCTAAAAGACAGGAAGCAAAGGGTTGTTGTGAATGGAACATACTCCGATTGGTCTAATGTGATAAGTGGGGTTCCTCAAGGTTCAGTATTAGGTCCTCTCCTTTTTAACATATTTATTAATGACATTGAAGTAGGACTCGAATGTAGTGTCTCCATTTTTGCTGATGACACTAAGTTGTGCAAGGTAATAAAATCAGATAATGATGTAATTTCCCTACAAAAGGATTTGCATAAATTAGAGAAATGGGCGGCTTAATGGCAGATGAGATTTAATACAAATAAATGTAAGGTTATGCATTTGGGAAGGAACAATAGCCAAGCAATCTATAATCTTAATGGAGCAAATCTAGGGGTATCAGATATTGAAAGGGATTTGGGAGTACTAGTGGACAACCACCTAGGTAACAGCGCTCAAAGCCAAGCAGCAGCTGCAAAGGCAAATAAAATATTAGCATGTATTAGGAATTGTATAGAAGCCAGGGAAGAAGATATAATTCTGCCACTATACAAATCTCTAGTACGTCCTCATTTGGAATATGGAGTACAATTTTGGGCACCACCTCATAAAAAAGACATTTTAGAGCTGGAAAAAGTACAGAGAAGGGCTACAAAACTAATAAGGGGAATGGAGGGGCTAAGTTATGAAGAAAGACTAACAAAATTAAACTTATTTTCGCTAGAAAAAAGGTGTCCAAGAGGTGATATGATTACGTTATATAAATACATCCAGGGTCATTATAAGGCTTTGTCAAGTGAACTTTTTGTAGCAAGAGATTTTCAACTGACAAGAGGACATCCTTTGAGGTTAGAGGAAAAAAGATTTCACCTTAAATAAAGAAAAGGGTTCTTCACAGTTAGGGTGGTTAAACTGTGGAATTCTCTACCAAAGTAGGTGGTGACAGCGAATTCGATAGACAACTTCAAAAAGGGGTTATATATATTTTTGAATAAA
Source organism: Discoglossus pictus (assembly GCA_027410445.1). Classification (NCBI taxonomy): domain Eukaryota; kingdom Metazoa; phylum Chordata; class Amphibia; order Anura; family Alytidae; genus Discoglossus; species Discoglossus pictus. The sequence continues at coordinate 80,782,723 of CM050169.1, forward strand.
GAGGGCATTCAAGGCTATCCTAGATAACTAGCAAAGGAATATTGATCCAGGGAGAAATTTGATCGCCAGTTTCTGGGGTCAGGAAGGAATTTTGCTTTTTTTCCCCTTATGAGACAATTGGCAAAGTTTCAATGTTTTTTTTTTTTCTGTTTGCCTTCCTCTGGATCAAATAACAATTAACAAATAATAATAAATAGTCCACATTAAAAAGATCAATATAGATCTAAAAAGGTTGAATTTGATGGACTAACTCTTTATTCATCCTCCAATACTATACTATTAATAATTATTTAATCAATAATTTAATTAATAACTATTCTGCATATTGCAGATCAGAGGAGATCTTAACAGGTTGAACTTGATGGACTGAAAGTCTTTTTTCAACCTTAATTACTATGTAACTATGTAACTATGTAACTATTAGTCCCAGTGAATTATATTAATGCATGAACTGTCTGTTCGATATATTACACCATTTGGTTATTATAGACATATACCAATGCTGTATCTCTACCAGCATTTTGTTTCACCTGAACAGAGTAAACACCATTTGGTTTCTCCTATTTCAGTAACTGGATGAACAATCAGAGTATTGCAGTATGTTGTGATACCTTTTTAATTGACAAACATTGTAGTTAGAGTGACGAGCTTACGAATGTTGCACATCATCTAGTCAGAAGCAATACTGATTAAGGTATAACACGAGCATTAGAATATACTGAGAGGGATTGTTATTTATCTCAAAAAGAGATCTTTCCTTTAAATGCTATTACATGGCTTCTGTCATGATCGCTGCACCCAGTGATACATGATGGTTCTTGTTATTATCCCTGCTAGCAGAGACAGCACCAGACCATTATTGGACCCTTAGGACAATCACAGGAACACAGGAATTTTCTGGCAGTATTGACGAGTTACTGGCTATAACTCTTCTTTTAGGCAGATGTAGAGGACCACATTTTCCTTGTGTGTGTAGTTTGGGGACCTTTACCTGCCACCAGCCTCTTGCCCTTCTGACTATGGATGGGGACCCTTCTCTCCCTTGTCTGCCCCTGAGGCATGTCTTTCTACCGCACCACTACTCCCCCCAGGATCAGGCCCCTTCCCCTCTGACCCTGAGCTTGGAGTTCCTATTACTATGGTAACCTGGCCACCACTCAGCTCCTCTCTTCCACTTTCTTCCTCTCCTCCACTTTCTTCCTCTCCTCCACTCTCCTCCTCTCGACTCTCCTCCTCTCCACTCTCCTTCTCTTCTCCACTCTCCTCCTCTTCTCCACTCTCCTCCTCTTCTCCACTCTTCACCACCTCCTCCACTCCTTACCTGGAGGTACCAGTGATTGGGGCTCTGGAACCAAATGGGGCTACACTACCTTTGCCAAATAATTGGTTAATGCAGGAAGAAATCCAAAAGAGGTTGAAAAAAAATAATGTTACTAAAGCCCCATGTCCTGGTGGAATACATCCAAGGGGACTGAGGGAATTGGGCTCTGTAATAGCAAAACCATTATATCTAATTTTTCAAGATTCACTCAACACAGGGTCTCTACCAGATGACTAGAGAAAATATTTAAAGAGAGAGCAAGAACAAATGCAGGAAATTATAGATCTGTAAGCCTTACTTCTGTAGTGGAAAAGCTTTTAGATGGGTTAATAAGGGATAATATACAAGAAAGTCTATTCAAAAAGGATTATAAGTAGGGGTCAACATGGATTTATGAGGGATAGGTCATGTAAAACAAACCTAATTAGTTTCTATGAAGAGGTTAATAGGAACTTGGATCAAGTTCAGTGGAAGTAGTCTTTTCAGATTTTGCAAAGGCTTTTGATACAGTGCCACATGGGAGACTATTGAGCAAACGAAGGCATACAGGAATTGCAATAAATATCTGCTCATGTATTGAAAGCTGGCTAAAAGACAGAAGCAAAGAGTTGTTGCAAATGGAACATGCTCAGATTGGACTAATGTGGTAAGTGGGGTTCCTCAGGGTTCAGTATTAGGTCTTTGTATTATATTTATTAATCACTTAGAAGTAGGATTGGAAAGCATTGTCTCCATTTTTGCAGACACTAAGTTGTACAATGTAATTAAATAAGATAATGTACGTTCCCTCCAAAGGTATTTAGTTAAATGGCAGATGAGATTTAATATGAATAAATGTAAAGCATCTGGGAAGGAAAAAATAGCCATGCAATTTATAATCTTACTGGAGCAAATCTAGGGGTGTCAGATTATGAAAGGGATTTGGGAGTGCTTGTGGACAACACCTAGGTAGCAGTGTTTAATGCAAAGCAGAATTTGCAAAGGCAAGTAAACTATTAGCATGTATTAAAAAGGGTATATAAACAAGGGAAGCAAATATAATTCTGCCACTATACAAATCCCTAGTACACCCGCATTTGGAGTATGAGGTACAATTTTGGGCACCACTACATGAAAAGGACATTTTAGAGTTGGAAAAGGTACAGAGAAGGGCAACAAAACTAATAAGGGGAAAATAGGGGTATGGAAGGTATGAAGAAAGACTAACCAATCAGACTGCATCTGGTTTACTCAGACAAGTAAAGTGTGTTCTTTCCTGTGTGCAGTGATTTGGTACAGGTGAGAAAGCAGTGTTTTTGCCTGGTTAAACTTGCATATACAATAAGTTTGGGCCTAGTGTGTGACTGCATCTGATTTACTCAGACAAGTAAAGTGTGTTTATTCCCTGTGTGCAGTAATCTGGTACAGATGAGGTTTTTTTTTTTTACCTGGGTAAAAATTGCATATACATTTTATTTTTTTGTAATTATGAGTCAGTCCGGTGGCAACCTCACTCAGTGTACATCCTGTCAAATATATGCACTACTGGAACAGATGATCCAGAGTCCATACCTCTGTGAGAGGTGTGAGCATGTGGCCTCTTTAGAAGCTCAGATTGAAGAACTGGAGAGTAGAATTGCAGCACTTAATGATATACCACTGGGAAAGGGGTTAATGCTCACGGAGCACAGTTTAGCTGGGCCTAGCATGGAGGGTGGAGCTGGGGCTAGTGAGGATGTCCAGGGAGGTAGCTGGGTTACAATTAAAAGGGGAAGCAGGCGGAACAGGAGCATGAGGCAGGAAAATACTGAATTGGCAACACCACCAGATTTGCCAGATTATGGGAAACTGTTAAGGAATGTCCATTCAGGAATGGCAATGCCAGATAGAGCTGTTCCCTCTAACAGCCGGGACAACCGTTCTACTGGAGGAGTGGGAGGGCAGTTTAGGCAGAGTAACAGACAGGTGTTGGTGGTAGGGGACTATTATTAGGAAGGTAGACAGGGTGATTTGTCACCCAGATCCCAGCAATCAAACAGTTTGCTGTCTTCCGGGTGCTCAGGTTTGGCATGTTGTGGATTGGGTAGATTAATTATTGGTAGGGGCTGGAAATGAACCGTCGGTCTTGCTACATATTTGTACCAATGACAAAGTTGGGGAAGATGTGTCCTAAAGAATGATTTTAGAGCATTCGGGAATAAGCTTAAGGGAAGGACCTCCCAGGTAGTGTTTTCTGAGATGCTACCAGTGACACGTGCTAGCCCAGGGAGACATAAGGAGCTTAGGGAGGTTAATGCGTGGCTAAAGAGGTGGTACACTAAGGAGGGGTTTGGGATTTTAAAGCACTGGGCTGACTTCTCACTTGGGTACAATCTCTACAGCAGGGATGGATTGCACCTTAGTGATGAGGGTGCTTTTGTTCTAGGGGAAAGCATGGTAGAATGGCTGGGGGAGTATTTAAACTAATAGGTGGGGGGAGGGACTAGATAGAAGCAATGGTGGTGGAGATGGGGGAGGGTTAGTATATTCAGTAGGGAGGTATTACTAAATAATTCAAGTACAGCGGCAGGCATCTCAAAAATACAAACTCATAACATAATGCTTACTAATGCCAGAAGCTTGCCCGGAAAAATGGGAGAGCTAGAATTATTGGCAATTAACGTAAAATGGGATTTATTATGCATTACCGAGACATGGTGGGATGAATCTCATGACTGGACTGTTAATCTGGATGGTTATAACCTATTTAGGGAAGATAGGGGTAGTGGTAAAAGGGGAGGAGGGATTTGTCTGTATGTTAAGCCTGAATTTAAGCCTATAGTCAGAGAAGATATTTATGCTGTAACAAGGGGTAATGTTGAATGTTTGTGGGTAGAGTTAAATAGCGGAGCAGCAAATTCCAAAAGAATATTGGTTGGAGTATGCTATAAATCCCCAAATATATTGAAAGTGAGGAAATACAATTATTGTTACAGATTGGAAATGCAGCTAAGCATGGGCAAGTTCTAATAATGCAAGATTTTAACTACCCTGAAATAAACTGGATGAATGAGACCAGCAGCTCAGCTAAAGGAAGCAGGTTCTTGAGTACACTCAGGGATCATTATCTGGCCCAGGTTTTACAAGAGCCTATTAGAAATGAGGTCATCTTGGACTTAGTCATCACAAATCATTTTGATATGGTATCAAATGTTGAAATAGGGCAGCCTTTGTAAAACAGTGATCAAAACACAGCTATCAGACTGGCTAAAATAGAAAATGAAATATTAGTTGCAAAAGAGAGTAAGACTAACCCTAAAATATTTTTTAAGCATAAAAATGGGAAGAAGGCCAGGGAGGAATCTTTAGGAAAATTACAATGTGAAGCAGGCCGTCTGACAATTAGTGACCAAGGCAAATGAGCTAAATAGGTTCTTTTCTTCGGTATACACAAGGGAGGTACCAGTGGTTGGGTCACTGCACCCTAATGGGGCTACACTACCTTTACCAAATAACTGGTTAACGCAGGAAGAAATCCAAAATAGGTTAGAAAAAATAAATATCAATAAAGCCCCAGGTCCTGATGGAATTCATCCAAGGGTTCTGAGGGAACTGGATTCTGTAATAGCCAAACCATTATATCTAATTTTTCAAGAGTCACTCAACACTGGGTCACTACCAGATGACTGGAGAAAAGTGGAGGTGATACCTATATTTAAGAAGGAGGCAAGAGCAAATCCAGGGAATTATAGACCTGTAAACCTCACTTCTGTAGTGGGAAAGCTTTTAGAAGGGTTCATAAGGGATAATATACAAGAGTATGTCTATTCAAACAGCATTATAAGTAGGAGCCAACATGGATTTATGGGGGATAGGTTGTGTCAAACAAACCTAATTAGTCTCTATGAAGAGGTTACTAGGAACCAGGATCAGAGCAACTCAGTGGATGTAGTCTTTTTAGATTTTGCAAAGGCATTTGATACAGTGCCACTTGGGAGACCATTGTGAAAACTAAGGGATACATAAATTGGAGTAAATATATGCACATGGATTGAGAGCTGGCTAAAAGACAGGAAACAAAGGGTTGTAGTAAATGGAACATACTTGGATTGGACTAATGTGGTAAGTGGGGTTCCTCAGGGCTCAGTATCAGGTCCTCTCCTTTTTAACATATTTATTAACAACTTAGAAGTAGGATTGGAAAGTAGTGTCTCCTTTTTTGCAGATGACACAAATTTGTGCAAGATAATTAAATCAGAAAACGACATGCTTTCCCTCCAAAGGGATTTGCATAAATTAGAGAAATGGACAATTAAATGTCAGATGAGATTTAATACAAATAAATGTAAGGCTATGCATCTGGGAAGTAAAAATGACCATGCAATCTATAAACTTAACGAAGCAAATCTAGGGGTATCTGATATTGAAAGGGTCTTGGGAGTGCTTGTGGAAAACCACCTACGTAACAGTTCTCAATTTCAAGCAGCAGCTGCAAAGGCAAATATACTATTAACATGTATTAAGAAGGGTATAGAAGCAAGGGAGGCAGATATAATTTTGACACTATACAAATCCCTAGTACGCCCTCATTTGGAATATGGAGTACAGTTTTGGGCACCTGTAACAGAACCTTACCTTTGCCTGGGAACATTTATTACTACACTGGCCCTTTAACTGTTTGGAATGTTTTGATGATATGTAACTGTCATGCTGATTCAGTTATTAAAGTTTTTCTCTGATGGTTGATACCAACTTCACTTTTACACAGCAGGACATCTCCAACGGCTGATACCCTCTCACTACCGGGGTAGCCGTTACATTTGGTTGGCAGCGGTGGGATGATCCTTTTATCCAGAGAGCAAGTGCTGAATGGAGTCTCAGTACGCCAAGCTGAAAAGACCCACACTAAAAGATTTACTGGAGAGTCGTGGTAGGAGTGCCAGTAACAGGCCACGGAGGGAGCTGAGAGCTGACCTGCTGGAGCTGGACGAAATGGATAGATCCATGGAAGTAACGGAGCCCCTTACATCTGTCAGCGAGGACGATGTAATTACTGGTATTGTACAGCGGAGATTATCCTTGTATCCAGAAACGTCCGTGGAACTAATAAACCAGCTGCTCCGGGAAACAAGGGAGGAGATAGAAACTAAGAGGAGACAAGAAACAGAACTGGTAAGAGCTAGACAGCCCATTACACAGGCAGTTCCTACCCCCCCCCCCCCACCCACTGCTACAGTAAAGAAAATACCATTCACTGCATTTAAAGCTTTTGTAGAAAGTGAGGAGGAAATAGATGGATATTTAGCTGACTTTGAGAGGCAGTGCTTACTACACCAGGTACCACCAGACCAATGGGTCACTATTTTGTCTGGGAAATTGTCGGGCAAAGCCAATGAAGCCTTTCTGGCTCTTGCTCCAGAGGATATTTTACAATATCAGCAAGTTAAAAAGGCACTGCTAACCTGATATGCCGTAACCCCAGAAGCATACCACCGTCGCTTCCGGGAGTCCAAGAAGAAGGCTGTAGACTCCCACATGGAATGGGCAAACACAATACAAAGGGTGGCATCACATTGGGTGTGAGGGTGCAATGCCAACACCGGAGAAGAAGTGTTACAGTTGTTCTTGATGGAACATTTCTTTCAAGATCTGGCTGCTGATATACAGGACTGGGTGAGAGATCACCGCCCTGCCAACTTAACTGAGGCAGCGCGACTAGCAGATGAATAGGCAGAAACAAGGAAGGTGAGCCAAGGTACCACACGACCAGCGCCGAGAACAGAGGCACGCACCCCAACCTACGCTGCACGCACAGAATTTCGGGCTCCAGTACCCCCAGGACCTTCACACCCTCAGGGGTCTTACAACCAGCCCCGGGAATCTTACAAAGTGACATGTCATCACTGCAGCAACACAGGGCATATTGCCCGTTATTGCCCTTTGAGATCAGCCAATAACGAATGGAGGCGCACAACACCCCACACAGAGACCCCGCCATCACGTCCCTCTGCTGCTCACTGCCTGGAAATCAAAGAGAGCCCTGAGGAGTGTTTGGGAATCTTGTATGAGGCCAACCCCATACAGGCTGCCTCCCAGGATAACCGCCAGCATCACCGCCAAGAGGTGCATGTAAATGGACAGATAGCACAAGGCTTAAGAGACACTGGCGCTACCATCACTTTGGTGCAGAAACATCTTGTGAAACCAAAACATGTATCTAATCGTACTGTTGCTGTTCGTGTCGCATGGGTGGCTGTTTTTCGCTTACCCACCGCCAAGGTACACTTGGATTGGGGAGTCGGGTCGGGAAAGACCACAGTAGGCATCATGGACAATTTACCTGCTGAGGTTGTGCTGGGCAAAGACATTGGCCCTCTAGCCTCAGTTTTTTTACCCACGACTGCTGCTGCTTGTCCCGTGACCACCCACTCACAGACCCGTACCGATGACGATCCTACAACAGGTCGGGAGACCCAGGTAAGCCACAAGCAGACACATAGCACTAACGCCACAGAGAGACCCATAGCGTGGGACACCCCCGAAGAGTTTGGGAGGGAAACTAGACAGGACCCCACCCTCCAAAAGTACCGAGAATTAGCCAACAGTAGAGGGGATGAGCAGGAACGTTTTATATGGGAGGGGGACAGGTTATGTAGATTGACCGAAGACAGAAAGGGAGGCTGTGTTCCTTCTCAGAAGCGCCAACTCGTAGTACCCAGAAAGTACGGGTTGGACCTTCTCCGAATTGGCCACGACATTCCGTTGGCAGGGCATCTAGGGGGTAACCGCACCACCTACAGGATCACCCAGATCTTCTTTTGGCCAGGGATCTCGAGGGATGTGCGGCGTTACTGCAGCACTTGTGATGTATGCCAACGAGTAGGAAAGAGGGGGGATCACCATAAAGCCCGACTGTCACCTATGCCCGTGATCGAGGAACCATTTAGCAGGGTTGCAGTCGACCTCGTAGGACCCCTACCTAACCCCAGCCCTTTGGGTAAGAAGTATATTCTTACAGTAGTGGACTATGCTACTCGCTACCCAGAAGCCGTCGCTCTGACGAATATCCAGGCTGACACGGTCGCCAGTGCGCTAGTCGGGATATTCACCAGAGTGGGATTTCCTCAGGAAATCCTATCTGACCAAGGAACCCAGTTCACCGCAGACCTAACTCAGCAGCTATGGAAGGTCTGCGGTGTCAAAACCCTGCTTAGTTCACCATACCATCCTCAAACTAACGGTCTCTGTGAACGCTTTAATGGTATCCTAAAGCAATTGCTACGGATCTTTGCAGCGGAATACAGAGACTGGGAGCGATTTTTGCCGCACCTCTTGTTCGGGGTGCCGCAGTAATCCACAGGGTTCTCCCCCTTCGAGTTGCTCTATGGACGGCGGGTGCGAGGCTCCCTCGACTTCATCCGGGAGCACTGGGAGGGAGAGATGGAGCATGAGGGGGTCCCTATCGTACCTTATGTGCTGGAGATGCGGGACCGCATGGGGCACCTAGCCAGGATGGCCCGAGAACACCTCCAGGCGGCACATGGCCGTCAAAAACATTGGTACGATCGGGACGCTAGGCTGAGAACGTTCCAAGTAGGTTAGAAAGTCCTGGTGCTTAGACCTGTTAAAGGAAATAAACTACAGACCTCCTGGCAGGGCCCTTACAAGGTGGTGGCACAAGTCCTTTCATATAAACTTATTAAAAGAGTACCAGGAAAGGCCCGAAGATATAGCAGCTATATGTATCCCGGCCACTGAAGACCCTGACAACCTCCCCATCCCAGATCTGTTAGCCGATGCCGAGTCTAAAACTCGGCTTAATACAATGCAGCTAGGGGAGCGATTAACTCCCACAGAAAGGGAGCAACTCCAACAATTACTAGCTAAGAAAGGATTGACGTTTTCCCAGGAGCCCGTTTACACACCCTTAGCGACCCATTATGTTGAAACCCCAGGACAAACACCTCTCAGATAGACTCCATATAGAATCCCTGAAGCCGTAAAAGAAGAGATGAGAAAAGAGATTCAGGAGATGTTAAAACTAGGAGTTATAGAGCCATCCGACAGCCCCTGAGCATCCCCAGTCGTCCTAGTCCCCAAAAAGGACGGAACGACCCGGTTCTGTGTTGACTATCGATGCCTCAATGACCGAACCGTGACAGACGCATACCCCATGCCCCAAGTGGACGAACTATTAAATCGTATTGCCAGGGGACGATATCTGACCACCATCGATCTGTGCAAAGGGTACTAGCAGATTCCCTTGGCCAAGGACGCTATCCCTAAGTCGGCGTTTGTCACCCCGTTTGGCTTGTACCAGTTAAGGTCATGCCCTTCGGGCTGAAGAACGCCCCAGCTACATTTCAGCACTTAGTGGACCACCTCCTTGATGGCTTCCAGGATTTCGCTTGTGCGTACCTGGATGACATTGCGATCTATAGTGAGACTTGGGGGGAGCACCTGAGACACGTAGAGGCTGTGCTGGATCAGATTAGGGCCGCCGGCCTAACCCTGAAAACAGAGTAATTTCGGTATGGCTGAAGTCCAGTACTTGGGACACAGAGTGGGGTGTGGGAAAAAACGACCAGAACCCGCTAAGGTAGAGGCTGTAGCCAATTGGCCCACACCCCACACTGAGACTCAAGTGTTAGCATTCTTAGGGACAGCAGGGTACCACAAGAAATTTATCCCTGATTTAACAAAGAAAAATGTACCTAGGATAGTCCTGTGGTCTCCCGCCTGTGAAAAAGCGTTCCAAACCCTGAAACAAGCCTTGATCAACGCACCTGTTTTGTTTGCCCCCGTCCCTAACAAAAGATTTGTTGTCCAAACAGATGCGTCCATGTACGGACTGGGGGCACTACTAAGCCAGGTCGGAGAAGATGGTGGGGAACACCCTGTCGCATACCTGCGTCGAAAACTATTGCCCAGGGAAGTGAGTTATGCGGCAGTGAAAAAAGAGTGTCTAGACCTGGTCTGGGCTGTAAAGAAGCTCACCCCATACCTTTACGGTCAGGAATTCACCCTGATCACAGACCACAACCCACTAGTATGGCTGAACTGAGTTGCTGGGGACAATGGACGATTACTGAGATGGAGCTTGGCCCTACAACCGTATAACTTTTCCATTCAATATCGCCTTGGCCGGTTCAATGCGAACGCAGACGGACTGTCCAGGCAAACGGAACTTTTACCTTAACAGCAGACCGGACCAAGCTGACCCGAAAAGGATCAATCCGAGTGTTCCACAAAGGGGGAGCAGTGTAACAGAACCTTACCTTTGCCTGGGAACATTTATTACTACACTGGCCCTTTAACTTTTTGGAATGTTTTGATGATATGTAACTGTCATGCTGAGTCAGTTATTAAAGTTTTTCTCTGATGGTTGATACCAACTTCACTTTTACACAGCAGCTTGTCAGGGAAAAGAACGTCTCCAACGGCTGATACCCTCTCACTACCGGGGTAGACGTTACAGCACCAATTCATAAAAAGGACATTTTAGAACTGGAAAAAGTACAGAGAAGGGCTACAAAACTAATAAGGGGAATGGAGGGGCAAAGTTACGAAGAAAGACTATCCAAATTAAACTTATTTTCTCTAGAAAAAAGACGTCTAAGAAGGGATATGATTACCCTACCTAAATACATCCAGGGTCAGTATAAGGAATTTGTCAAGGGAGCATTTTGCTCCAAGAGATTTTCAGCTGACAAGAGGACATCCTTTGAGATTAGAAGTAAACATATTTCACCTTAAAGAAAGAAAAGAGTTCTTCACAGTAAGGGTGGTTAATCTGTGGAATTCTCTATCAAAGGAGGTGGTGACAGCGGATTTGATAGATAACTTTAAAAAGGGATTGGATATATAAAAAAAAAAAAGCATTCAGGGCTATCCTGGATAATTAGAGAGGGAGTATTGATCAAGGGAGGTATCCGATCGCCAGTATCTGGGGTCAGGAAGGAATTTTATATATTTTTCCCCTTTTGAGACAATTGGCAAAGTTTCACTGATTTTTTTTTTTTTTTCTTGGCCTTTCTCTGGATCAATTATCAATTAACAATTAATCCGCATATTGCAGATCAGAGGAGATCTAAAAAGTTTGAACTTGATGAACTTAAAGTATTTGTGATATGTTAGTATTAAGCCTGTTTTATGATACAAAATTCAGGGTAACGCACAACCCAGTACTCATGGGGTTAACACATGTCACAAAACCACATTACCTAGGATTTACGGGAGTGCCCTAACTTAGAGCACCTGATTTACATGGAGGCCAAATGTGGTAAGCAGTGGCAAAACCCCGGGCCAATAGTAGAGTAGGGGTCCATACTACTGGCTGCAACCTGGTGTAAACAGGGATTTATCAGTGGAGCTGGCATGTAATCATAACACTGGTGGTAACCAAATTAAATATAATAATCATAGTTACCAATTATTTTTAATACTCGCTACTTGACTGCCAAAAATGTCAGGAATAAAATTGTAAGGTTGGGAATGCTGTACCTTCGGTGCTCATTGCGAGACCCGCACTGAGCACCTTCGGTACTCATCGCGTGGCTCTCAATGAGCACCTTTGGTGCTCATTGCAAACCTCTCCCTCCATTTACTGTACAGGCCTAATTGCAGGACTTGCCAACCCACAACTTTCATGTTTTGGAATAATCACCTCCGACGCACAAGGTGAGTCCTGTGATGAGCGTCTTCGGCGATCATTGCGAGCCTCTCCCCTGTGTAGTGTAGGGGCCTTGCAATGAGTTTTACTGACTTGGGTTAAGTGTTACTGCCTTGGGTTAAGTGTTACTGGCTTGGGTTAAGTGCTACTGGCTTCAGGCTTTTTTTTACTGCCTTCGGCCTCGTCATCATCATGTTAAGTTTTTTCGGCCACCATTTTTTTTCTTGATCGTGAAAAAAACAGCAAATATGCCTCAAATTAACTTGCAACCTTACTCACAGGCTCCCTGGCTCTCCCCCTGTGCTGTATGTTTAAGTTAATTTGAGGCATATGTTTTTTCTAAGTACTACGGGGCTCACAATGAGCGCCGCCCTGCAATAAAGTCTTTTAACGCTCATTGAAGCCTAAGTCCTACGGGCCTCGCAATTAGCACCGCAGACGCTCATCACGAGCCCTGCAATGAGCGCCTTTGGTGCTCATTGCAGTCTAAGGACCAGGGGCCTCGCGATGAGCGCCGCAGATGCATATCGCAAGCCCTGCAATGAGCGACTTTGGCACTCATTGCAGCCTAAGTCCCATGGGCCTCGTGAGCCTTTGGCCCTCATTGCAGTCTAAGTCCCAGGGGCCTTGCGATGAGCGCGGCACAAGTGGCCTAAGTCCCATGGGGCTCGCGATGAGCGCCAAGGCCTGCAATGAGCGCAATGCGCAACCAACATTCATAAGATCCACAACTATTTTATGTGATACAGACAAAATAGGTTCTCAGGAAAGTCCATACATTTGAAGTTTTCAAAAAAGGAATGTGCCAGAATTATAGCTTTAGTGCAGAATTTCAATTTAGCCTCAACTGACACCCTCACATCCATAAAGTCAAAGAAAGGCTTGGTTGCTGAAAAGGGCTGGCCTATTCTGGGGGATGTTTTTTGGAGTTTGTTTATGCATAAATATGTGTTTATTTAAGTTTTTTAAAGTATGCTTTTATATATGCATTTCTTAACTTGGCCATTCATTATGTTAGTGTATTTCTTACATGTAACTAATTTCAGATGTTAGATTTACATTTAAAAACCCACATTACACCAATCGGGACCATATAGGCCCCAACCGGACCTTAAAAACCCAGATTACACAAAATGAAACCATACAGGCCCCAACCAGACCTTAAAATCCCACATAACATGAAGCGGGCCATGTATGCCCAAACCGACCTTTAAAACCTTAAAATACCAAGCGGGACCATATAGGCCCAAACCAGACCTTAAAACCCCACATTACACCAAACGGGACTATATAGGCCTCAACCAGATCTTTAAAACCTTAAATCACCAAGCGGGACCATGTAGGCCCAAACCGGACCTTTAAAACCCACATTACACCAAGCAGGACCACTGTGAGTGTCTACCCCCCTCTACCTCACCCCTCCTCTACTTTACTGGCCTTGCAATGAGCACCTTTGGTGCTCATTGAGAGCCTTCACCCCCTTCCTCTGTCTCTTCCCCTCCTCTGTGTCTCTTCCCCTCTTCTGTGTCTCTTCCCTTCCCCTCTGTCTCCCTCCCTCCTCTCAGTCCCCTGTGTCTCTTCCCCCCCTCTGTGTCTCGTCCCCCCTCTGTGTCTCCCCCCCCCATTGTGTTGAAGAGCTGAAATCTGTTTTAATGTTGCTGTGTAAGCGTGCTGAATGTGTGCAGTGTAATAGTGTGCGTGCGCAAGACCAAACTGTTAGCGAGTTGTTCCGCATTGTCATAAAATGGCGGGTAATGTGCGGTATGCGTCTTAGCGGAATATCCGTAGGTCTTTTGTGGTGTTTTGCGAGTTTCTTGTGGTGTTTTGCGTGCTTAGAGTGCTGTAGCCTCGTTTTTGTTTTGTTTGGCCACCATTTTTTCTCTCACTTAGAGAATTTTTTAGTGTCTAAACTCTTTTATTTTTAGTTAAATGAAGGTGTAAGTTGCTTTTTTGAGGTCCTGGATGCTCCCTCTTGCTGTAGGTAAGCTTTTTATGTATGTGCTGTGTGTATTTATTGTGTTTTGATTTTTTTTAAGGTCATAATGTGTGGTAACGTGTCTCGTATGATTTTTGCGTTGCGAGGTAAAGTTTGCGAGGGTCGCAGTTGGTGTGTCGTGTTGTTTGCTTTGCGACGTAAAGTTTTCAAGGGTCACAGTTGCTGGCAAGGAGCGCCTTTGGCGCTCCATGCCAGCAACTGAGGCCCCTCGTCCGCGGCCCTCGCTCGCTCCGCAAGCCGCGGCCCTCGCTCGCTCCGCAAGCCGCGGCCCTCGCTTCTCTACGCGAGCCCGCAAGCGTGAGCTCTGGCTGGCTCGCCTGCTCACAACTATATATGTGATATCAAAAGTTGAAATAGGGCAACCTTTGGGAAACAGTGACATTTGAGAATGAATAAAAAAAAACTGTAAGGGGTGAACAAAAACTCTTAATTTGCAAAAGGGCAGATTTTAACGGTCTAAGCTCAGCAATACAAAGTATAGACTGGGACAGAGAATTGTCAGGTAAAAAATACTGAACAGAAATGGACAACATTCAAATCTTTACAAAATAAACATACTTATCACCGCATACCATGTGGAAATAAAAGTAGAAGGAGTAAATTACATCCAACATGGCATAACAATGATTTGAAGATCAAGATACGGAGTAAAAAATAGGCATTTAAATTATACAAACAAGAGGGGACAGAGACTGCTTTACAGGAGTACAAGGAAATCAATAAGGTTTGCAAAAGGGCTATTCGACTGGCTAAAATAGCAAATGAAAAGTTAATTGCAAAGGAAAGTAAGACTAACCGTAAAATATTTTTAAAATATATTAATGGTAAGAAGGCCAGGAAGGAACCTATAGGAACCTATAGGAACATTACAATGTGACAAAGGCTGTCTGTAAATTAGTGACCAGGAAAAGGCATATCAGCTTAATAGGTTATTTTCTTCGGTATACACAAGGACACTTGATGGGGCTACACTACCGTCACTAAATAATTGGTTAACGCAGGAAGAAATCCAAAAGAGGTTGGAAAAAATAAATGTTAATAAAGCCCGGGTCCTGATGGAATACATACATGGGTACTGAGGGAACTGTATTCTGTAATAGCCAAACCATTATATCAAATTTTTCAAGATTCACTCAACACAGGGTCTCTACCAGATGACTGGAGAAAAGCAGAGGTGATACCTATATTTAAGAAGGGAGCAAGAGCAAATTCGGGCAATTATAGACCTGTGAACCTCACTTCTGTAGTTGGAAAGTTTTTAGAAGGGTTAATAAGAGATAAGGTACAAGAATATGTCTATTCAAACATGATTATAAGTAGGAGCCAACATGGATTTAGGAAGGATAGGTCATGTCAAACAAATCTAATTCGTTTCTATGAGGAGGTTAGTAGGAACTTGGATCAAGGCAACTCAGTGGATGTAATCTTTTTAGATTTTGCAAAGGCTTTTGATACAGTGCCACATGGGAGACTATTGTGCCAACTAAGGGATACAGAAATTGCAGTAAATATATGAACATGGATTGAGAGCTGGCTAAAAGAGAGGAAGCAAAGGGTTGTTGTAAATGGAACATAGTCAGATTGGACTAATGTGGTAAGTGGGGTTTCTAAGGACTCAGTATTAGGTTCTCTCATTTTTAACATATTTATTAATGACTTAGAAGTAGGACTGGAAAGTATTGTCTCCATTTTTGCTGATGACACAAAGTTTTGCAAGATAATTACATCAGAAAATTATATACTTTCCCTCCAAAGGGATTTGCATAAATTAGAGAAATGGACAATAAAATGGCAGTTTAATATGAGAGATTTAATATGAATGAATGTAAGGTTATGCATCTGGGAAGGAAAAATAACCATATAATTTATAAACTTAATGAAACAAATCTAGCAGTATCAGATATTGAAAGGGATTTGGGAGTGCTCATGGACAACCACCTTCCTAAAAGTTCTCAATGCCAAGCAGCTGCTGCAAAGGCAAAAAAACTATTAGCATGTATTAAGAAGGGTATAGAAGCATATACAAATCCCTAGTATTCAAATCGCTATACAAATTATTATTATTATTAACTTCTATTTGTAACGTGCCAACATATTCCGTAGCGTAGGAAAAATACAGTATTAACAACCTTCCAAAAATGGAGGACCCTGTTTTGAGCTTAGAATTTTTGGGAAAAAGCACTTTCTGCAAAGCATATACAAATCCCTAGTATGCTTTCCTTTGGAATATGGAGTACAGTTTTGGGCACCACTTCATAAAAATTACATTTTAGAACTGTAAATAGTACAGAGAAGGACAACAAAACTAATAAGGGGAATTGAGGGGCTAAGTTATGAAGAAAGACTAACCAAATGAAACGTATTTTCTCTAGAAAAAAGGTATCTAAGAGGGGATATGATTACACTATAAAAAATACATCCAGGGTCAGTATAAAGATTTGTCAATGGAGCTTTTTGTGCCAAGAGGTTTTCAATTGACACAAGGACATCCTTTGAGGTTAGAAGTAAAAAGATGTCTATTCAAACAGGATTATAGAAAGAAAAAGGATCTTCACAGTAAAGTTAGTTAATATGTGGAATTCTCTACCAATGGAGGTGGTGACAGCGGATTTAATAGATAACTTTAAAAAGGGATTGGATATATTGTAAAATAAAAAATGTATTCAGGGTTATCCTGGTTAATTAGCGAGGGAGTATTGATCCAGGTTGAAATCCAATCACAAATATCTGGGGTCAGGAAGGATTTATTTTTTTTCCTTTTGAGACAATTGGTAAAGTTTCACTTGTTTTTATTTTCTGTTTGCCTTCCTCTGGATCAATTAACAACTAATCCTCATATTGCAGATCAGAGGAGATCTTAAAAGGTTGAACTTGATGGGCTAAAAGTATTTTTTCAACCTCAATTACTGTGTTATTGTGTAACTACACTAATAACTTTAACCATACCCCATTAACCCTAACTAAACCCTATCAACCCCAACTGTCCCCTTTCAATACCATCTAGGCCAATTTAACCCCTTCTAAACCTATTTAACCCTGTCTAGCTTATCTAACTTCTTCTAGGCCTATTTAACCCCTTCTATGCCTATTTAAACCCCTCTAGGCCTATGTAACCCCATCTAAGCCTATGTAACCCCATTTAAGCCTATCTAACCCAATCTAAGCCTATTTAACACCATCACTTATGGGGGTCTATAAGAACACCATGTAATCCTGTCAGTACCATAAGGGTCTATGAAGACCCTCATGGGACAATTATAACCCTAATATTAACCCCATAAGTGCCATTATGGTACTCCAGGACCCTCATGACACTAAGTACAAACAATACACTACCCCCCAATAAACCACTAATCTAAACTAACCCCCCTCTACCCTAACCTATTAACCCCTACCTACCTAACACCTACGCTAACCTATTAACACCTACACTTCCTACCTAACACCCTATTAAATGCCCAACCCCTCTAATTACACAAAATAAAAAAAAACTGTTAAAAAATAAAAGTTATATCTTTAGGGAAATAGTTCCATTAGTGCATAACACTACAAAATTGAATATAAGGGCAAAAGAGGGTGATTCATATATACATATCATTTTAATGACTTAAATGGAAACAACGTCGATTAAAAAGGAAATTAAAAAAGGGAAAAGTTTAAAAGCAAAGACTATGTCTCCTTCGATTGTTGCTGCAAACCTTTTACCACTTCTTATTTATCATTTCTAAAGTGTAAATTTGGCAGCAAAAAGTAGTTGAAAGAGAGTTATAAGGGCATTTATTTAACCACAATAAACTGAAGATTGCAATATATATTCAATTCAAATAAAATTATTATCCAATAAACTTATGTATCATTTATACAACACACTCTTGGACTTATACGCTGAGTGTAGTAAGATAGGTTATAATTTCTGAAGTAGTCTTATAGACTGGTAATTTATTTATTAAAGTCGATTTGTAAGAGGGATGTATGAGTTATCTTAATGGAGCGATTTATTTTGCCATATAGTGGGTGTATACATATATGGCGTTCCAAGGTAATTTATGCATCTTTTCACCCTCTCTTTTAAATCCCCCCAGGTCTTAAACCATCCTCTTTCTTAAGTTCCCGCAGGTCTTACACCATCATTTAATAAATGGTATACATTTTAAGTGGCTGAGGCCCTATCTAGTCTCTGAACTACCATGCTCAGTGTTTCAGCGTCTCCATTCACTGTGGAGATTCGCACTTCCTGATTATGGCGTGCGTGATGATGTCATGCTACGCCTGCCTACTTCCTAACATGTTTCTATGTTTGAACGTCTTTCTCAAAAGATTAAGGCGTAAATAGGGGGCAATGTATTGTAGTCAGGGGGTAATGTATTGTAGTCAGGTGGATATGTAATGTTTATAGGGGAAATATATTGTAGTTGGGGGTATATTTGTACTGCATTTATTGCTGTATTATAATGTATATTGGTGTATGTATTTTCTTAACAGGTGCTTAATTCTTTTTTTTTTTTTGTAGTGGAGGGTTTGTGTAATGTTCTTTTTTTTATTTTGTGTAACATAGTTTTTTTATTTTTTTGTAATTAGTGGGTTGGGGGGTAATAGGGGGTTAGGTAGTTAGTGTAGGTATTAATAAGTTAGGGTAGGTGTTAGTTAGTAAGTGGGGTTAATATGCCAGGGTAGAGGGGGTTAGTTTAGATTTAGTGGTTTATTGGGGGGGGGGATAGTGTAGTGTAGTATTTGTACTTAGTGACATGAGGGTTCTGGAGGACCATCATGGCACCTATGGGGTTAATATTAGGGTTATAATTGTCCCAGGAGGGTCTTCATAGACCCTTATAGAACTGATGAGGTTAAATAGAGGCTTATAGGGGGACTTTATGGGCCCCCATAAGTGATGGGGTTAGATGGAGGCTTATGGGCGTCTGTATAGATCCCCATAAGTGATGGGGATAGATATGCCTAGATGGTGTTAAATAGGATAAATAGGGTTGAATAGGCCTAGAAGAGGTTAACAAGGCACAGTTAGGGTTAAAGGGGGAAAGTTGAGGTTGATAGGGTTAATGGGGTATGGTCAGGGTTAATAGCTTAGTGCTTAGACTTTGTGTCATGAGGGTCCTGGGGGACCCTCATGGCACTTGTAGAGTTAATCTAGGGGTTAATAGTATCCTAAAGGGGTCTATATAAACTTCTATTGGACTGAGGGGGTTAATTTTAGTCTCACAGAGGTGTATATTGACCCCCATGAGTGAGGGGCTTGGTTTTAGGTGCCTGGGGTGGTACTTATGGTACCCTCGTGGCAGGGGTTAATAGATTTATTGATCGCAGGTCCTTTAAGGACCTTTAAGGTCCTTTTAGGACCCACGCTGTGGGATATTTGATTTTTTTATGGAGCGGGGTCCCGATGGGAGCCCCGCTGCAAGGGTTAATGTGGGGACCATCCTGGGGTCCTGATGTGGACCCAGCAGCATGAAGGGGTTAATGTTAGTTGCCACAGTTAGTTGCACACCAATAGTGTGCCACGGGACCTTTAAGGACCAGTGGCGGGAAATATAAACCCTGGAATTCTACGGCCTTGAATTTGAATTCAAGCCTGCAGGCTCGGACCTGTGGCAGGTACTTTAAATATTGTAGATGCTACGGGGGTCCCTATCAGTCCCGATCAGGACCCTTGCAGCAAGGGGTTAATGTGGAGAGCTTGCAGGTGTCCCAATTGGACCCTGCAGCAAGGCTTAATGTGTGCACATTGCAGAGGTCCTAATCGAAACACTGAAGGAGTCCCGATCAAGTCCCAATCGGACCCCTGTATTATAGGATTATGGCCAAAACTCTTGCGGCCACATGGGATCTAAGGCTTTGCCTGCAGTAAGCTGTGATTGGGGTGGCCACAGGGGAACGCAGGGCACCAGCCGTAAGCCAGTCGGAACCCTCGGCCGCAGGGTATTTGAATAGCCAAGTAGCTTGTGGCCACCCCTTGCGGCTACTTATGCCGAAATTGTAGCATTTGAATGAGGCCCCTAGTCCATCAAGTTCAACCTTTTAAGATCTCCTCTGATCTGCAATATGTGGATTAATAGTTAATTGATCCAGAGGAAGGCAAACATTTAAAAAAAAACAAGTGAAACTTTTCCCTTTTGAGACGATTGGCAAACAATTAATTACTTCCTGACCCCAGATACTGGCGATTAGATTTCTCCCTGGATCAATACGCCCTCTCTAATTATCCATAATAACTCTGAATGCCCTTTTTATTTAAAAATATATCCAATCCCTTTTTAAAGTTATCTAACAAATCCGCTGTCACCACCTCCTTTGGTAGAGAATTCCACAGATTAACCACCTTTACTGCGAAGAACCCTTTTCTTTCTTTAAGGTGAAATCTTTTTAGTTCTAATCTCAAAGGATGCCTTCTTGTCAGGTGAAAACCTCTTGGCACAAAAAACTCACTTGACAAAGCTTTATACTGACCCTGGATGTATTTATATAATGTAATCATATTCTCCTCTAGAGAAAATAAGCTTAATTTGGTTAGTTTTTCTTCATAACTTAGCCCTTTCGTTCTCTTTATTTGTTTTGCTGCCCTTCTCTGTACTTTTTCCAGCTCTAAAATGTCCTTTTTATAAAGTGGTGCCCAAAATTGTACTACATATTCAAAATGAGGGCGTACTAGGGATTTATATAGTGGCAGAATAATAATTGCTTCCCTAGCTTCTATACCCTTCTTAATAAATGCTAAAATTGTATTTGCCATTGTAGCTGCTGCTTGGCATTAAACACTGTTACCTAGGTGGTTGTCCACAAGTACTCCCAAATGCCTTTCAATATCTGATATCCGTAGATTTGCTCCATCAAGATTTTAAAGTGCAAGTGATATACAGTTTACACTTACATGATACATAATATTTTGTGAAATATGTGTTTGTATACACAATAATATAATTAAAATCACAAGAAAATGTTACGTTTTCGCATTCTAGCTATGCTAAAAGTTTTAGAGTAGAATTAAATGCATCATATTTTAAAACATGCTTATTTACTTTAAGAATTGTGCGCATTGGCTGTTCTGTCATTCAGTTTTTTGAAATTGTAGAAAATCTATTTTTGAATTTAAACGCAGAAAAGTTTGAGTTTAATTACATTTGAATTGTGTAAACAATGGGGTTATTGGAAATTATAGAAAATGTATGCAAAAAATAGTAGAGGTGCTCATCTGAGAACGAAAAATACCTCAGTGGCTTTTTTCTATAGGTCTGGTTACCTACTCAGAGAACAGCCTCTTTTAGCTCACGTGTGCCCTTCATTGTGAGATATGTTCTGTAGTATATCAGTCTGATCTTACTCAGAAGAGTGACCCAGCCCCAAAATACCATTTAATTATATCCTTTAAAGGAAAAACAGCAAACACTGGACACATATTTCAGCCTCTGTAGGACTCACCCGGAGGTGCAGCTGAACTCCCTAAGGCAAAATGAGTAAGGAGTCCACATCGGATTCTCCTATCACCCTTTGGGAGACAGAAACTAAACAAAAAGAGTTCAAGGTGTTCATCTGAGAGCAAACAACACCTACATAGGTTTGTTCTATAGGTATGGTTACCTACTCAGAGAGCAACCTCTTTTAGCTTACTTGTGCCCTTCACATGGAGAAATATCCTGTAGTATATCAGTCTGGTCTCACTCAAAAGAGTGACCCAGCCCCGAAATAAGAGGCAATTCTACCCAGAACAGGAGAAACAGCAAACACCAGATGCATTGTTTGTTTTTTTTAATCTTTTTATTACATTTACATTTTCAAGAACAAAAGAAAAAAAAAACTATCCCTCACTCACCCTCCATCCATCACCAAATCCCTAGTGCTAACTGACTGGAACACCCAGGCCCTACTACTAGCTACAGAGTCCCTACAGCCGTCCCTCTTCTTTCCCTCGATAGCTGTCACTTCCTGGTTGGCATCTGGAATCTCTGAAAAAAAAGAAGAGAAAAAACAATTACCGTATATACTCGAGTATAAGCCGACCCGAGTATAAGCCGAGGCACCTATTTTACCACAAAATACTGGGTAAAATGAGTGACTCGAGTATAAGCCGAGAGTGGGAAATGTGCTGGCCCCTGTGTCCGTTTTGTGCCTTCTGTGTCCCCCTCTCTCTCCCGTGTCTCTTCTCCCCTCTCCCTTCCCTGTGTCCCTTCCCCCCCTCTCCCTTCCATTTGTCTCTTCCCCCCTCTCCCTTCCCTGTGTCTCTTCCCCCTCATCATCCTCAACCTCCCTCCTCAACCCCCTCATCCTCAACCCCCTCTTCCTCAACCCCTCATCCTCAACCCCCTCCTTAACCCCCTCCACAACCTCAACCCCCACCTCATCCTAAACCCCCTCCTCAACCTCCCTCCTCAACCTTAAGCACCCTCCTTATCCTCAACCCCCTCCTCAACCTCCCTCCTGATCTTCAACCCCCTCCTCAACCTCCCTCCTCAACCTCAATCCCCATCCTCAACCCCCCATCCTTAACCTCCCTCCTCAATCCCCCCATCCTCAACCCCTACCTCAACCTCCCTATCCTCAACCCCTCTTCTCATCCTCCCTCCTCAACCTCCCTCCTCAACCTCAACCTCCCTCATCAACCCCCCTCCTCAACCCCCCTCCTCATCCTCAACCTCCCTCCTCATCCTCAGCCCCCCTCTTCATCCTCAGGCCCCCTCCTCATCCTCAGCCCCCCACCTCATCTTCAGGCCCCCTCCTCATCCTCAGGCCCCCTCCTCATCCTCAGACCCCCTCCTCATCCTCAACCCCCTCCTCAACCTCCCTCCTCAGCTTCAAACCCCCCATCCTCAACCCCCTTCTCAACCTCCCTCCTCAACCTCAACCCCCCTCATTATAAACCCCCTCCTCATTCTAACCCCCCCCACCTCATACTACCCCCCTAAATACCCCCCCCCCCTCACTTACCTGGTCCTGCCTCCGCTCCTTCCGGGTCTTAATGTGGCACGCATGTGATGTCACATGCGCGCCACGTCATTAGCATATACCGGGTGCCGGCACCCGGTATATGCTAATGACGTGGCGCTCTTGTGACGTCACGGCATTAGCATATACCGGGTGCCGGCACCCGGTATATGCTAATGATGTGGCGCGCATGTGACCTCACAGCATTAGCATATACCGGGTGCCGGCACCCGGTATATGCTAATGACGTGGCGCACATATGATGTCACATGCATGCCACATCAAGACCAGGAAGGAGCGGAGGCCGGAGCAGGTAAGTGAGGGGAGATGGGGGGGGGGGTTAGAATGAGGGGGGGTTAAGCATGAGGAGGGAGGAGGGAAAGAGACACGGGGGGTTAGAGAGACACGGGGGTAGAGAGACACGGGGGGTAGAAAGACACAAGGGGAGGGTTTAGAGAGACACAAGGGGGTAGAGAGACACGGGGGTAGAGAGACACAAGGGGGGGTTAGAGAGACACAGGAGGGGGAGTGACTCGAGTAGAAGACGAGGGGGCCCTTTTTAGCCTTAAAAATGGGCTAAAAAACTCGGCTTACACTCGAGTATATACGGTACTCAACTGAATTTACCACAACACTCGATGTGACCACAATTGTGGTTGCCATAAATTTACTGCTAGTACACAATCCTTCTTTGTGTCCACCAGAAAATATATATAGCCAGTGGCAAAAATAAAACCACAACATTAGATAGGGGGCAAATCTTCCCTCCTAAAGAGAAACAAATTCCTGAATTTCCAAAAGGCAGATTTTACTGTGTTTATAAATTGCCATGTAACAATGTTTCTTTTCCTGCAGGCTCAAGCCCATGCCAAATAGTATCATATTATATGTTATTTTCTTTATACCGCCTAAGGCTATGATTATTGGGTCGCACTCCATGCAAACTTAAAATGTCTTTTACCTGTACAATCCACAATTATATCATAGATAGTGGGTCATGTCACCTATTTGCTCCATATCTGACCACTTCACTGCTCACTGACTGACCGTTTCACTGTTTTTACTTTGACATTTTATTTTACCTTATCTGTACTATAGTTTATTAATTTACTTAATAAAGTTACTTTTTATCTAATATTCTCTTTGTTCCTGTGATTTATTCCTTACTCCAATACTGCATTATATTACATTTGCTAAATATATGGTCACTGACTAGCTTTAGCTGTGTGTGCCCTCCCTATATTCCTCCATCCAAACTTGCCTTGCAAATGAACAATACCATAACAGGCGACACACACTATCACTACTCCCACAGAACACTCTTGGACACTTCTCAGATCGCACCACTCCGCGGGTGTGCTGAAAAAAAGCACGAGTTGGTACACAGCCATGAACCGCGGACCATGCCAAGGCCTGCTGGGAATTAATGAGACATGTGTTTGACATCTTCTTCCAAATTTCCATGGACACACTGTCAGAAAAGCGATCCACTTTCACCACTGCTAATTTTTTATTAGTCAATTTTGTTAGCTTTTTTTGATCTAGTAGACAGTGGTACTGACTTTAAAACATATTCCTTAATAGTCAAAACAAGAAAACTATAATGTTTTGGAAGTGCAAATCTATATGGCACCAAAGAAGGTTTGTGCCACCCATACCTGCAAAAAACTTGCCCGGCAAAATATTTACACATTGCGGCTGCCTTATTTCTTATCCAATATTCTAACCATATAAGATGAAAGATTTACATATACATATTCAGTCAGATCAGGTGCATTTTTTCCTACCAAATGTTTTACTCAACACAATTTGTCTCTCCTCAAT
Organism: Discoglossus pictus; assembly: GCA_027410445.1. Classification (NCBI taxonomy): domain Eukaryota; kingdom Metazoa; phylum Chordata; class Amphibia; order Anura; family Alytidae; genus Discoglossus; species Discoglossus pictus. The sequence continues at coordinate 80,807,422 of CM050169.1, forward strand.
TTTTCATTGTTAGACTTCCAGAAAAATGTAAACAGAGGTTTATTTATTCTTTTTAGCCATAAAGAATTTGGATGAAAAACCGAGCAAACAAATAATATTATAGGTAACAAAACTGATTTAATCACCATGGATAACTCCCTTAACTTCCAAACACCAACTCTTTTTTGGAGTTTTGTTAATAGAGTTTCAAAGCAAGTACCCAGGATTTTGATTTTATCTATGACTACTAAAACATTAGAAGGAATGTCATCTTAGACATGTTTACCCTTAGAGCAGCAGCTGATGTAAACATTCATGCCCATAGCATGACTCTGTGGATTGAAGCATAAGATGAACAGATAACATTTACATCATCCATATAAGACACACATTTGACCTATTATATCAATAAACAATTTTAGAAACTTCATTCTTTCTATGACTTTAAACAGATATTCACAGGTTAATGAATTATAAGCATTTCCATAGTCAATACTTAGAATATCTGCCACTTGGTTTTGAGTTCTAGATTGATATTGGACATCACGTATCAAAGTCAACCCATCCAAAATATTTCTCCCTGGAACTGTGCATAACTGATCATCTTGCACTACTTTATGGATGATCTCTTTCAATCTATTTGCAAGTATTTTAGTCACAATTTTATAGTAGCAATTCAGTAAGGTTATAGGTCTCCAGTTCCTAATATTTGTCCTATTACCTTCCTTAGGGAGCAATACAATCAGACCTTTTTTAAAGTCTGCATGGATAGCATTACCAGACATACAAAAGACACAAGCTTCTATCAAGTCAGCTCTGATAAGTTCCCAAAAAGTTTTGTAAAACTTGAATGGGATCCCATCCATTCCAGGGGACTTATTATTTGCTCCACTGAATATAACTTGTTTTATCTCAGATTCAGTGACATTATATAGAAAACTTGCTGACTCCTCATCTGTTAACCCACTGGACAATGACGATACAAATTCCTGAAGATGAATCAACAGGGGACATATGATACAATGAGCATAACATTTTGTAGCCACTCTCAGAATATCTTCTGCCGAGGACATCTGTTCCCCTTCCTTCTCCAACAAAGACATATCATTCCTTTTATGTAATTAAAAAAAACAACGAGAACAGGTTTTATTCTCCTCCACGTCCTTTACTCTAGATTTAAAAATAATGGTGTGCAATATTATCATCCACTAACAGGCCTTGATGTTTTAATCTTTAGAGTAATTGAAGTTTATTCTGTAAAACCTTATATTGATCTTTATTCTCCATAGCACATAATTGTCCTAAATGTGAAAAAAAAAAAACTTTAATCTTAGTTTTTCACCATGAACCACTAAAGAAGGTGAGAACTGTAATATTTTTTGGCAAATTGAAAGCCCTTATAGAATCTACAAAATGTATCCCTAACTTCAGGTTCTGCTAACAAAGATGTATTCATCTTCCAATATCCCCGTCCTCTTACCATAGACCCTGAGTTCACTAATAATACCACCAATGACTTATGGTCAGAGAACAGGTTTACCTCTAGTGCTGCCTGTTTGGGAAGGAAAAAGGAGGAACAAAAAAATAATCTATTCTAGACTAGAAAACAGAGTTTGACGACGTATAGCCAGGATAATTTGTATTTAACACATTCCACACATCCTTTAAGTGAAAATCGGCTATAATATTTTGAAGAACCTTTGAAGTCCAATTTATTATCACCTCTCTTTCTATTCCTACCCTCCAATTGAACAATAGTGCTAAAATTGCATGCTATAATCAATGGTTCAGTCTTTGGGAGGAAGAAACAAATGTTTTTTTTAAAAACTCTGCTCTCTCGTGCTTATATGGAGATGCATAAATATTTACAATTAAAAAAATGTAAAAAACCTCGGATTGTACTCACAGACAGCGCTCTACCAGGTACTATGTCTCGGACACTCAGGATAATTGGAAGTGAACAAAATTCCCACTCCAATATATTTGTTTTCATCCCCTCCCAACCACACGGAAGGGCCATGTTTTCATTCCTTCTGTAATTGAAAAACATTGACATTAGAGGACAAACCACATTCCTGCAATAATACAATTTGCACGTCAGATCAAAAAACCCAAACTTCGAGAATTCCTGGGCACATAAGAAATCCTGAGTTCTAAATTTGAGCAGGCCCAACAGTATGTCTGCAAATAGAAAGATCTCAATAACCTTCAAACCTTATTTGTTCTGTTATCTGTACACAGAGAGTGACCCTAAATCGCGCCCCACGGGCCCATGAAAAATCACAATAGATCTTAGCAGCTGAACGTAAAGGGGAATACACCCCCACCCCGATAGCAGTAAGACCTTAATCCTGAAGGTAAGAGGCCATGGCCAAGGGGGGCGCGTCCCTTCACAAAAACCTCACTACTCTCTCTCTCTGAATCGTAGAGGGAATGCCCTATAGCCAATAGCAGCACGGACCCCAACCCGAAGGCCGACTAAAGGGGTCATCACAATAAAGCCACTCTTTCGCTAGACCTTGTTGGGCCTCACCAGTGAGGTGCAGCTGTACTCCCTACGGCACAGTGAGCAAGGAGTCCATTTCTGGTTTCCCCTATCACTTATAAAATGAGGAAAATGTATGCAAAAAAGAGTAGAGGTGCTCATCCAAGAATGAAAAATACCTCAGTGGGTTTTTTCTATAAGTCTGTTTACCTACTCAGAGAGCAGCCCCTTTTAGCTCATTGGAAATTATTGTAAATTAGACATATTTCCAATTTGTTTAAAGTTACTTACAAAACTCACCAATTTTTACTGGGTGATTTATAAAATAAGGATTGAGTACATGGTCCTATGCTAATTGAGCGACAGTTTGTGTAATTTGCGGTACACCCAAAAGTCTTTCCACTCTCAATATTACGGCCCACAGCCCGCATCTATAAAGCCAGCCTTCAGCCTCATTAAATTAGAGCTAAGATGAAACTCTTAGCACATAGTGACATAAGTAGCACTACATTGCTATTTAATTAACCTCTAAAACCGACACACAGCCGACTTGCGTTTGAAGACGTAGGCTGGCCGAGAGACAGGCAACGTGTAACGTTGCAGCCCAAAAATCCATTGATCTGTCATCCATGTAGCCCTTACGATCCAATCTTGCTATTAAATTGCTAAGATGTCCACCGCGAGCTAGCCCGTAACCCAAATGTTGGCTAAGCCCCACGGCTGCTCCAGAGCACCCGCAATGGCTAAAAACACCCTTACGTGCACTGCACAAGCATCACAAAAGACTGTCAATCTGGTCCCTGAAACTTCCCATGCTGCTGGGGTCCTGGTCAGGAACCCCGCCGGCTCCAAAAATTAACCCTTGCTGATCGGGACCCCTGCGTCAGCTAAATAGTTAGCCGCCGAAAGGGGAATTCAAGACCACCCCCGGCACCTAAAATTAACCCCCTATGCTGGATTTCCAGCCGCAGGTCCTTTAAGGACCTTTACTAAAATATTAACCCCTGCCGCGGGGCTAATATAAGTATCCCCCAGGCATCTAAAATTAACCCGATCACTCATGGGGGTCTATACAGACCCTAATGAGAATACGATTAACCCCCTCAGTCCCATAAGGGTCTATACAGACCCTTATGGGACACTATTTAACCCCATCACTCATGGGGGTCAATATAGACCCTCATGAGAATAAAATGAACCCCCTCAGTTCAAAAGGGGTCTATATTGAACCCTATAGGACAGTATAAGTGCCATGAAGGTCCTCCAGGATCCTCATGACACTATGTCTAAGCACTACACTACACTACACTGTTAGAAACCCCAACAAACCAATACATCTAAATTAACCTCATCTAAGTAATTATCCCCCCATCTAAGTAATAAAACCCCCTTTAATTAGCTGTTTCCAAATCAGGAGTTACAGCCTTTTATATTTGATCTGGATCACACTCTGAAATGCTACTTACGATTGCATGGTTTACAGTTTTGGCTTTCGGCCCGTAAGTTGAGGCCTTGTTCAATTTTATGGCTTTGTAAGTGTAGCAAATCTCAAGCCTGCAGACTTACAGATGCAATATGCTGGCTTGCAATAGAATGAGGCTCTATGTGGAAGAAAAATCTCTCCTTTTCTTATCAAATTTATATTTAATTATCAATTGAATTACTTCTAAAAGCAGAGGTGTATTTATATTTTCTGCTTTCCTAAGCCTCTTAAGATTTGTGGCGCCCCCATTGACCTAGCTGCTACTCCTCCTTGCTATGTTCAAATCATATATTTTTACTAGATACTTATATAGAAAATCATATTTTTCAATGTAATTATACAGAAAGTTAGAAAGTGCCAACTACACTTACAGACAGCATATTCTCTGCATATAGACATTTTTGTGCATATTTCAGCATTATATTGGCAACTTCAGGCAGCCTGCTGCCCCATGAAATCTGCAACCCTAGAACAAAAAAGCCCTTCCAGATAAGGGGGGCCATGGGCTGTTAGAGATTCAAATACCTTTGTACTTATTTGATGTAGAAAGCATTACAGCATAGTGTATGATACGCTCATTTATTACAAAATATACAGGACCCTAAAAGTGGCATGGTTTAGTTATTAGAGTGGCAGAACAGTATTAAGTTCCCTTTATTAAGAGTCATTAATATATTGATAAATTGGGATTATTGAATAATTATTGCCCTGCCTAATTTATATTTTTCTTCACTTCTCAGCAGTGTCTGTCATTTTTAATATTTTTTGCTGTGTATGGTTCTTCTGTTTTAAATGATTTAATAAAAGTGTCCTTTTAGATATATGTTTTTGGAGGTTTCACTTTAAGATTGTAAAAAAAAAATACAGCACCTGTACAGCTGGGACAAATATGAATACCAATAGGCGATTTAGTTAAATATCTATATGTGTGGAGAGAAAAAAACACTACTATCCTAAATAAAGTAGGCTGGAAGCCCAAAGGAATCTATTAAGGAGCAGAGGTGCTCAGTGTTGCAATGTCTTCTGCTGACCGTGCTGTGAAAAACAAAGCAATGATCATAAAATGTGTGAAGTCTGCAGAATTTACACAACAAACAATATATTTATTTCCCACATCTCTCAAAGGTGTCAAAAGACTTGAGCCAATGGTTTTTTTTTTCATTTTGCTGGTAGTTGCAAGTTGCTGAATTGGGAAAAACCTGAACATTCTCACTACTGATTTTTAATTGATGTCCAGTTTATGTTTAATTGCATTGTATAAAGACCACAAGGGTAATATAACTTTATACAACTTTTACACAAACCGAATTTGTATTCCAATCATGCAACTTGTCTTGTGAATAAATATGGGCCTATTAGTAAAATGTATTGTATTTTGTACCATTTTAGATAGTGACTGCACTTCTTTTACTGACTACTTACATCACTGATTTACAGCAATATCAGCCCTATTATATTCAGGCCACCTCTTAAAACATAGCTCGTATTGTAGAAAGTAGGACCTAGCGCCATTAAATTAGTCCCGTAAAGCAGGTCGCTTTTAATCTACTGGCTTGCTGGAAAAAAAGCCTACAGGATGAGCAACGTTGGACTTTCCGGCCGCTAATCCTTTGATCCAGCCCGTAACCGCTACAAATCCAATCATGCTATTAAATTGCAACAAAGTCACTCACGAGCAAGCCCGTAACACACAAGTGGAGTCCAAAGCCCTACGAGTGCTGGGGAGGACTCGCAAGGGGGGTTAAGTCCAATATGTAGCACTTTAATTGTAAATAAAATCGCACTACTGTACTTATATTAAAAGTGAAAGTGATTTTAGGTCTTCAAATTAATAGCACATTATTCTCAAGCCCGCAAATTGGCCCAATAAAATACTTTATTTCATGTATATTTTTTGTGTTATATCAATCCCATAAATCAATGTGTTAATACATATGATGGAACTTGCATTTAATAGAATATCATATTTGCGGCTTTTTTTTTTAAATATTGCATTATGACTGGAATGTGGGTCCGATCGTAACCCTTAATTAAAGCCCATAGGACTTTGTAATCCAACCTCCATTTTTCACTGACATAATGATGACAATCTGTTTCCATTGGCTCCATCTAAAACTGTAACTATGTGTTTGCTTAATTGATCATCAACAAAACCCCAAATCAAACAGCCGAGAACTTGTTTACGGGTTTGCATCTCAAGCTCGTAACTCACAGCCCGCTCTAATTTAATAGCACAGTAACTCTGCCAAAATTAAAGCCTGCAGCCATTGCTAGCTTCATGTTGCACTTACAGGGCTCAAATTCAATAGGGCTGTATGTTTTGAATTATTGGAAATCATACTACCCAAAATGTTTTAGAAACTCTTTAATTTATTGCTTTGTCTAAACAATGATATGCAATTAAGATTCTGCCACAGATTTTAATTTGCCAATTGCATTGGGACCATGGGTATTATATCCAATTGTATTACCTCCTACACATCTTAAAAGTGTGGATAAAATATTAAAAGAAGATCTACAGATTTCTTTACACCTTTTAATACACTCAAGGGATTTAAAAACGACATATTCTTAAAAGGGCAACAAGGCTGTTCCCTTTTCATCTTTGCTTTTGCCTTTTCATTCGTTTTGCATTTTTAAATATGTTCCACCCTTTAATAAGTTTCTCTCCCATGCATTCCATTTTATTTCCCATTCTGCCCAATAATTTTGTTTATTTTTGAATATAGCATTTTTTTACATAGGTGACTAGTACATCTTGTTTTCAACATAAAGCAAATGCAGTAAACATGAAGAGGAGACAAGATGAACCACAAAATCATTTAACTTATTGTGGGCAAAAGAGTGATAGAAGACTCCACCGTACAGTAAATAAATTGTACATCTGTGTTTACATTTGAATGTCTAAAGTAAGTAAAAAAACGTATTACTCACTCAGAATTCCAAGAAATGCAGTTATTGCACTGTATTCTGGGAACTAATTAAAAGGGCATTCAGGGTTATTCTGGATAATTAGAGAGGGAGTATTGATCCAGGGAGGAATCCGATCACCAGTATCTGGGATCAGGAAGGAATTCTTTTTTTTCCCTTTGAGACGACTAGCTAAGTTTCACAGTTTTTTCTGTTTACCTTCCTTTGGATCAATTAATTAACAACTAATTAATTAACAACTAATCTGCATATTGAAGATCAGAGGAGATCTTAAAAGGTTGAACTTGATGGACTGAAAGTCTTTTTTCAACCACAATTACTATGTAACTATGTAACATGGACAGGGATATAACAAATGAGCCTACAAAGGCTTCACTCTTTATTCCAAATACAATTTTAAACATGGCTTAATTTAAGCACATGCCTGCTGTATTACACAGCTTTAAGCAAAGCTCAGGATAGTTTTTCACAAGCCAGGTAACCTACCCATGTACAGCAGTTTCAAGGTTACTACCTCTAGTCAGTGTGGGGCCAGTGCCTAGCTTGTGTAGTAGATTTTATGAGGAGGTAGTTTACCACAACAATCATTTAATTTATGGTGGGCAAAAGAGTGATAGAAGCCTCCACCGTACAGTGGTACAGTAAATAAATAGTAAATTTGTGTTTACATTTGAATATCTAAAGTAAGTTAAAAAACACATTACATGCTCAGAATTCCAAGAAATACAGTTATTGTCCTACATTCTGGGAACCTGGGCAGGAACAGTTCAGATTAAATGGATCTGAAGTGTTCACTCTTGGAAGTAATTCCAAGAAGGGCAAGGGATCGGCCCAAATATTGACTTAGTATTGCACTGCTTACAGGTTCGATCTGCAAGACAAAAAAAGTTTTGTTTCTTTTCAAGGAAGAAGAATTCCCCCACTCAGGAATTCTGCAGACCTGCACAGCTCCAGAGAGGACTGATCCCTGCCCAGCAGACTCAAAACAGCCTTCAGCTCCTGAGAAGACAGCAAGAGACCTGTGCTAAACAGTGGAACCCCAGGAACCAGCAATCTCAAGTATACCATCTCTACAGAGAACAGTGCAGACCAGAAAGATGGAGGCAGCAGCAGGTCCCAGCAGGAATTAGAAACTACAGATGGCCAAGTCTTCTGAGGCACAGACACCAACTTCTGGAAGCAGCAGCAGCTAATCCTGCCCTCCTGCAGCCCAAAGATCCCAAGGGAACAGCGGCCAGGATGAGCTCCCCAATCTGGGCCAATGGATGGGCAGACAATGACTCTACAAGTGAAGAAGGCGGATGGTCAGATCTCTCAGTTGGACAAGGACATTTTTACCAAAAAATTAGTAAAAAACTGTGTCTTCTCAACCTCTGAAGTCACCTTCATACAGGCTTTTTTGGGGTACTCTTCCTAATCACTTTTGTCTCCATTGGAGCCTGCATGAGTTATTAGGAGATGGCGCTGTCTAAATCCCAAGAGCAGCGCCCTCTATAAGTTTTACATGAACTGTCCTATACAGAAAGAGGAACACAAGATTGCAGTGACTATGAGGAACCCCACATTCTACTGACCATGGAAATACTCTAAAATCGTATTCCTTAAAGATGACCCTCAGGTTAGAGATTGTGTTCAACACCTCCTCTCTTCCTTATCCCAAGGGATTTCTCATGGTACACTATGCAGACCAGAATCGGAACTGCAGGGAACACAGCAAGATGTGACATCAGAAGAAGGATTTCACCCAGAAAGTCTGCCTCAATTTCAAAGTCACAGGACATGGGACCAAAGATTGCCCCACGAAAAAGACCTGCAAAATAAGCACAATATAAGCTGTTAGGTGTTAGACTGTCACACACACACACTGGCAGGCAGGCATAGATTACACAAAAAAATTATAAAATAAAATAAATGATGTTCAAAGTTTCCTCAATGATAAAGTATAGGGGGCAAACCGAAAAGCGCATGTGTTCGCCGTTCACGGCGGATGCGAACATGCGAAAATCGCCGCAAATAGTTATCCGGCAAACTGTTCGGGACATCACTAGTGCACAGTGATGTGCAAGGAGCCACATAGAGGAGTCAAAGGTGCCCAATATCCCTACCATGCTGCGCCCCTTCTTTGCATGCAACTGTATGCACAGGACTCTGAGAGACAGTGGCAAGGGATCTGCAGAAGTGGCTATGTCCCATTTCTTTTTATTATCCCTCTGGAGAGGGCTTTGCAGGGACAAGTGGGGCAGCTCTCTTCCTTACAACTGGACCACACTATGGTTCTACCACAAGGTGGGGCAGTTTGTTAGGGAGCACTAGTTCCAGAGCATGAAGCCTGACCTGTGGACTCCAATGTTCATCTCCAGGCTTTTGAAAAGTAGGGACTTTGTGGAGTAAATTCCTGGCCTCCAAGCCAAAAATGCTGAACTTGTTTGGTATAATATTTCATCAAAAAACGGACCAACAGGCACAAGGATACTGCATGGATGGCCATTCAGGAGGGTTTTCCTCTGAGATAGATTATTTGCACAAGACAACTCTGCAGATAGAGGCACTACCCTAGAGGCTGTTTCACATAAGACCCATCTCTGGATGCATTTTGGCAATGCCCTTTTTCACAGGCCTTGTTGGAAAGCCTTGAGGATGAACTGTTTGCAGAGGACATATCTATCTTATCACTTAGTACTTATTGGACTGTTTCCTGGCACACACCGTGTTGGGGCCATTCAAGATGCTTGGTGCCTCCTGGACTTGTTCAGCATGCCTTTTGGTTTGCCAGAAACCACCGGATCCTGAAGAGGAACATGATGACCATCCAGTACTGTCGTAGACTGATTCTAAGCCTGCTAAGAGACTATTCCATCCTTGACAGTCCTGAGGAGGAGGACTAAAACCACCCCTGTCCCTGTCCCAAGTTTAGTCCTTTGACCCATCACCTTCACTGCCCCCTTCAGCCAACTTCCCCATGTCCGCCATGTCCACCCCCATTCCATCCCCTCATCCCTAGGTGTTTCTATTTCTGTGCAATTGTAATAATAAAGGTTAATTCATGTATTTTGTATTAAGATTTTCAGCGTAATTACAAAACAAGTGTCAACAAACAAATAAAGGAAGACACAGAGGCAAAATACAATTGATTATCAAAAATACATAGTGTTTTCTAATGGATCTGGAGCAGAAGGGAGCATAACTCTACGATTAAATTAAAGTATTAAGAGCTTTATCCCAGAGAGATAATTTGAGGTTAATATTTTTCCCCAACCTTTGTTTACCTGTCCATAATGGAATTTCCATGATGGAATTTTACCAATTTTCCTATTAAGCGCAATAAGTAATTTTGCCACAAGTAAAACATGAACAACCATTCCTCTGATTTTACAACCCATATTGCTTGGAACCATATGAAACAGGACCAGTTCCAGGGTTAGCTCAATATAGCTATTACTAATGTAAGAAATTTGGTCTAAACATTTTTTCCAAAGCTTCTGAATTTCAGAGCAACTCAACCACATATGAACCCATCTGGTCACATACTCTCCAACAATTGCTTGCAGGTTCTTTCAGAGGTATTTTATTTAATTATTCAGGCACCATATGCCTTTTTTGAATAATCTGAAATTGTAGTTTTAGTTTTAGTTATTTCAAAAGCTCTAAATCACTCACAGAATGCCACTGTGTATTTAAATATTTTTCCTATCTTGTCATTCCACTATTTTTTTCTAAGGAGGAAGTGGATTCAATAATTTTCAAACAATTTAAAATGCTTTGAATGAAATCTCCAGTATATTTTTTTCAAAGGGAGTCTATTAAAGAGTTATATTTTAACCATAATTCTTTAGGTATTTGGTTGCGTTCAACGACATCTTTAAATGATCTGATAGAATTATTAGTATACAGATCAGATAAATATTTCAGATTCCAAAAATCCCACCTCATTCTCTGTGGCAAAGGAATAGAATCTAAAATAGCTTGTATCAGAGTTATAAAAGATTAAAAAAGGCACTAATCTTCTCCTTTCATTAGAGCTGTACCAATTTTTAACACAGATTCTAACCACTAGTGGTAAGCTTGTAAGGGTTTTCTTGTCTAATGGTTTATACCATATTAAATAGTCTATATTCACATTCTTTGAAAGAGTTCTCAATCTCTAAGAATTTCAAATTAGGTCTTCAAAGTAGAGTCTTAAGAATTTATATAGGACTATTGCTTCCAAATAGTCAATTATATGTGGAGATGACAAGCCTCCCCTAACAAATTTCCTCTTAAGTGTTGTAGTACTAATACATGGCTCTTTCCCCTCTATTAATAAAATAATCAATAGTTTCTTCAGTATCTTATTTGATATCTGTAGTGGAATGCTTCTTCTCAGATAAGTTAACTTGGGCAAAATTAACATTTTAATTGTTGCGATTCTACCCATCCAGGTAAAATTCAATTTATTCCAGTTAGTTAAAATAGAGTTAATATGATTAAATAATTTTTACAATGCTTTTATAGAGTGTGAACCAAACTTGCCGAAGCAGAATTCATTTAAAGTCAGCTCCATAAAATCCAAATTCACTCTATGAAAGGCCTTCTCGGCATCAAGTAATAGAGCAACTAAAGGGATCTTCATATCGTTTGAAAATGAAAATAAATCTATAACTTTACATGTATTATAGGTACCTTGTCTAGATTTTAGGAATCCAGATTGATCAGTATCGATCAATTCCTTCAAGAAGAAATTGATTCTTGACCCAATATCTTTTAATAGATTTTTATGTCCGTATTTAATAAAGATATTGGTGTATATTATTGCACTAGTTAGTAACTGCACTAATGGAAGCTTCTAGCATTTCTGCTGGAGCATATCCCAAATTTGTAATTTCATTGAATGTATTCTTAAGATGGTTAATCAAAGATCACATATAATAATTGTCAAACTACGAGACGTCGTCAAGCTTTGCGTGGTGCGTACGACTTAGCGATGAATGCCAAAGGCGCTCATCGCTGCGAGTCTTGCATAGCGAGGCAAGCCGTTAAATCGGAGCACTTAGGCGATGAGCGCTGAAGGCGCTCATCGCCTACGAGCCTCGCTTTGCGAGCCGTTAAGGCACTACGACTTGCAGCACAAAAGCGATTAGCACCAAAGCCGCTCATTGCCTGTGTGCCTCGCATTGCGAGGCGAGCCCTGAAGGCAATGAAACACGAGGGACGTAGACACAAAGGAGCGCCAATCACACATTGAAACATGCAGGACTTCGTAAATGCAGGATCGACTTAGGCTGCAAGCAGTTGACCAACGAGGGACAACGCTCTTTGGGTTTACCCTTCTTTAGGAACACATTACCTGTTTATGTTTTGTAGTTATGAATGTAAAAGAAGAATAGCAAGGGAACGGAAGCAGAGATGGAGAGATGCACAGACCCCTGAGACTTCCCAATGCTTAAGAGAAGACCAACAGAGACTTTTAAATAAAAGAAAATGACTAAGAAGGCACAAACTCATTGTGCTGGAGCTTCAAAGAAAAGAAAAAGTAAACAAAAAAAAGCCTGTAAAACATTGCCTAATGACCCAATATTGCCTCATGACACCAATGTTCATACAGATGACACCAATGTAGATATAGTAAGTTGTAATGATATCTATGTTGAGGAAGCTCACGATAGTGCTTTATTTACAGCACTAACAGTAGACACTCATTATTGTGGTTTAATGAATGTGGTTTGTCAGTTTTGTGGGGCCTATCATTTTCTGAAGGAAAGACCAACTGATGGAGAGTTTAATAGTTGATGTCAGAAATTAAAGGTAAGACTTCCAGAAAGACACACATTTCATGAATATTTACAAAGTAAAATGATTAATCCAAAATTTCCAAATGATACCAATAAAAAAAAAAAAAAAAAAACATTAGGTCTTATAACAGTGCAATTTAATTTGCTTCTATTGGTGCAACATTAGCAGAAAATGTCCCAGGACATGGTCCTTACTGTTTTAGGTACAAGGACAAATTTACCACCGGACTTCACATTTATACCCAGAAGCAGGAGAGCAAAGAAAATTTGCAGAGTTATATGTCCTTGATACAATGGAAGCTGTTGAACAATGAATGATGATTCCTGAAAATAAACAATGCTTACACAGTCTTTGAACCGCTCAATAACATTATGGACAATAACCCATATAGTCAAGCATACAAAAAAATTACCAGAGGTTAACAAAGAACAACAGGCACATATGCAAATAAATAAATTACCAATGCCAAGAGTAAATATGGTTCCCAAAAGAGATCGCCATACTGATCAAAGATGATATAATTTACTAACAGCAAATGAGGTTGCCATGGTCTTTAAAAATGATTGGGAACCATCATTTGAGTGGGATATTGGAATATATCCATGCAATGAAGACCAACCTTTTATAAACATAAATATTTGAAGTAGTAATTTGGATCCAATGACATATCCCATTTTCTTTCCAAATGGTGAGCCAGGATGGCAACCGAAATTACAATTGCAAAATTATCGCAATAGTAAAGTTCTTGTTAGAAACAATCAGCCTTATTAAATTCCTGCCTCGTAAATAAAAGGCTTATACTTAAACCCTACGTACTGCAAAATTTCTCAAAGTTACACTTTTTCAGCCAATCAGAAGGCGCCATTGACAATTTCCTTCCGGAAAAGGCTCCGGGAGGCTCATTAGCATCAGACCTCCGTTAGTTTTTTGGGTTTTTTTAGAGCGCGGATGGTTCCAGGGCCCAGCCGGGGCTGAAGAGGAGGAGGCCAGGGGACATCGCGGGGAGGTAAGTTGAATGTATATTTATATGTTTATATGTTTATTTTATTTCGTGTCTGTATATTGTATTAATGTATTGTGTTTTTTTTAACAGGGCCGCGCAGGAGAAGAAAAGAAGAAGGACGGGACATGCTGGAAAGGTGAGTAGAGTATTTAGAATGTGTATAATGTTTATTTATTTTATGTTAATGTTTTGTACTCCTTTTTTTATTTTGTTTTACCTCTAGGTTTGTGATCTAAAGGGAAGAAGAAAAGAAGAAGGACGGGACATGCTGGAAAGGTGAGTAGAGTATTTAGAATGTGTATAATGTTTATTTATTTTATGTTAATGTTTTGTACTCATTTTTTTGTTTTGTTTTACCCCTAGGTTAGTGATCTAAAGGGACATCTTAAAGGTAAGTGGTTTTAATTATTTTATCTTAGAATTAGGGTCTGTGTATGTAGTTAGGATTGTAATTATTTTATTTTAGCTTAGAATTAGGGTCTGTGTATGTAGTTAGGATTTTAATTATTTTATTTTAGCTTAGAACTAGGGTTTCTGTATGTAGTTAGGATTTATTGTATATTAGTTAGATAAGGGGATGTATTTGATATAGTTAGGATTTATTGTATATTAAATAGATTGTATGTTAGATAGATAGGGGGTATTTTATCTGTATTATATGTAATGTATTGTATGTAGTGATGTCGCGAACCTAAAATTTTCGGTTCGCGAACCTCCGCAAATGTTCGCGAACCGGCGAACATCGGGGAACCGCCATAGACTTCAATGGGCAGGCGAATTTTAAAACCCACAGGGACTCTTTCTGGCCACAATAGTGATGGGAAAGTTGTTTCAAGGGGTCTAACAACTGGACTGTGGCATGCCGGAGGGGGATCCATGGCAAAACTCCCACGGAAAATTACATAGTTGATACAGAGTCTGGTTTTAAGCCATAAAGGGCATAAATTACCTAACATTCCTAAATTGTTTGGAATAACGTGCTTTAAAACATCAGGTATGATGTTGTATCGATCAGGTAGTGTAAGGGTTACACCTTACATGACTGGGGGTCTATAGGTGACATTAGTACTGACCTTTATCTGACTGGGTGTCTATAGAGTGACATTAGTACTGACCTTTATATGACTGGGGGTCTATAGGTGACATTAGTACTGACCTTTATCTGACTGGGTGTCTATAGAGGGACATTAGTAATGACCTTTATATGACTGGGGGTCTATAGAGGGACATTAGTACTGACCTTTATCTGACTGGGTGTCTATAGAGGGACATTAGTAATCACCTTTATCTGACTGGGTGTCTATAGAGGGACATTAGTACTGACCTTTAGCTGACTGGGTGTCTATAGAGGGACATTAGTACTGACCTTTAGCTGACTGGGTGTCTATAGAGGGACATTAGTACTGACCTTTATCTGACTGGGTGTCTATAGAGTGACATTAGTACTGACCTTTATCTGACTGGGTGTCTATAGAGTGACATCAGTACTGACCTTTATATGACTGGGGGTCTATAGGTGACATTAGTACTGACCTTTATCTGACTGGGTGTCTATAGAGGGACATTAGTAATGACCTTTATATGACTGGGGGTCTATAGAGGGACATTAGTACTGACCTTTATCTGACTGGGTGTCTATAGAGGGACCTTAGTAATGACCTTTATCTGACTGGGTGTCTATAGAGGGACATTAGCACTGACCTTTATATGACTGGGGGTCTATAGGTGACATTAGTACTGACCTTTATCTGACTGGGTGTCTATAGAGGGACCTTAGTAATGACCTTTATATGACTGGGGGTCTATAGGTGACATTAGTACTGACCTTTATATGACTGGGGGTCTATAGGTGAAATTAGTACTGACCTTTATCTGACTGGGTGTCTATAGAGGGACATTAGTAATGACCTTTATCTGACTGGGTGTCTATAGAGGGACATTAGTACTGACCTTTAGCTGACTGGGTGTCTATAGAGGGACATTAGTACTGACCTTTATCTGACTGGTTGTCTATAGAGTGACATTAGTACTGACCTTTATATGACTGGGGGTCTATAGGTGACATTAGTACTGACCTTTATCTGACTGGGTGTCTATAGAGGGACATTAGTAATGACCTTTATATGACTTGTAGACTTTACACTACACTAAAATGTTTTACTTTTTACTCTGCAGTTATATATCTGGATTACTGCTCATTGGCTGCCAGCGATAGCACTCTCAAAGCAGTTACAAATCTAAATCACTTTATTATGCTCTGAGACCTGAATACATTTTTTAATTTACACTGCACAAAAAAAATTATATATTTAACACTTTACTTATATATCTGTCTTTGCGATGAGCGCCGAAGATTTATCGTTGCAAAGCACGAAACATGAAGGACACGAGGGAAGAGACTCACAATGAGCGCCGAAGGTCCTCAGAGTACAAAAAGCATCACATTGTGTGGCAAACAGCATTGCCATGGCTTCAAACTTTTTTATTTATTATTATTGCCCCATCATTTGTGCCAGGCAAGTCGCTAGGGATATAATATAACATAATGCAATACAATATTATACAGTACACATGGGTGTTGGAACTGGGAGGGGGTAAGGGGTAACCCCCCCCAGATTTCTTATCGTATGTATGTATGCGTATAGAAGCTAACAGGGGAGGAGAGAGGGGGAGGTAACACAGGGGAGAGGGAGAGGAAGACACAGGAGAGGGGAGAATGGAAGGAAGACACAGTGGAGAGGGGGAGGAAGACACAGGGCAGAGGGGGGAAGAGAAACAGGGTAAGGGAGAGGTGAGGGGAAGAGACACATGGGAGGGGGGAGAGACACAGGAGAGAGTGGGGGGTAGAGACACAGGGGAGAGGGGGGGAGAGACTAATGGGAGGGAGTGGTGAGGAGACACCGGGGAGAGAAAAGGGGGTAAAGACACAGAGGAGGGGGGGAAGAAACACAGGGGAAGGGAGAGGGGGTAGAGACACAGGGAGAGGGGGGAAGAGACACAGGGGAGAAGGGGGAAGAGACACAGATGAGGGGGGAGAGACACAGGGGAGAGGGAAGGGGGGAAAGACACAGGGGAGGGGGGAAAGAAACACGGGAAGGGAGAGGGGAGTAGAGACACAGGGGAGGGGGGAGTGACACAGGGAAGATGGAAGGGGGAAAAGACACAGGAGAGGGGGGAAAGAAACACTGGGGAAGGGAGAGGGGGTAGAGACACAGGCAAGGGTTGGAGAGACACAGGGGAGAGGGGGGGGAGAGAGACACATGGGAGGGAGTGGGGGGGGAGACACAGGGGAGAGGGGGGGGAGAGACACATGGGAGGGAGTGGGGGGGAGACACAGGGGAGGTCTTCTGCTTTATTATTATTCTTATTATTATTACTATATAATGTGTAGATGTACCGGCTGGGCATGCTCTTCTACATTATTATTATTATTATTATTATTATTATTATTACTACTATATAATGTGTAGATGTACCGGCTGGGCATGCTCTTGAGCATTATTATTATTATTGTTATTATTATTATTATTATTATTATTATTAATATATAATGTGTAGATGTACCGGCTGGGCATGCTCTTCTACATTATTATTATTATTATTACTATATAATGTGTAGATGTACCGGCTGGGCATGCTCTTCTATATTATTATTATTATTATTATTATTATTATTATTATTATTATTATTATTATAATTATTATTATTATTACTACTATATAATGTGTAGATGTACCGGCTGGGCATGCTCTTGAGCATTATTATTATTATTGTTATTATTATTATTATTATTAATATATAATGTGTAGAGGTACCGGCTGGGCATGCTCTTCTACATTATTATTATTATAATTACTATATAATGTGTAGATGTACCGGCTGGGCATGCTCTTGTGTATTATTATTATTATTATTATTATTATTATTATTATTATTACTATATAATGTGTAGATGTACTGGCTGGGCATGCTCTTGTGCATTATTATTATTATTATTAGTAGTATTTTACTAATAATAATAATAATAATAATAATGCACAATAGCATGCCCAGCTGGTACATCTACACATTATATAATAATAATAATAATAATAATAATAATAATAATAATAATAATAATAATAATAATAATGCATGCCCAGCTGGTACATCTACACATTAAATAGTAGTAATAATAATAATAATAATAATAATGCACAAGAGTCCTTCAGCACTGCACTGGACACTGAATAAACTTGCCTAGCTATGGTTTTCCCTATTGATGCAGTATCATCCAAACTGTCCCTCCTCTCAGTAAGACTGCAAGTTACTTATGATTCCAAAATGGCTGCTGTCCATGAGCTGAAAGGGTGTGGAAGGGAGTGTATGCTGCTGATTGGCTGGAATGTGTCTGCTGACTGTGACATGCAGGGTCAAAGTTTGCTCAATGATAAAGTATTGGGGGCGGGTCGAATCTCGCATATGTTCGCAGTTCGCCGCGAACGCGAACATGCTATGTTCGCCGAAAAAAGTCAGCCGGCGAACTATTCGCGACATCTCTAATTGTATGTAATGTATTGTATGTAATATAATGTATTGTATGTAATGTATTGTATGTATGTATTGTGTATGTCTGTCTTTCCTTTCCAGGTGTGAATTTTTTTTTCTGTAGTCGGGGGGGGGGGGGGGGGGATTTGTACTGTATTTTTTTTATTTTCTGTAATGTAGTTTTTTTTATTTTTGGTGACTCAGGTTTTTTTATTTTCTGTAATGTAGGTTTTTTTATTTTCTGTAAGGTAGGTTATTTTATTTTTTGTAAGGTAGTTTTTTTATTTTTTGTAATTAGAGTTGTGGGGAGGTTTATTAGGGGATAGGTAGTGTAGGTAGGTAGTGTAAGTGTTAATAGATTAGGGGGGTTAGTTTAGATTTAATGGTTTATCGGGGGTTATAGTGTAGTGTTTGTAGTTAGTGTCATGATGGTCCTTGTGGACCGTCATGGCACTTATGTGGTTAATGTTAGGGTTTTAATAGCCCCATAAGGGTCATAATATACACTTATGGGACTGATGGGGTACATAGAGGCTCTGTATTGACCCCCATTAATTATAGAGTTTATTCAGTGCTTATGGGGGTCTGTATTGACCCCCATGAGTTATAGGGTTAATAAAGTGCTTATGGGGGTCTGTATTGACCCCCATGAGTGACAGGTTTAATTTAGGACTTATGGGGGTCTGTATTGACCCCCATGAGTTATGGAGTTAATTAAGTGCTTATTGGGGTCTGTATTGACCCCCATGAATTATAGGGTTAATTAAGTGCTTATGGGGTCTGTATTGACCCCCATGAGTTATAGGGTTTATTAAGCCCTTATGGGGGTCTGTATTGACCCCCATGAGTTATAGGGTTAATTAAGTGCTTATGGGGGTCTGTATTGACCACCATGAGTTATGGGGTTAATTTTAGTTGCCTGGGGTTAATATTTTTTAGTGCGAGTCCTTTCAGGACCTTTACTGTCCTTTAAGGAGCCGCGAGGCGGGAAATAAAAAAATTAAAATGCAGCTGGGTCACGATCGGTGCCGCAAGAGGTTTATGTGGGGACACTTTGGGGGTGCCGATGGGGACCCCCAGCACAGAGGGGGGTTAATTTTAGGTGCCGCGGCCGGGATTAGTAATAGTGTGCCGCGGGCCCTTTAAGGAGCCGCGGCGGGGAATTTTAAATTTTTAAATGCAGTGGGGGCCTGATCTATGCAGATCGGGGACCCTCCGCTGCATGGGGTTAATGTGGGGACACTTCGGGGGTCCCGATGGGGACCCCCAGCATAGAGGTGGGTAACATTTTTTTCCCGTGGCCGGGATTGTTAATAGTGTGCCGTGGGCCCTTTAAGAAGCCGCGGCGGGGAATTTAACATTTTTAAATGTAGCGGGGGCCTGACCGGTGCCAATCGGGGACCCCCGCTGCAACGGGTTAATGTGGGGGTGCTGCAGGGGTCCCGATAAGGGGGATATGTATAGGGAGCAGGGGGAGCCTCCCACGGCTGTCTTGGGCTGCTCCAAGGCAGCACGTAGAGGCTTTAGGATCCCTTGCTGGCACTTTTTGTGCCCATAGGGATTCTTCCAGGATGCGAGAATCACTCGTAGATTTAAGGCTGCGTGTGACTACGTAGCTCTTTCGGAGCCTAGTCTCGGCCATTTTTCAAAGTCATCTCGCAAAGCAGGCTGCGAGGGATTAGGTCCTCGCAAACAGCAAAAAAAATGCCTTTTGCGAGGACAGAGAGAACTACGAGGGAGAATTTAATGAGGCCCAATATTTCTATGCTGGAATATAAAGTGACGCAAACTGCTATTTGGGATCATTTTAATCCTATTTTATGTGGGGGGAAACTTACACAACAAAGGATTATTGATTCCTTTCTACAAGTCGAAGCAAATAATGTAAATTTTGTAAAATTTCAACAAAACAAGCTTTGAGTAGAACAATATTGTGAATTGATGGATTATGTCGCTGAATTGGCTGCAAACAGAGACATTCCTGCTGGAGGAGCAATGATTTTGCCATACTCTTTCCAAGAATCTCCTCACAATATGCGAGAAAGATACAATGATGCCATGGCTTTTGTGACTAAATTCGGCAAACCAGATGTATTCATTCATTGATGTATACCCTTTGTATAAAAGAAGGACAAACCTCTATTATTCGTGGCCAAAAGGTCGATAATAGATATGTGGTTCCATACAATCCACATTTGCTGATGAAGTACAATGCACACATCAATGTGGAAGCTTGCACTTCTATTAAATCCATCAAATATGTGTATAAATATATATTTACAAAGGATATGATGCAGGAACTGTTGTTGTGCAAGGTGCACAAAATGAAAAGGAAAATCCAATTTTAGATGATGAACTTTCATTGTATTTAGACTTTCGCTATGTAAGTGCTCCAGAAGCAATGTGGTGTCTTCTCAAATTTGAGATGCATTATCGGTCACATGCTGTGTATCGATTAGCTGTCCATTTGCCACAAAATCAATTAGGGAATTAAAGAAATGCTTTAGCAGAAAGTGAACATAGAGCAACAACACTTACTGCTTGGTGTCAATTAAATTGTCAGGGAACTGAGGCCAGAAAATTTTTATACATTGACATTCCATATCACTATGTATTCTAAATGGCCAATAGCAACAACCCAAAAAAGGTAATCATAAAATTATCCAACAAATGTATACCGTTAGTCCAAGAGAAATTGAACGTTTCAGTTTAAGATTACTTCTTTTACATGTTCCCGGTGCACAAAGTTATGAACATTTACACACAGTGAATGACATAGTTTATGATACTTTCCTATTAGCTGCAAGACATCAAAACTTCATAGCAGATAATACAGAATGGGAAAGGTGTCTGGAAGAAGCAGCACTATGTCAAATTCCAAAGCAAATGAGAGAACAATTTTCTTTCATTTGCATCTTTTGCAATGTACCTGATGCATTAGCTTGTGGAAACATTTAAATTACATATGTGTGAAGAATTCTTGAAATGTTACAATGAGACCATTGCACTAAAGCATTAATGAAAATTCAGGAAATCTTTCTTTGCCATTGATTAAATTGTGCAAATTTTAATCTGCCTGATCCAGGAATTATAGATGAAATTAATTTTGACGAGTATGACACTGCGATTGAATACTAAAAACACAAGAACAAATTGAAACTTTAAATGCATTACAATTGGAAGCATTTAACTCCATCACAAATGTAATAGACGGTGACATGCTCAAAGAGCGTTATTTCTATCTAGATGGCCCTGGTGGATCAGGAAAAACGTATCTATATAATTTATTGATGAGTTGCATTCGAGCATAGGGTCAAATAGCACTGATATTTGCAACAACAGGAATTGCCACACTTTTGTTAAAAGGTGGTAGAACTGTGCATAGTGGATTTAAACTGCCAGTTCCCATTCTGGAAACATCGGTGTCGGATATTTGAATGAATTCATTACAAGCCAAACATTTTCCAAAAGTAAATTAATTATAATAGATGAAGCAACAATGATGTCATGCCCTGCAATTTATTGATCGATTATTACAATAACTTATGGGTAATGATTTGCCATTTGGTGGAAAGTTGATGTTAGAAGGAGATTTTGGCAAACATTACCTGTTGTGCCACATGGAAATAGGACTGACATCATTGAAACATGTAAACTGTGGAAAATATTTACACACCTTAAATTAGAAATACATATGAGATCTGAAGGCCAAAATCAATTCAATGATTGGCTCAGATTAGACAAGGAAAACATCAAAAAATAACTAATTTACCTGATGATACTGTTGAAATTCCCTCAGAAATTATTTGCAAAGAATCACTAATATCAACAATCTTCCTCAATACCATCAATAACGAGCATTACTCAGACATTGCAAGCAAAGTCATATTGACATCAACAAATGTAGATGCCTTGAATCTAAATAATGACATTTTAAAATTAATCAATGCACCCCAAATAAACTATTACATTGCAGATTCTGTTCTGGCTGATGACAAAGACAGTGAATCTAACTTTCTTATGACATTTATTAATTCTTTAACTCCCCCTGGAATGCCACCACATATTTTGCAGCTTAAAGGGGCAATTGTCATGCTACTGAGAAATATGAATTGCAAAAAAGGTCTTTGTAATGGGACCAGATTAATTGTGAAGGATTTAAAGGATCATTTTATACATGCAGAAATTATGATTGGTACCCATAAAGGTGAACCAGTTCTTATATCAAGAATTGATTTGGCTCCAAGTGAGAGTGGTTTGCCTTTTGGCCTTCAAAGGAGACAATTTGCCATTATCATGGCATTTGCAATGACCATTAATAAATCCCACGGCTAAACTTTTAAGTCTGTGGGTATGTTTTTGAAGGAACCTGTCTTTGCACATGGACAACTCTATGTTGCATTTTAAAGATGCAACAATCCAGAGGAAATTAAAGTTCATATTGAAGTCAAGGTGATTTATTGGAGGATGGACACATTTATAGCAAAAACATTGTGTACTATGAGGTTCTGTAAACATAGAGAACAGTGTTTTTTTTTACATTTTATGTCACTCTGACTCATTTTAGAGGATCACTATTTCTCTAAGAAACAATATAAAATGGCGAAAAAACATAGATAACAGTGGTTTTACTTCCAGGATGAACTTTTATGTCACTGGGACTCATTTTAGAGGACCTCTATTTCACATAGGAAACTGTATGTGCCATTTTATGAACTACAACAACAACAACAAAAAGTTCAAAACAAAAACAACAACAATAAACAGTGGTTATATCCCATAAACAAAATTGCAAGGCTGCTGGGCTCTTTTTAAGGGAACCACTTGGACATACAAAAAACAAACAAACAAGCAAAGTATTCATATATAACAACATTAAAAAAGGAACACTTCTCTTATATCAAAGAAGATATACCACAACAAATATAGAGAGCAGTGGTTTTATTTAGAGGACGGAATTTTATGTCACTCAGACTCTTTTTAGAGGACCACTATTTCACTAAGAAACTCTATAAAATGGCAAAAAACATAGAGAACAGTGTTTATACCCCAAGAACAAACTTTGATGTCTGGCGGTCTCTTTTTAGAAGACCACTATTTCACATAGTAAACTCTATGTGCCATTTTAAAGAACTACAAAAATAACAAAAAAAAAATAAAGAAAAACAAAGACAAAGTAACATATTGGAATGTGTTAAACGTTACCTTTTTACATGATTGGCCTCTCAAAACAATTAGGCGGCATTTTTGTACAATTCAAGGTTAAATGTTAGTATTTTAAGTTACTATTTGGGATGTTAACATTGTATTTTAAAAGGTGTGCAAAGTTGTTTCATTGTATATAATTAAGGATTTATGTTAGTAGGAGGATAACAATTTGTTAATAAATTGAAATGTATAATTAAATACAGAGTATTGATTCAGGGAATAATCCGATCGCCAGTTATTGTGGTCAGGAAGGAATTAATTTTTTTCCCTCTTTGATACAATTGGCTAAGTTTCAATTAGTTTTTTTTTTTACTGTTTGCCTTCCTCTGGATTCAATACCTATGTGGTTTACCAGTACTTTAAATACAAAGTTGAATGTTACAAAGCATTAGGTAATGGTTGCAAATACTTTTTCAGAGAAAGTTGACCTATTCTTATGTTACTCATGCATACCTATGAATTAAAAATGTTAGTATTAAAAAAAAAAAAGGTTCAATATTGTTTCAAATATAAGTTGCATGTTACAAAGTATTATGTAATGGTTTATAATACATATTCATCAAAAATGTAGCCATTGTTATATTTTTCTTGCATACATGAGAATTAAAATAGTTAATATTGTTAAAAAATGATTGTTTACCTGTTGGTAAAATACAAGTTGAAGGTTAAAAAAATATATATTTTTTATAAATGTTGTACTTTTTTGGAGATAAGAGATAACATTGTGTGGCAAACAGCATTAAAATGTTATTGCCGCATCATTTTTGACGGGCAAGTCGCTAGTCCGGAAAATGTTTTGTAAAAATTATTAGTAAATACGTCTGGACCAAGGATTTTGTTGGTTTTAAGAGCAGAAATGCAGTCTTTTACTTCCTTGGTTGGTATTTCTTCCTCTAATTTTAAACATTCTTCTTCCGATAGCTTGGGTAAACTTAGATTAAAAAAATTCCCTTATGTGTTCCTAAGAGGCTTTATTGAAATTTGGAGTATTCTCCAATTTGTATAGCAATTTATAATAGTTCAAAAATATATTACCTATGTCTTTAGGAGTACATTGTAAATTTCCATTAAGATCATACATTTTTTGAATTCTTTTATTGGTCATTGTTTTTTTCACTTGATATACCAACATTTTACCCGCTTTATTTTTTTTTTTGCCAGAGCCATAACTTCTTATCTACTTATAACTGTAAAATCATTCTTATCTGGGCTTGAATCTCAGCTAATTTTATTGATAAGTCAGAATTTGGAGAAAGTTTGTTTAAAGTTTCCAGTTTATTTAATTTGATGTACAGTTCTCTGAGGGAGGTACCTCTCCTTAACGTTCCTTGCTGCCAGAGAAATTAAGAGGCCTCTCGTTTATGCTTTTTGTGTGTTCCACTCAATAATTTAAAGATCCTGAGTTTTCATTAATTCTTAAAAAATCCTCCATTTGTTTTTCTACTTCCCCCTGTCTTGGGTTGATTAAAAAAGTGGGGGATCAATTCTACAGTATAGTTCATCCTTGAATTACTTAGAAATATTATTAAATTATAATTTTACACAGACATGGTCTGAGAGTGATATTAACCCAATTTTAATTTTAATAATCTTGCCCAGTGTTGTCTGTTCTAACAGGAAATAATTGATTCTAGTATAAGTGTTATGGCGTTGAGAGTGAAATCTGTAGTCTAACTCTTTTGGTTCTCAATTCCTCAAAAAGATTATATTTTATTAAACTCTCATGAAAATTTCTGGACATCCTAATTAAAGTTAATTCATGTATTGAACAGTATTTTTTGTTTATCTGTAATGCATGTTGATATTTGTGTTGTGTGTATGAATAAAGGATGATTTATATATTTTGCTGTATTTGTACCGTAATGCATAAACTATACTGTATGAATAAAGTTTGAAGCTTTTTATTCGGCCATCATCACGCCTCTACAAAATAAAGTATGAATGTTTTTTGTTGAATTATATATAATATATAAACTGTGTATATATATATATATATATATATATATATATATATATATATATATATATATATATATATATATATATATTTATTTATTTATTTAATAGTTTTAATAAAAAAATTACTGTGGGTGGGTTTTCTTGCTTTGTGCATAAACCATCCTGGGATTTACTTAAAGCTGTCTTATACAGCAGGCATATGCTTAAATGGATCCATGAATACAATGGTATTGGATTAAATAGTGAATCCTTTGTAGGCTTATTTGCATGATCCTGCCCATCTTCTCAGAATGTAGTGAAATAACTTTCGTTCATATATATATATATATATATATATATATATATATATATATATATACACACACATACACACAGGGAGTTAACAACCTTGCTGTTGAGCTGACATTCATAAAACTGACAATTTTATATATAGTGCCTTGAATGTTGGAGAGTTTCTCAAGCTTACAGACTAAAGGGTTAATGAAACAAAAGGTAAAGTAATTAAAGCAAGAAACAAGGCTTTGACATGTATTTGAAAAGACAGTAGAGCATTAATTAATGATTAATTCTGTGGGAGTAGAGTGATGGTGTATGAGGCTGTATGTCTGGAGGTAAAAGAAATTAAGGTGAGTGGAACTGAGAAAGATATTAGTTGGCCAGTGCTTCTGTTTAGGTGGATGGTGTGGATGGTATGAGGTACAGTGTTACTGGCTGAGCCCTTGAAGAAGTGACTGCTTAGTCCTGATGGTGAATGGAGTATATAGAAAAAAGGAGATATGATCTAAATCTATAATATCCTTGGTGCTTTACACCACTATGTTCTGAACAAAATAAATAACTTTAATAGGATGTATTTTATCTGGAAATAATGCATATATAAATAATGCATATATAATACTATATAAAATTAGTGCACTATAAAGTAAATCCCTTAATGTGAGTGTGGATTAATGTTACCATGAATATTAATCTCTAATAAAGGAAGACACCCTAAATAAAGGGTTGAATGCCTATAGCTCTGATGGTCACAAGTGATTAATCCTCATATATCAGAATAAACTGACACTCTTAAAAAAATCAGGATATACTGATAATCATAGGATTTAGTAAAAGTAATCTATATAAAAAGCACTATTCAAAAACATATAAAAAACAAAATACTGAGTAGGACAGAGATCCTAAATAAACTGGAGGCTCAATATAAATATCTATATGCTATCAATATGCTATCAAAGACACTTGGGACAAAAAACAACAAATGATACCAAAAGCCGCAGATAACATATAACAGTATTAGTGTATTGGCAACTGGTTGCCACACTTAATATACTTGCTGTTCAATTGCCACTCTTTATATGTATCCATATAACTTGTTATATGCTGGCCTCTCTGGCTTATAAAGCCAGTTTACTTCCGGGTTCCGATATGTGCATCCCGTAATTGTGTCTTAAACGCGATGACGTAACTCCATCAACTTAACCGTGTCATTGCGCTATTGTATAATAATGTAACTTTATTAGATCATTGGTGAACATATTCAAAGGGTTCCTAAAAGGGTTCCACAATTTTTACACCACACTTGGCATATTTAGGTCATTCCTGTGTACCGTCTAGGCACCTACTCTCTAAAGTATATCCCTTCTCTATCCAAAATTACCCCTCTGGTTCTTCTATTTTTGGATAATATAATGACAAGAAACAAACCAGAAAGATGAGGTTAGCTATATGTAATGGTATATCCAGAAGATATCTGTAACTGATCAGATTATTGCTTATCTTTGTCTAGTTTGGTAACTGAGTAAGCTGGCAAGCATAGGATGTTATGGAATTCATCAGAGACCTCAATACTAATCATTCTTGTGACATCATAATGCAGTCAAAACTATATACATTGGAGCAGGACTGAAAGAACTATCATTTACTTGTTAGCTAGCTCAACTACTCCAGACAAGGGCATGGTGGACATCCTACATGATTTAATATCTCAAGAGATACAGGGAGGAGCATTGGAAGCAGGACACAATAGTGAGAAGAACCCATTTTAATCACATATTGTTTCATATATGTTGGGCTAGTTATTCAACTCCATTTAAATAATTAGTTATATTTAATTAGTTTAACATCAATATCCATTGTAGCCAAGCAATGAAAGAGTAGAATAAGCTTATAGCCTTTCTGGCAATAGCTTTCAAATGGGTGTCATTACTGTTTCTTTTTCAGTCTGCATGAAAAAAAAATGTCTCCTAGTCTCCCTCCTATTATCATTCATCTTTGCAGGGATACCACACTTAAGACATCAAAAGTTTTGTGTGTTGAGCACATACTGTGACCTCACCCAAAACTACTACTATTCCTTAAACTGGGCTAATTTACCCCCATGTTTCCTAGTCAATGTATGAGCACCCTATAATGCTTTCTCTTGGTTTTGATGGTGTTGCAGAGACACCATCAATATACCATCTCCATCTTTAGAATGAGAAGCGCTCTCCCAAACAGGAATGAAGTAAAGAAAGAACCCGGGACTGCAGCTGCCCACTTAAAGTGTGAAAAAGAAAAAAAAAAAAAACACCTAAATTTAGTAAGACTGGGCATTATTTTAATTAGTTTTTTTATAACTTTATTGTTATCAGATAATAGCAATTGAATATGTGTAGTAACTACTAAAGCTACAATCTATGCTATATTTGATTATATAGGGCTCTATTCCATTTATGTTAGTTATTGTATGTTATGTTGCTTCTCTGTGTGTTTGACTTATGATGTTATAATCTGTATGTTGCATGTTTGGTTCATGAACAGTAAACTAATTTATAATGTACAGTAGTGATGCAATCTGTAACTGCCAGTTGAGATTCAGTTTGGTGATCTGAGGTATGTAATCCTGTTCTGTGGTGTAGTCTGCTCTGAATTAAGTGCATGTATGCTCCTAAAAAACAGGGAGGTAACATTTCTAGAAGATATATGTATGTGTATTAAGATCCGTAGAGAAGATAATAAGAGCTATCACTGTCTGACTTGATTAATAGATATATGGAATAAGATATCTGGAAAATATATATGTATCTGAATCCCTATAGAAGATAAGAGCTATCATTGTCTGCCTGGATTAATATCTGGTTCTGTACAGTTAATGGAGTGGATGTTATGACACCTTTTAGAGTACTCATAGACTGCTACAGAATGTTATCAGTTCAAGTTTAACTATACATCCATTGGACTTACAACAGCAATTAAAGCAATTAAAACAAATTAAATTACAACAGCAATTAAAGCAGTTCCCATTTTTTATAATGGTGAGCCTGAGTTCATATTTTTAAATGGTGCATCTGAGTAAGGGCATCTTAGAGACATCTGCTGTCTTGGTGAAATGATATAAAGAACCTGAAAGGTCTGCTGGGTAAGTTTGACCACAAGAGCCTTATCAAGCTTGACTGAAGAAAGCAGATCTTAACATATACCTTGATCTGATCCCCAGGTGTTCCCCTGACCACTCGCTAAGAGCCGGGGAGAACCCAGAGAATTTTCCCTTCCCACATGATATGAGCAGGGGAAACATTAGCTGTTGCTTTGTCAAGATTAATCAATGTTAAATGTAGAACACGCAATCACTTTATTTATATTTCAGGCCTACAATTAGGAATACATATTCTTCTAAAACATCTTATGGATGTGATTAGTGCTCATAATGTCAAGAAAGGTATAGAATGTCAAAATATTACTTGGGAATTTATAATTTCTACTGTTTACCCCTATGACCCCAGGGATCCCCAATCTAAAGTAAAAACATGAGGACCCTATGGAAGGATCCCCATGGCACCCAAAATTGGCCACCATCACCACAGACCATGATAGTATTTCTGAATATAACCATCGGGTTCACTATAGATCTCTATGGCACCTAAAGTTAACCCCCCATGGGGGTCCCTAATGGACCCTATGGTATCTAAATGTTAAGTCTTAAAAGGCCTCGTGTCATCTATATTTAACGTCATACCATGGTAACAAGAACCCTAACCTACCAACACAGGGGTCCATATTTAAAACCTGTGTATAATTATCCCCATGGTTTTCCAATAATGCCCATGACTTAAAATTACAGTATAAAAAAGGGAAAGCATCATTGCATGTCAGGCGAGCAACTAACGGCAGATGCTAATTTAGACAGCCACTTGGTGAAACTTTTAAGCTAAAGGTTTTGTAATGTTCTATTTTATACAGTCCCTGCAAATATCTGCCCCACAGCTCATGGATACAATGTTTCTATTGGTACTAGATGTACAAGCCACTTACAGTTTGTCTCAGTGGCATATAAAAAATGATATTGAAAAACTTTAGTAAGTGCCTAGTTAGATGACATGGAGAGTCATTAAGGACCTCTCTTCCAGGCTGTTCATTTTATATCCAATAAAAAAATAGAGGGGCACAGTCAGAGAACTAACTAACCTTAATAGGTTAGTTATATGTGTTACGATCTGCTTCTTCATTGGGCTTAGCAAGAACCTAGTTCAAGCTTACCAAGGAGCATTGTACAGTCCTTACCATCTCTGTTGGCAGAATATAGACCATCTCTGTTGGCAGAATATAGACCAATGGTTCTTGGAGAGTCTAGGAGTGCACTCTACTTGCATATATAAATTCCTTTAATGTGAGATCTATCAGGATAGAGCAGGTAACAGCAGCCTTGGCAAAATAATGGATGGACAGAAAAAACTTTTTTTATGTCTCCTCTAGCAAAAGCAAAACTGTTTAATAACTGCCTTTCAACATCAGTTACAGATTACCTAACATTTATTAACTACGTATATATGAACTGGCTACAACTGAAATTTAATATAGAGTTTAAACACATAACATCATATATTGTCAATTGTATTACATAAAACTAACGACTTGTCGGTCAAAAATGACAGGGCAATAAAATTTGAAGCCATGGCAATGCTGTTTGCCTCATAATGTAAAGCTTTTACTCCTCTGAGGACCGTCGACGCTCATTGTGAGCCTCACGCTGAGCACCTTTGGTGATCATCGCGTGGCTTGCGAGGAGCACCTTTGGTGCTCCTTGCGAGCCTCTCCCCGTTTGTACTTTTGCTCCTCTGAGCACCATGGGCGCTCATTGCGAGCCTCCCGCCTCGTGTCCTTCAAGTTTCGTGCTTTGCGACGATCATCTTTGGCGCTCATCGCAAAGACAGATATATAAGTACAGTGTAAAATATATAATTTTAGTGCAGTGTTAATTAGAAAATGTTTTCAGGTCTCAGAGCATAATAAAATGATTTAAATATGTAGCTGCTTTGAGAGTGCTATCGCTGGCAGCCAATGAGCAGTAATCCAGATATATAAGTGCAGTGTAAAATGTAAACATTTTTTAGTGCAGTGGAAAGTATACATTTTTATTTTCCATTACTAATTAATAAATTTAAAATTGAAATTTTAAATTTATACTTAATTAATGTACGTTAATAATTAATAAGGAATGAATACATTTATTAGGAAGAGCGAAGCATTAATGTATTTATAAAGGCAGCAGTGTAAAATATGCTATTTAGTGTTTTTTATTTTTTATATATATTTTTTTAATAAATAATTAATTAATTAATGATTTAATACATTAATATACTTTACCTATTTCTAATTAATATATCCAGCAATCAATATCCTGAAGAGCAAACAATCTATCTTTATTTTCCTGCAGCATTCGATGTACAGTTTAACTGTTGCTGCCCTGAAGAGAAAGTGTCAGCAATGTGCCAAGTGTGCAGTATAAATAGGCTGCGTACACGAGGCCAAACCATTTGTTTAGTCGGGTAAAGCGCCATTTTAGATTCGTAATGTTATTAGTTGCAAGCTAGTTTAGTAAAATGGCGGCGATTGTCTATGTGTTACGTGGCTCGCGAGCATTTTCTGTCCTTTCTAATCATGTATTTTGTACCTCTTACGTTCCTGGTTAAAAGTGTTATGCGGCTGGTGGTATTTTGGCGTTTCGTAGTCATGTAGCCTCATTTTCATTTTTTCGTCCACCTTTTTTTTCTCGCTTAGCTGATTTTTGAGTGCCGAAACTCGGCAAATTTATCTTAAATGCATGTGCAACCTCAATCCCAGACGTCCTGGCTGTCCCCCAAAGTTGCGTGAGTTTTTTTTTTTTTGTGTGTTTTTCTTGTTTTTCAATTTGCTCAGTTTTTCAACTTTGTATTTTTCCGACCTCTTAATTTTTTTTTTCCAAAGTTCCGCGCCTTGCAATTTTTTTTCTAAGTCCTGCGTTCCTTAACTGCTTGCAGCCCAAGGCAATCCTGCGTTCCCATGTTTTTCAATGCCTCAACGGCTCGCCTCGCTTTGCTCCAAATGTCAATGCCTCAACTGCTTGCCTCGTTACGTGAGGCTCAGTGCCGATGAACGCCTTCTGCGCTCATCGGCTTAGTACTCCGAGTTAGAAAAACTTCTGTGCTTCAAAGGCTCACTTCGCTATGCGAGGTTCACAAGCATGACGACGAATAACAGTTTAACAACTATTATATGCGATATATGCGGTCCCAAGAGTCTGTTCTTCACAACTGCTCCCCCCGGCAGCTAGTGTAGCCTGGACAGTGATCTTGATCAGATGACTGGCCAGCTACACTCTTTCACTTATCCTCTTGTCTGGAAAGGCCATCAGCTTTCTGATGCACGTTTCCTCTCCAGTGTTGTACTGTATAATTAAATATCTGAAGAGCCAAGCTACAGCGCAGAAGTCGTCCATTGTCTCCAGCCACCCTGGACAACCAAAACAGGGGATTATGATCGGTCACCAGCATAAACTCCCTGTCATAAAGATAATGCTGAAATTTCTTTAGGGCCCAGACTACAGCCAAGCACTGCTTCTCGATCATTGCATAGGCAACCACCCTTGGCAGCTACTTTCGGCTGATATAAGCAATGGGATGTTCTATCCCCTGCTCGTCCCTTTGGTTCAGCAAAGCCCCTAGTCCAAAAGTGGAAGCATCTGTCTATACTACAAAGGGGCGATAATAATCTGGAGAAGCTAAAATAGGAGAGCAGGTGAGGGCATCCTTAAGGGCCTGAAATGCCACGTCACACGGAGGGGTCCACTGTATCAGACAAAG
Source organism: Discoglossus pictus (assembly GCA_027410445.1). Lineage (NCBI taxonomy): Eukaryota > Metazoa > Chordata > Amphibia > Anura > Alytidae > Discoglossus > Discoglossus pictus. The sequence continues at coordinate 80,839,864 of CM050169.1, forward strand.
CATCTTCTTCTGTGTAAAGGTCCATCAATGGCTTGGCTAGGGTGCTGAGATGAGGAAAAAAAATTCTGTAATACACTGTGGTACCTAGGAAAGCCATTACCTGCTTTTTGGTTTGGGGTATGGGCCAAGCCTGGTCTGAGCTGCCCACTGCCTACTAAGTGATCCAAAATACTGCACTTCAGCCTTAGCCCATTGGCATTTATCTGGTCTGATGATAAGCCCCGCCTGTGCGGAAAATTTGGCTAATATGGTGTAGGTGTTCATCCCATGTATTGCTAAAAATGGCAATATCATCCAGGTAGGCCTGCACAAAACCTTGGTGCCCTTGCAAAAACGTATCCACCATTATTTGGAAGGTAGAAGAAGCATTTTTCATCCCAAAAGGCAGTCTCCTCAAGGGGTATTTGCCAATACCCTTTGGAGAGGTCCAGAGTGGTCAAGTACTTAGTGGTGCCTAGACAAACCAACAACTCGTCTCTGTGTGGAATAAGAGAGGCATCTGTTTTGGTCCGCTCACTATGGTTTTGTTCTATGCCAGTGTTCATAGGTCCCTGCTTACATGTTAAGTAATACTCCCTCCACTGGGTCACTACCTGTAGGTAAACAAATGGCCAATAACTATGGGGGTTTTCTCTGATAACTCTTTAATCTTTTAATGTGGGCCACACTTGGTTACATTTCTGCCAGTTTCCACTATCACTACATATGTGTGAGGGTTCAGTTTCTTGCTGATTATATACAATCCCTCCCATTTAATTATAATTTGTCCTATGGGTTAGGCACTAGCATTAATACTTCCTGACCCATGTTTAATTCTCTCTCGGGTGCCTCTTTCATAGTTACATAGTAATTAAGGTTGAAAAAAAAGACTTTCAGTCCATCCAGTATAACCTTTTAAGATCCTTCCTGACCCCAGATACTGGCAATCGGATTTCTCCCTAGATCAATACTGTCTCTCTAATTATTCATGATAACCCTGAATTCCCTTTTTAATTATAAATAAATCCAGTCCCATTTTAAAAATCTCTCGAATCCGCTGTCACCATCTCCTCTGGTAGAGAATTCCACAGATTAACCACCCTTACTGTGAAGAACCCTTTTCTTTCTTTTAGGTGGAATCTTTTTACTTCTAACCTCAAGGGATTTCCTCTTGTCAGTTGAAGCCCTCTTGGCACAAAAAGCTCCCTTGACAAATCTTTATACTGACCCTGGATGTATTTATATAAGGTAATCATATCTCCTCTTAGACGCCTTTTTTCTAGAGAAAATAAGCTTAATTTGGTTAGTCTTTCTTCATAACTTAGCCCCTCCATTCCCAATATTAGTTTTGTTGCCCTCCTCTGTACCTTTTCCAGCTCTAAAATGGTCTTTTTATGAAGTGGTGCCTAAAATTGTACTCCATATTCCAAATGAGGGCGTACTGGAGATTTGTATAGTGGCAGAATTATATTTGCTTCCCTTGCTTCTATACCCTTCTTAATATATACTAATATTTTATTTTCCCTTTGCAGCTGCTGCTTGGCTTTTAGCACTGTTACCTAGGTGGTTTTCCACAAGCACTGCCAAATCCCTTTCAATATCTGATACACCTAGATTTCCTCCATTAAGATTATAAATTGCATGGCTATTTTTACTGCCCAGATGAATAACTTTACATTTATTCGTATTAAATCTCATCTGCCATTTAGAGATGTCTATTCCTCAATTTTATGTAAATCCATTTGGAGGGAAAGCACATCATTATCTGATTTAATTACCTTGCACAACTTCGTGTCATCAGTAAAAATGGAGACACCACACTCCAATCCCACCTCTAAGTAATTAATAAATATGCTAAAAAGGAGGGGACCTAATACTGAACCCTGATGAACCCCACTTACCACATTAGTCCAATCGGAGTATGTTCCATTTACAACAACCCTTTTTCTTCCTGTCTTTTATCCAGCTCTAAATCCATGAGCAGATATTTACTGCAATTCCTGTATCTCTTAGTTTGCACAATAGTCTCCCATGTGGCACTGTATCAAAAGCCTTTGGAAAATCCAAAAGGACTACATCCACTGAGTTGCCTTGATCGAGATTCCTACTAACCTCCTCATAGAAACTAATTAGATTTGTTTGACATGACCTATCCCTCATAAATTCATGTTGACTCCTACTTCTAATCTTGTTCAAATAGACATATTCTTATATAGTATCCCTTATTAACCCTTCTGAAAGCTTCCCCACTACAGAAGTGAGGCTCGCTGGTCTTTAATTCCCTGAAATTTGCTCTTGCTCCCTTTTTAAATATAGGTATCACATCTGCTTTTCTCCAGTCATCTGGTAGAGACCCTATGTTGAGTAAATCTTGAAAAATTAAATATAATGGTTTGGCTATTACAGAACCCAGTTCCCTCAGTACTCATGGATGTATTCCATCAGGATCCGGGGGTTTATTAACATTTTATTTTTTCCAACCTCTTTTGCATTACTTCCTATGTTAACCAATTATTTGGCAAAGGTAGTGTAGCCCCATTATGTTGCAGTGTCCCAACCATTTGTACCTCCCTTCTGTATACCGCAGAAAAGAACCTATTTAGCTCATCTGCCTTTTCCTGGTCACTAATTTTTGTTATGACTAAATCTAAGGCAGCTTCATTTCTAGTAGGCTATTGTATAACCTGGGCCAGATAATTATCATTGAGTGTACTCAAGAACTTGCTCCCCTTAGCTGAACTGCTGGTTTCATTTATCCAGTTTATTTCAGGGTAATTATAATACATATTCATAAAAAATGTAGCCATTGTTATATTTTTCTTGCATACATGAGAATTAAAATAGTTAATATTGTTAAAAAATGATTGTTTACCTGTTGGTAAAATACAAGTTGAAGGTTAAAAAAATATATATTTTTTATAAATGTTGTACTTTTTTGGAGATAAGAGATAACATTGTGTGGCAAACAGCATTAAAATGTTATTGCCGCATCATTTTTGACGGGCAAGTCGCTAGTCCGGAAAATGTTTTGTAAAAATTATTAGTAAATACGTCTGGACCAAGGATTTTGTTGGTTTTAAGAGCAGAAATGCAGTCTTTAACTTCCTTGGTTGGTATTTCTTCCTCTAATTTTAAACATTCTTCTTCCGATAGCTTGGGTAAACTTAGATTAAAAAAATTCCCTTATGTGTTCCTAAGAGGCTTTATTGAAATTTGGAGTATTCTCCAATTTGTATAGCAATTTATAACAGTTCAAAAATATATTACCTATGTCTTTAGGAGTACATTGTAAATTTCCATTAAGATCATACATTTTTTGAATTCTTTTATTGGTCATTGTTTTTTTCACTTGATATACCAACATTTTACCCGCTTTATTTTTTTTTTTGCCAGAGCCATAACTTCTTATCTACTTATACCTGTAAAATCATTCTTATCTGGGCTTGAATCTCAGCTAATTTTATTGATAAGTCAGAATTTGGAGAAAGTTTTTTTAAAGTTTCCAGTTTATTTAACTTGATGTACAGTTCTCTGAGGGAGGTACCTCTCCTTAACGTTCCTTGCTGCCAGAGAAATTAAGAGGCCTCTCGTTTATGCTTTTTGTGTGTTCCACTCAATAATTTAAAGATCCTGAGTTTTCATTAATTCTTAAAAAATCCTCCATTTGTTTTTCTATTTCCCCCTGTCTTGGGTTGATTTAAAAAGTGTGGGATCAATTCTACAGTATAGTTCATCCTTGAATTACTTAGAAATATTATTAAATTATAATTTTACACAGACATGGTCTGAGAGTGATATTAACCCAATTTTAATTTTAATAATCTTGCCCAGTGTTGTCTGTTCTAACAGGAAATAATTGATTCTAGTATAAGTGTTATGGCGCTGAGAGTGAAATCTGTAGTCTAACTCTTTTGGTTCTCAATTCCTCAAAAAGATTATATTTTATTAAACTCTCATGAAAATTTCTGGACATCCTAATTAAAGTTAATTCATGTATTGAACAGTATTTTTTGTTTATCTGTAATGCATGTTGATATTTGTGTTGTGTGTATGAATAAAGGATGATTTATATATTTTGCTGTATTTGTACCGTAATGCATAAACTATACTGTATGAATAAAGTTTGAAGCTTTTTATTTGGCCATCATCACGCCTCTACAAAATAAAGTATGAATGTTTTTTGTTGAATTATATATAATATATAAACTGTGTATATATATATATATATATATATATATATATATATATATATATATATATATATATATTTATTTATTTATTTAATAGTTTTAATAAAAAAATTACTGTGGGTGGGTTTTCTTGCTTTGTGCATAAACCATCCTGGGATTTACTTAAAGCTGTCTTATACAGCAGGCATATGCTTAAATGGAGCCATGAATACAATGGTATTGGATTAAATAGTGAATCCTTTGTAGGCTTATTTGCATGATCCTGCCCATCTTCTCAGAATGTAGTGAAATAACTTTCGTTCATATCTATATATATATATATATATATATATATATATATATATATATACACACACACATACACACAGGGAGTTAACAACCTTGCTGTTGAGCTGACATTCATACAACTGACAATTTTATATATAGTGCCTTGAATGTTGGAGAGTTTCTCAAGCTTACAGACTAAAGGGTTAATGAAACAAAAGGTAAAGTAATTAAAGCAAGAAACAAGGCGTTGACATGTATTTGAAAAGACAGTAGAGCATTAATTAATGATTAATTCTGTGGGAGTAGAGTGATGGTGTATGAGGCTGTATGTCTGGAGGTAAAAGAAATTAAGGTGAGTGGAACTGAGAAAGATATTAGTTGGCCAGTGCTTCTGTTTAGGTGGATGGTGTGGATGGTATGAAGTACAGTGTTACCGGCTGAGCCCATGAAGAAGTGACTGCTTAGTCCTGATGGTGAATGGAGTATATAGAAAAAAGGAGATATGATCTATATCTATAATATCCTTGGTGCTTTACACCACTATGTTCTGAACAAAATAAATAACTTTAATAGGATGTATTTTATCCGGAAATAATGCATATATAAATAATGCATATATAATACTATATAAAATTAGTGCACTATAAAGTAAATCCCTTAATGTGAGTGTGGATTAATGTTACCATGAATATTAATCTCTAATAAAGGAAGACACCCTAAATAAAGGGTTGAATGCCTATAGCTCTGATGGTCACAAGTGATTAATCCTCATATATCAGAATAAACTGACACTCTTAAAAAAATCAGGATATACTGATAATCATAGGATTTAGTAAAAGTAATCTATATAAAAAGCACTATTCAAAAACATATAAAAAACAAAATACTGAGTAGGACAGAGATCCTAAATAAACTGGAGGCTCAATATAAATATCTATATGCTATCAATATGCTATCAAAGACACTTGGGACAAAAAACAACAAATAATACCAAAAGCCGCAGATAACATATAACAGTATTAGTGTATTGGCAACTGGTTGCCACACTTAATATACTTGCTGTTCAATTGCCACTCTTTATATGTATCCATATAACTTGTTATATGCTGGCCTCTCTGGCTTATAAAGCCAGTTTACTTCCGGGTTCCGATATGTGCATCCCGTAATTGTGTCTTAAACGCGATGACGTAACTCCATCAACTTAACCGTGTCATTGCGCTATTGTATAATAATGTAACTTTATTAGACCATTGGTGAACATATTCAAAGGGTTCCTAAAAGGGTTCCACAATTTTTACACCACACTTGGCATATTTAGGTCATTCCTGTGTACCGTCTAGGCACCTACTCTCTAAAGTATATCCCTTCTCTATCCAAAATTACCCCTCTGGTTCTTCTATTTTTGGATAATATAATGACAAGAAACAAACCAGAAAGATGAGGTTAGCTATATGTAATGGTATATCCAGAAGATATCTGTAACTGATCAGATTATTGCTTATCTTTGTCTAGTTTGGTAACTGAGTAAGCTGGCAAGCATAGGATGTTATGGAATTCATCAGAGACCTCAATACTAATCATACTTGTGACATCATAATGCAGTCAAAACTATATACATTGGAGCAGGACTGAAAGAACTATCATTTACTTGTTAGCTAGCTCAACTACTCCAGACAAGGGCATGGTGGACATCCTACATGATTTAATATCTCAAGAGATACAGGGAGGAGCATTGGAAGCAGGACACAATAGTGAGAAGAACCCATTTTAATCACATATTGTTTCATATATGTTGGGCTAGTTATTCAACTCCATTTAAATAATTAGTTATATTTAATTAGTTTAACATCAATATCCATTGTAGCCAAGCAATGAAAGAGTAGAATAAGCTTATAGCCTTTCTGGCAATAGCTTTCAAATGGGTGTCATTACTGTTTCTTTTTCAGTCTGCATGAAAAAAAAATGTCTCCTAGTCTCCCTCCTATTATCATTCATCTTTGCAGGGATACCACACTTAAGACATCAAAAGTTTTGTGTGTTGAGCACATACTGTGACCTCACCCAAAACTACTACTATTCCTTAAACAGGGCTAATTTACCCCCATGTTTCCTAGTCAATGTATGAGCACCCTATAATGCTTTCTCTTGGTTTTGATGGTGTTGCAGAGACACCATCAATATACCATCTCCATCTTTAGAATGAGAAGCGCTCTCCCAAACAGGAATGAAGTAAAGAAAGAACCCGGGACTGCAGCTGCCCACTTAAAGTGTGAAAAAGAAAAAAAAGAAAAAAAAACACCTCAATTTAGTAAGACTGGGCATTATTTTAATTAGTTTTTTTATAACTTTATTGTTATCAGATAATAGCAATTGAATATGTGTAGTAACTACTACAGCTACAATCTATGCTATATTTAATTATATAGGGCTCTATTCCATTTATGTTAGTTATTGTATGTTATGTTGCTTCTCTGTGTGTTTGACTTATGATGTTATAATCTGTATGTTGCATGTTTGGTTCATTAAAAGTAAACTAATTTATAATGTACAGTAGTGATGCAATCTGTAACTGCCAGTTGAGATTCAGTTTGGTGATCTGAGGTATGTAATCCTGTTCTGTGGTGTAGTCTGCTCTGAATTAAGTGCATGTATGCTCCTAAAAAACAGGGAGGTAACATTTCTAGAAGATATATGTATGTGTATTAAGATCCTTAGAGAAGATAATAAGAGCTATCACTGTCTGACTTGATTAATAGATATATGGAATAAGATATATGGAAAATATATATGTATCTGAATCCCTATAAAAGATAAGAGCTATCATTGTCTGCCTGGATTAATATCTGGTTCTGTACAGTTAATGGAGTGGATGTTATGACACCTTTTAGAGTACTCATAGACTGCTACAGAATGTTATCAGTTCAAGTTTAACTATACATCCATTGGACTTACAACAGCAATTAAAGCAATTAAAACAAATTAAATTACAACAGCAATTAAAGCAGTTCCCATTTTTTATAATGGTGAGCCTGAGTTCATATTTTTAAATGGTGCATCTGAGTAAGGGCATCTTAGAGACATCTGCTGTCTTGGTGAAATGATATAAAGAACCTGAAAGGTCTGCTGGGTAAGTTTGACCACAAGAGCCTTATCAAGCTTGACTGAAGAAAGCAGATCTTAACATATACCTTGATCTGATCCCCAGGTGTTCCCCTGACCACTCGCTATGAGCCGGGGAGAACCCAGAGAATTTTCCCTTCCCACGTGATATGAGCAGGGGAAAAATTAGCTGTTGCTTTGTCAAGATTAATCAATGTTAAATGTAGAACACGCAATCACTTTATTTATATTTCAGGCCTACAATTAGGAATACATATTCTTCTAAAACATCTTATGGATGTGATTAGTGCTCATAATGTCAAGAAAGGTATAGAATGTCAAAATATTCCTTGGGAATTTATAATGTCTACTGTTTACCCCTATGACCCCAGGGATCCCCAATCTAAAGTAAAAACATGAGGACCCTATGGATCCCCATGGCACCCAAAATTGGCCACCATCACCACAGACCATGATAGTATTTCTGAATATAACCATCGGGTTCACTATAGATCTCTATGGCACCTAAAGTTAACCCCCCATGGGGGTCCCTAATGGACCCTATGGTATTTAAATGTTAAGTCTTAAAAGGCCTCGTGTCATCTATATTTAACGTCATACCATGGTAACAAGAACCCTAACCTACCAACACAGGGGTCCATATTTAAACCCTGTGTATAATTATCCCCATGGTTTTCCAATAATGCCCATGACTTAAAATTACAGTATAAAAAAGGGAAAGCATCATCGCATGTCAGGCGAGCAACTAACGGCAGATGCTAATTTAGACAGCCACTTGGTGAAACTTTTAAGCTAAAGGTTTTGTAATGTTCTATTTTATACAGTCCCTGCAAATATCTGCCCCACAGCTCATGGATACAATGTTTCTATTGGTACTAGATGTACAAGCCACTTACAGTTTGTCTCAGTGGCATATAAAAAATGATATTGAGAAACTTTAGTAAGTGCCTAGTTAGATGACATGGAGAGTCATTAAGGACCTCTCTTCCAGGCTGTTCATTTTATATCCAATAAAAAAATAGAGGGGCACAGTCAGAGAACTAACTAACCTTAATAGGTTAGTTATATGTGTTACGATCTGCTTCTTCATTGGGCTTAGCAAGAACCTAGTTCAAGCTTACCAAGGAGCATTGTACAGTCCTTACCATCTCTGTTGGCAGAATATAGACCATCTCTGTTGGCAGAATATAGACCAATGGTTCTTGGAGAGTCTAGGAGTGCACTCTACTTGCATATATAAATTCCTTTAATGTGAGATCTATCAGGATAGAGCAGGTAACAGCAGCCTTGGCAAAATAATGGATGAACAGAAAAACCTTTTTTTATGTCTCCTCTAGCAAAAGCAAAACTGTTTAATAACTGCCTTTCAACATCAGTTACAGATTACCTAACATTTATTAACTACGTATATATGAACTGGCTACAACTGAAATTTAATATAGAGTTTAAACACATAACATCATATATTGTCAATTGTATTACATAAAACTAACGACTTGTCGGTCAAAAATGACAGGGCAATAAAATTTGAAGCCATGGCAATGCTGTTTGCCTCATAATGTAAAGCTTTTACTCCTCTGAGGACCGTCGACGCTCATTGTGAGCCTCACGCTGAGCACCTTTGGTGATCATCGCGTGGCTTGCAAGGAGCGCCTTTGGTGCTCCTTGCGAGCCTCTCCCCGTTTGTACTTTTGCTCCTCTGAGCACCATGGGCGCTCATTGCGAGCCTCCCGCCTCGTGTCCTTCAAGTTTCGTGCTTTGCAACGATCATCTTTGGCGCTCATCGCAAAGACAGATATATAAGTACAGTGTAAAATATATAATTTTAGTGCAGTGTTAATTAGAAAATGTTTTCAGGTCTCAGAGCATAATAAAATGATTTAAATATGTAGCTGCTTTGAGAGTGCTATCGCTGGCAGCCAATGAGCAGTAATCCAGATATATAAGTGCAGTGTAAAACGTAATTTTTTTTTAGTGCAGTGGAAAGTATACATTTTTATTTTCCATTACTAATTAATAAATTTAAAATTGAAATTTTAAATTTATACTTAATTAATGTACATTAATAATTAATAAGGAATGAATACATTTATTAGGAAGAGCGAAGCATTAATGTATTTATAAAGGCAGCAGTGTAAAATATGCTATTTAGTGTTTTTTATTTTTTATATATATTTTTTTAATAAATAATTAATTAATTAATGATTTAATACATTAATATACTTTACCTATTTCTAATTAATATATCCAGCAATCAATATCCTGAAGAGCAAACAATCTATCTTTATTTTCCTGCAGCATTCGATGTACAGTTTAACTGTTGCTGCCCTGAAGAGAAAGTGTCAGCAATGTGCCAAGTGTGCAGTATAAATAGGCTGCGTACACGAGGCCAAACCATTTGTTTAGTCGGGTAAAGCGCCATTTTAGATTCGTAATGTTATTAGTTGCAAGCTAGTTTAGTAAAATGGCGGCGATTGTCTATGTGTTACGTGGCTCGCGAGCATTTTCTGTCCTTTCTAATCATGTATTTTGTACCTCTTACGTTCCTGGTTAAAAGTGTTATGCGGCTGGTGGTGTTTTGGCGTTTCGTAGTCATGTAGCCTCATTTTCATTTTTTCGTCCACCTTTTTTTTCTCGCTTAGCTGATTTTTGAGTGCCGAAACTCGGCAAATTTATCTTAAATGCATGTGCAACCTCAATCCCAGACGTCCTGGCTGTCCCCCAAAGTTGCGTGAGTTGTTTTTTTTTTTTGTGTTTTTCTTGTTTTTTAATTTGCTCAGTTTTTCAACTTTGTATTTTTCCGACCTCTTAATTTTTTTTTTCCAAAGTTCCGCGCCTTGCAATTTTTTTTCTAAGTCCTGCGTTCCTTAACTGCTTGCAGCCCAAGGCAATCCTGCGTTCCCATGTTTTTCAATGCCTCAACGGCTCGCCTCGCTTTGCTCCAAATGTCAATGCCTCAACTGCTTGCCTCGTTACGTGAGGCTCAGTGCCGATGAACGCCTTCTGCGCTCATCGGCTTAGTACTCCGAGTTAGAAAAACTTCTGTGCTTCAAAGGCTCGCTTCGCTACGCGAGGTTCACAAGCATGACGACGAATAACAGTTTAACAACTATTATATGCGATATATGCGGTCCCAAGAGTCTGTTCTTCACAACTGCTCCCCCCGGCAGCTAGTGTAGCCTGGACAGTGATCTTGATCAGATGACTGGCCAGCTACACTCTTTCACTTATCCTCTTGTCTGGAAAGGCCATCAGCTTTCTGATGCACGTTTCCTCTCCAGTGTTGTACTGTATAATTAAATATCTGAAGAGCCAAGCTACAGCGCAGAAGTCGTCCATTGTCTCCAGCCACCCTGGACAACCAAAACAGGGGATTATGATCGGTCACAAGCATAAACTCCCTGTCATAAAGATAATGCTGAAATTTCTTTAGGGCCCAGACTACAGCCAAGCACTGCTTCTCGATCATTGCATAGGCAACCACCCTTGGCAGCTACTTTCGGCTGATATAAGCAATGGGATGTTCTATCCCCTGCTCGTCCCTTTGGTTCAGCAAAGCCCCTAGTCCAAAAGTGGAAGCATCTGTCTATACTACAAAGGGGCGATAATAATCTGGAGAAGCTAAAATAGGAGAGCAGGTGAGGGCATCCTTAAGGGCCTGAAATGCCACGTCACACGGAGGGGTCCACTGTATCAGACAAAGCATCTTCTTCTGTGTAAAGGTCCATCAATGGCTTGGCTAGGGTGCTGAGATGAGGAAAAAAAATTCTGTAATACACTGTGGTACCTAGGAAAGCCATTACCTGCTTTTTGGTTTGGGGTATGGGCCAAGCCTGGTCTGAGCTGCCCACTGCCTACTAAGTGATCCAAAATACTGCACTTCAGCCTTAGCCCATTGGCATTTATCTGGTCTGATGATAAGCCCCGCCTGTGCGGAAAATTTGGCTAATATGGTGTAGGTGTTCATCCCATGTATTGCTAAAAATGGCAATATCATCCAGGTAGGCCTGCACAAAACCTTGGTGCCCTTGCAAAAACGTATCCACCATTATTTGGAAGGTAGAAGAAGCATTTTTCATCCCAAAAGGCAGTCTCCTCAAGGGGTATTTGCCAATACCCTTTGGAGAGGTCCAGAGTGGTCAAGTACTTAGTGGTGCCTAGACAAACCAACAACTCGTCTCTGTGTGGAATAAGATAGGCATCTGTTTTGGTCCGCTCACTATGGTTTTGTTCTATGCCAGTGTTCATAGGTCCCTGCTTACATGTTAAGTAATACTCCCTCCACTGGGTCACTACCTGTAGGTAAACAAATGGCCAATAACTATGGGGGTTTTCTCTGATAACTCTTTAATCTTTTAATGTGGGCCACACTTGGTTACATTTCTGCCAGTTTCCACTATCACTACATATGTGTGAGGGTTCAGTTTCTTGCTGATTATATACAATCCCTCCCATTTAATTATAATTTGTCCTATGGGTTAGGCACTAGCATTAATACTTCCTGACCCATGTTTAATTCTCTCTCGGGTGCCTCTTTCATAGTTACATAGTAATTAAGGTTGAAAAAAAAGACTTTCAGTCCATCCAGTATAACCTTTTAAGATCCTTCCTGACCCCAGATACTGGCAATCGGATTTCTCCCTGGATCAATACTGTCTCTCTAATTATTCATGATAACCCTGAATTCCCTTTTTAATTATAAAAAAATCCAGTCCCATTTTAAAAATCTCTCGAATCCGCTGTCACCATCTCCTCTGGTAGAGAATTCCACAGATTAACCACCCTTACTGTGAAGAACCCTTTTCTTTCTTTTAGGTGGAAGGAGTTTTTACTTCTAACCTCAAGGGATTTCCTCTTGTCAGTTGAAGCCCTCTTGGCACAAAAAGCTCCCTTGACAAATCTTTATACTGACCCTGGATGTATTTATATAAGGTAATCATATCTCCTCTTAGACGCCTTTTTTCTAGAGAAAATAAGCTTAATTTGGTTAGTCTTTCTTCATAACTTAGCCCCTCCATTCCCAATATTAGTTTTGTTGCCCTCCTCTGTACCTTTTCCAGCTCTAAAATGGTCTTTTTATGAAGTGGTGCCTAAAATTGTACTCCATATTCCAAATGAGGGCGTACTGGAGATTTGTATAGTGGCAGAATTATATTTGCTTCCCTTGCTTCTATACCCTTCTTAATATATGCTAATATTTTATTTTCCCTTTGCAGCTGCTGCTTGGCTTTTAGCACTGTTACCTAGGTGGTTTTCCACAAGCACTGCCAAATCCCTTTCAATATCTGATACACCTAGATTTCCTCCATTAAGATTATAAATTGCATGGCTATTTTTACTGCCCAGATGAATAACTTTACATTTATTCGTATTAAATCTCATCTGCCATTTAGAGATGTCTATTCCTCAATTTTATGTAAATCCATTTGGAGGGAAAGCACATCATTATCTGATTTAATTACCTTGCACAACTTCGTGTCATCAGTAAAAATGGAGACACCACACTCCAATCCCACCTCTAAGTAATTAATAAATATGCTAAAAAGGAGGGGACCTAATACTGAACCCTGAGGAACCCCACTTTCCACATTAGTCCAATCGGAGTATGTTCCATTTACAACAACCCTTTTTCTTCCTGTCTTTTATCCAGCTCTCAATCCATGAGCAGATATTTACTGCAATTCCTGTATCTCTTAGTTTGCACAATAGTTTCCCATGTGGCACTGTATCAAAAGCCTTTGAAAAATCCAAAAGGACTACATCCACTGAGTTGCCTTGATCGAGATTCCTACTAACCTCCTCATAGAAACTAATTAGATTTGTTTGACATGACCTATCCCTCATAAATTCATGTTGACTCCTACTTCTAATCTTGTTCAAATAGACATATTCTTGTATAGTATCCCTTATTAACCCTTCTGAAAGCTTCCCCACTACAGAAGTGAGGCTCGCTGGTCTTTAATTCCCTGAAATTTGCTCTTGCTCCCTTTTTAAATATAGGTTTCACATCTGCTTTTCTCCAGTCATCTGGTAGAGACCCTATGTTGAGTAAATCTTGAAAAATTAAATATAATGGTTTGGCTATTACAGAACCCAGTTCCCTCAGTACTCATGGATGTATTCCATCAGGATCCGGGGGTTTATTAACATTTTATTTTTTCCAACCTCTTTTGCATTACTTCCTACGTTAACCAATTATTTGGCAAAGGTAGTGTAGCCCCATTATGTTGCAGTGTCCCAACCATTTGTACCTCCCTTCTGTATACCGCAGAAAAGAACCTATTTAGCTCATCTGCCTTTTCCTGGTCACTAATTTTTGTTATGACTAAATCTAAGACAGCTTCATTTCTAGTAGGCTATTGTATAACCTGGGCCAGATAATTATCATTGAGTGTACTCAAGAACTTGCTCCCCTTAGCTGAACTGCTGGTTTCATTTATCCAGTTTATTTCATGGTAATTAAAATTTCCCATTATTAGAACTTGCCCATGCTTAGCTGCATTTCCAATTATTAACAATAATTGTAATTCCTCACTTTCAGCTATATTGTAATTATTAAATTATTTTAACTCTACCCACAAACATTCAACTTTATCATTAGGTAAACCATAAATATTTTCTCTGACTATAGGCTTAAATTCAGGCTTAACATACAGACAAATCTCTCCTCTTTTACCATTGCCTCTATCTTTCCTAAATAGGTTATAACTATCCAGATTAACAGTCCAGTCATGAGATTCATCCCACCACGTTTCGGTAATGCCTATTAAATCCCATTTTTCATGGCAAGCTTCTAGCATTAGCAAGCATAAACCTTCTGTTATGACTCAGTAGTTCTGAAGTGCCTGCCACTGTACTTTAGTTACTTAGTACAACCTCCCTATTGACAATACCACACTTTCCCCCCATCTCCTCCCCTATGAGTTGTTAATTCATCCCTTATACCTCTACACTTTCTACCCTATTACTTAAATCTAGTCCATCCACCTATCTACTAGTTTAAAAACTCCTCCAGCCTTTCTACCATCTTATCTCCTAGCACAAAAGCCTCCTCATCATTAAGGTGCAATCCATCCCTGCTATAGAGATTGTACCCAAGTGAGAAATCAGCCCAATGCTCTAAAAACCCAAACCCCTCCTTAGTGCACCACATCTTTAGCCATGCATTAACCTCCCTAAGCTCCTTCTGCCTCCCTGGGATAGCACGTGGCACTGGTAGTATCTCAGAAAATACTACCTTGGAGGTCCTTGCTTTCAGCTTATTACCTAGTTCTCTAAAATCATTCTTCAGGACACTCCATCTTCCACTAACTTTGTCATTGGTACCAATATGTACCAAGACCACCGGTTCATTTTCAGCCTTTCCGAATAATTTGTCTACCCGATCCACAACATGACGAACCCGAGCACCCGGGAGACAGCAAACTGTTCGATTGCTGGGATCTGGTTGACAAATCACCCTGTCTACCTTCCTAATAATAGACTCTTTGAAGTCCCTCCTTTTATTTAAACTCCTACACCTTTACTAGAATTGCACTTGATACTAAATATGTTCACAAGCTCACAAGTTCGCCTCTTCTCCTGTTTATAGTAACGTCTGCCTTCTTACTTGGACACAATTAGTGCACTCTGCAATTTATCAGCCTTTACTTGAAAGGAAAATACACTTGCAAAACCATAAAACTTCTTAGCTTTACCTTGGGCTGCACATGCTCCCTAACCAGTCCAGTTAACCTGGCCAGCTTTTCTCTAAATGCTACCACAGAGGTTAGTTACTGATACTGGATGTTGACTATAATCCCCCTGCCAGGCCTCCTTGATCACATTCAATGGACCTCAACCTTGGTGGCCATACAAGATTTCAAAGGGGGAGAACCCAGTGGACTCTTGTGACACCTCCCTATAAGTGAAGAGCAAGCAAGGGAGCAACTGTTCCCAATCTTTCTCCTGTTGCGTAAAAGCACACAGCATTCATTTTAGGGTTCCATTGAAGCACTCACACAGGCCACTAGTTTGAGGATGATAAGGAGAGGCAGTCAGGTGTTTAATCCCACACAACTTCAATAACTGCTGTACCACACTAGCCAAAAATTGTGAACCCCTGCCTGACAAAATCTCCTGGAGAAAACACATACGGCAAAACACCCCTATCAAAGCTACAGCTTTGGAGCTGTGATTTTTGTTAAGGGGACTTGTCACAACCTGTCTGTTGAATGGGGTATGATAAGAGATTTCCCAAACCTCTCCCCACAGGTGTGACTGGTTCGTTTTACCTCTGTACAGCAGGAAGAACTTTCAGCCCTTAGGTTAGAATGAGAGGTGTCTGTGGTCTTGTATAGCATACAAATATTTCTAAGTTTTGAAAAGAACTTACTCCAGGAACCAGCATCAATTACGAAATTCACACTTTAATTATTTTAACCAGTATAACATCTTTATTACTGAATCCATCAGACATATTTATACCAAATTCTAGCAACAACAGACCAATCAATTCAAATGTACATCCATGGTTACACCCAATCCTTCTAGCTCACGTTGTCACTGATGCCTGCAAGTCTAAGAGAATTACCCATTGTTTTCTCTTGGCACTGCTGTATTCTTGGTAGGGGGTAATTACATATAATAGACATGGATACACCAGTCTAAGTTATTGTAATAGTGGGACAGATACTGGTGTCATGTGACTCCTAGGGGTCAATTATCTTCCCAATCTTGTTAATAAGGGACTAGTACATTACTATGAAATATTGGGTATATACAATATTTCCCTTGTAAGTGCAAGCCCCCAAAGCGCAACAGACATACATCCCATCACACCCATTATGTTCATACGCACACCCCAACTATAAGCATGGGTACCACTATGGGCCCATTGGCACACAGGCAACTTTAAACAGGCATAACAAGGAATAACACATAAATCACAACACCCCCAATGTTAACCCATCTCCGTGAGCCCCTTTCTCCTGGTACAATAAGCCTATATTATAAGGCTGAGGGCATCAGTTTGTAAGGTATTGCACAGATGGTGCCTTGGCATGCTTCAGCCATGTCAGGACTGCCTCAGGATAATGGGTAACATAGTCCACTACAGTGAGAATAAACTGCTTGCCCAACCTACTGGTTCTAGCCAAAGGTCCCACAAAAAGGAACCTCTATCAAAGGGAGGGGCTGCAAAGGCACATGTGCACCTTTCCCTGGGAGTCCCTGGCATTGGCATGTGTCACAGGAAGTGCAATAAGTAATCACATCCTGATTCACTTGAGGCCAATAAAACACTGTAGATAAACAATGGCAAGTTTTCTTAATGCCCAAAAGACCAGTCAAAGGGATCTCATGAGCTAAGGCCACCATTTTTCCCCCAGAACCCCTGAGGTACCCCTAACTATCTTCTTTCCCCCCTCTTCCCCTTTGTCAACTACAAGAATTCTGTATAGCGACTCTTTATCTCAGACATAATAATCTCCCTCTGGACCCTTTTCTTGCTGTTTTGCTCTTCGCCTAGCTCTAGCCAATGTTTCATCACCAAGAAGAGCTATGATATCCTCGACGTTACCCCAGCTCTTGCCTATTTCCCCAGCAGGTAATGGACTCACCGTAGGCCCTGGGTAACCCGTCTGTTCCTCTTTTCCCTTAGACACCTAATAAGTGGGGGAGGGACTAGATAGAAGTAATGGGGTAGTGTGTAGAGTGTGTAAGGAATGAATTAACTAGTCATGTGGGAGGAGATGGGGTAGTATAGTCAATAGGGACGTACTGCTAAGTAACTCAAGTATAGTGGCAGGCACCCGAGAAGTACAGACTCATAACATAAGGTGTGTGCTTGCTAGTGCCATAAACTTGCCATGAAAATTGGGAGAGTTGTAGCTAGCAGCAAACAGAGAGGAAGCAAAAGAACAGGGCTCCCTGTAATAAGGCTTTAAAACAACATGAAATTACCAAGCAATTTGGATTATTTTGATCTACAAAACCAGATGCAGTGACTGAACAGTCTGGATTGCTCTGGCACTGTGCAGCAACTTTTGGACTTCACTTTAGCACAGATCTACTGGACCGAAAGATACTGGATGGGGCACAATCAACAACTATTGGGAAGGTGTCTGGTGAGTCTAAACCCCAAAGGGGACCCTTTTATGTCATCCTACCCCAGCTAGACCCCAGCTCACCTTCCCAGGGAAGGGCCTCTTGATGGGAGATATAAAGTGGAGCACAACATATAATTTTTCACTTCATAAAAATTAACAAGCACTCTATATGGGTTACTACTGAAAGCTAACACAGGGTAAAGCTAGCAATAGCCCTGCAACTATACACAGACACTGGTGGACATAGAAAAAAAGGGATTGAAGTGCATTCAATGAACTTCTACACCAATCTGGGATCATAAGGAGCAAGTGAAGTTGTACTCCCACACCCCAGGGACTGTACCTTTACAGCATCTCATTGCTGAGACTCATGTGTTTGCAACCATCATTAAAAGCTCTGTTTATTAAATCCTAATTGGTGCTGGACTCTAATCAGCAAAGCAATTGAAGCAAAACTGCCACAGCCAAATGTAATGAACTGTTTAAGACAAGGAATTTACTTATTTTTTTCCTCAATCCCTTATCATCTTAACTTGTTTATGCTATATGAGATAAAGGGAGCGGCTACACTTGTTGTATAAGTTTGCTGATGACTACTCCCTGTATAAAAGACAGCTCAACACTACCACCAAGTGGCAGCTTATGAAAATTACATGCTCAAGCTTAAAAATGCAAATCAGGAATGCAATATATATATATCGGTGCTTCTGAAACCCACTACAACTGACAAGCCTATCAGTGCTTCTGAAATCCACTACAACTGACAAGCCTACTTAGGCCTCTACAACCCAGTGTCCTTTGATTTTGTTGCTATTGTCTACTGAAGTTTGTTAAGGGTGTGACTAGAGCCTGATTTGCATTCTTATGTTCTAGTCCTATTTCAAATGACAGCCAAGCCCTGATTTTTTGTTGTCAATATTTACAGCTGTGGCAAAGAATCCAACTATCATTGCCTTGGAACTGTGACACACAACTCTGCAAGTTCTTATGCCTCACTCCCCTGTGATAGGGGGCATTTTGTGACTTGTGGTCTCTATGCTCTAACTAGGGGAGGGCTAGGCCCAGTGACTGACCGCCATTCTGATTTCACTAAGTGCATGCAGCTGCCTGACACCAAAGGCAGGTGGATACAATTGTTATCTGTCAAAGTAGAAAAGGGGCACCATCTACCCTACATTGGAAGTTCACAGATTCTCATGTGCACAATAAAAGTATTTTATTCCTTCTTTGGCGGATCAAGCTACAATGTGGCTGGTGCTGAGCAGAGCACACTACAATACAGCCGCCCAATGGTCAAAGTGACAATTCCTGAAGCACTCTGGTAACTTACTATATCTTGGGGTCTAATGGGATGCACATATATTCAGTTTACTGCAATAAAGATATACAGCACTACCACCCAGAGAAATTTCAGGAATATAACATCAGTGATCTTTAAACTACATTAGCTTACTACTACAAGAAATTAAGACTATCAATTACATCTGATACTTCCCTGGTCTGCCACTGCCATCTAGTGGAGGAAAGTGGTAAGCCACAAAGGGACTTCCTGATAGCACAAAGCTTATGGAGCATATGTTTCACATGAGAGACTTGATATTCTCTAGGATGTAACTTCCTATTCCCATATGCCCGTTACATGGGGACACTTACAAACGCGAAAGTGACAAAATACCTTATCTTATGTCATGGCTGGAGTAGCTACAAGAAAAAGTAGCAAGAATATACAATCTTATTACTTGCCTAGAGAGTCACCCCCTGCATCTCAAAAACAACAGCCTAACTCAAAAACCACGGCAGCAACAACGATGGAACATACAGCGCCAAGCACTAAGGGTGATATCCAAGACCTCAAAGACCTGATCCTCACATTCAGGGAGGACATCAGAGCGGACATCCAAAAAGTTTCAGCAGACTTGACGTCCGAGATAAAAAGAGTGGACGCTAAAACTGACTCGCTTGAAGAGAGCTCTGGGAGGTCGTTCCACCATGTCTGAACGCCCCAGAGATATCATCGCCCGCTTCCATTACTATACAACTAAGGAAATGTTCATGAGAGCATCCAGGGGGGGTATCCCTGACATGGAAGGGCACAGACCAAGTGTCTTTGCGGACCTCGCTCAACAAACGTTATTCAAGAGGAAAATGATGAAACCACTCCTGGACAACATCCTGGCCCATCGCTGGAAATACTCTTGGGGCTTTCCATTTCGCCTACTGATTGCCAGGGACGGCAAGTTCTTTACCATCAGAATCCTAGAGGAGGGGACGGCCCTTCTAGCTACCTGCTCCTGGAGTTTCTGGCGACAGCCAACCCGTCAGGGAGTTGACAGAGGGTCCCCAAGGAATAACAGTTGGTCTTAATTCTCGTAGTAGAGGTTCCAACCTCCCCTCCAGAATACATCAAAACAGGGCCCCTGACCAGCCAGATGTGCCATAGATCCAATAACACTGTGATGTATTGTTATATGATATGTTATAGTTAGGTTCTACCTCTTATTTTGATCTTCTAAAACTTGCGACCAAAATATGAACAGACATGACTAGTTAAACTCTTGCATAACTACCTGTCACTTTAGAAGAATATTTCTTCTTTTTTTTTTATATAGATATTGATAGTGTCCCTTAAGGGCTTCACCATATACACACCCCCCGGCGAATCCAGTCAGTATTGGAGTCTTTTACTACTGGACTCACCAATTTAATTAAAAGGACAGCGCTTGCTCTCCTTGAAGTAGTGTTATACTACGTTCCTAGTTTTGTTATATTCTATTAGTATAATTTTTTATTTATTTTTTGATAAATTTGTGTCAGCAAATTTGACGCCGGATTACTTCACAAGCAGTTTCAACCACTGTATATCGTTGTGTTCTCCTCATCCGTTCTACCCTAAAATTTTACTTTACGTTTACATCAATTTGCAGGTGGTTTCTGGACGGAGTCCCAGCGGGAGGCTCATCAGACTAGATACTCGAAGGCGGCTATAACCCTTAGTGCTCTACTAAGCTTGGCCTTGAGCCCCAGACAAACGGTGAGTCATGAATATTAATATCATTTCACCTAATGCTTAGGGCCTGAATGAGAGGGGTTGCCATAAAAGAGTATCAGAGACTAGGGGGAGATGTAATATTTGTGCAAGAAACCCATTTTAAGAAACTAGCGGTCCCCAAATACTGGGGGAAAGCATATAAACAAACTTTCCACTCCACCGCAACAGAAAAGAAAAGAGGGGTGACTCTCCTTATTCATAATAGGCTTACATTTCGCCACACCCGCACTCAGACAGACCCAGAGGGTAGATATGTCGAAGTACATGTCACCATTCATGACCAGAAAATTACCTTCCTTAACATATATGCGCCAAACACTGATCAGAAGCAATTCTTCACTAAGAGTTCAGATCTGATTATGGGCTGGGAGCACTCCCTCCTGATCATAGGGGGGGACATGAACACAGTCCTAGATCCATCTACAGACAAATCAACTGCTACCACTAAACTCACACCTCCCACGGCTACCCGAGCTCTTAAACATATTCTCAGATCTAATTGCCTGATAGACAGTTGGAGGATAATGAACCCCACTGATCGAAAGTATACTTTTTACTCCCCCAGACATCTGTCACACTCCAGAATTGATTACCTGTTCATTCAACAACACCTATCACTAAACTTAGAAGCAGCTTCCATTCGACCCATTTCGTGGTCAGATCATGACCTGGTTCTGATCTCCCTGTCTGGACTTCTACCAGCGGGACGGTCCCCCTCGTGGGCACTAAATCCCTGTCTATTAAACGATTTAGTCCTAAGGGAAAAAATCAGCAGTGCAATTGTGGAATACTTCGGGATCAATAGTGGGGGTGAGGTAGACGGGGGAGGAGTGTGGGCAGCCCATAAGACAGTGATTAAAGTAGTTTGTATTCAGCTAGGAGCAGCAGCGAAAAAAGATGATAAAGTGCAAATTAGGGACCTTAATAGCAAGATCACAGAGTTACAATCACTATTTGCCCGGAATCATGATCCTAAGATCTACAATGAAATTCCGAAATACAAACACACCTTAAACACAGTGCTCAGGAAGAAGGTGGTCTCCATGCTACAACGTACGCAGGCCAGCTTCTTTAGGAGCACCAATAAACCTGACAGTATGTTGGCCAGAAAGCTTAAAGCACAGAGGGTGGACTCATTCATCCCAAAGATATTTACTAAAGGGAAAGGCCCGGTCTCTAAACCAGACCTGATTGCTGATGTCTTTCGACAATTTTATACAGAACTGTATTCCGCCCCCTCTCACTCAGGATCCTACTCTCACAAATCACAAATTGATGAATTTCTTTCTGGGATTCAGCTGCCACAAATTGAGGAATCACAGGCAGAGACCCTAGCAGACCCCATAACTGCTGAGGAAATTAAACAGGCTATTAAGGCCACGAGATCACATGCAGGACCTGGTCCGAATGGATTCACAAATTTTTATTATAAACAATACATCGATCTCTTGCTACCGCACCTCCAAGAATTATTTAACAGTTTCCTTTCTGGTTCTTCATTCAGACCAAAATTTCTAGAGGCTAAAATTATCGTAATACCCAAAGAGGGGAAAGACCCAGCACAGTGCGGTAGTTATAGACCGATCTCGTTGATCAACACGGACCTCAAATTATATTCCAAAATAATGGCAAACAGATTGGCCCCATTGTTCCCGGACGTGATCCATCCGGACCAGGTAGGCTTCATCTCAGGTAGAAAAGCACCCGACAACACCAGGAGAATCTTTAACCTGATAGACTTGGCTACCAGAGAGGATATCCCGCTAATGCTCCTATCTTTAGACGCCGAAAAGGCATTTGATAGGATAGACTGGACTTTTATGTGGAAAACATTGGCGAAGTTTGGTCTGGGGGACAGCTTTTTGAAGGGCATTATGCCTTTATACAGCGATCCCAGAGCATGTATTATATATCAGGGATTTGTGTCCAAACAATTTAATATTACTAGGGGAACTAGACAGGGCTGCCCACTCTCCCCCTTGCTCTTCGCCCTTAGTCTTGAACCATTGGCAGCGGCAGTTAGAAATTGTCCAAACATTAAAGGAGTGCAGATTGGCCCTAATGAGCATAAGCTCAACCTTTTTGCAGACGATATCATGCTGTCACTTACAGATCCAATACCAAGCCTGCCTAATTTATTCCAATTGCTCACAGACTTTGGCAGAGTGTCAGGGTTCAAAATCAACACTAACAAGAGCATAGCCCTCAACATCACACTACCCCAAACGATGAAACAGAACTTAGAAAACAGCTTTCCCATAAAATGGGCCCCCAAACAGATAACTTATTTGGGTATTTATATTCCGCGGTCTATAGCGTTGGTATACGAGGCAAATTTTCCTCCTGTCTTTAACAGAATCAAGGCAGATATCTCCAAGTGGTCCTTCCTTAACATCTCATGGTTGGGCAGAATAAATTCTATCAAGATGAATGTGATTCCCAGATTATTATACCTATTTATTACAATCCCAACCCCGATCAGGTTACCCGAGATTAGAGTGATGCAAAAAACACTTTTTAAGTTCGCCTAGAATAACAAGAAACCAATAATTAATAGAACCACAATGTGTGCGCCTAAACAGAAAGGGGGGCTAGCCTTCCCTGATCTAATCAAGTATTATAAGGCCACTAGATTAGCTCAAACCACGACCTGGTTTAAAAAAGAGGTCATACCGGTGTGGGCAGACATAGAGAGGCAACTTCTAGAAGACAAGCATTGGGTACTATCGCAGGTTTTATGGCTTAGCTTAGGTCGGGACCTACGAACAGGAGAGTTACCAATTTGTATTAGCCACTCTTTGAAATTATGGAAAGACCTGAACAGAAGGGTGGACCTCCTGAGCGTGGGTTCTGGCTTGATTCCACTATGGCAATCACACAAAGGTCAGCACCTCAATAAATTTACCCAGATGAAATGGTGGATAAAGAATAAAATAACAATTGTGGAAGATACCTGGGTGACCTCACAGAGCAACACATCGTCAATTATCACTGACATAATTCAGGTGCCACATAGAGAGTGGCTTAATCTGATGGCAATTAATGAGACACTAACACACTCTACGAAAATCAACAAATATCACACCAAATCTCCCTTCGAGAAATGCTGTATCAACAATCCCGGAGGTAAGGCCAATATAGCCATCATTTACAATCAGATGGTGTCTCTCACCAACAGGGTTAAACCACATTTCCAAACTGCATGGGAGGCTGACTTGCATGTAACTCTAGACGACAGCCAATGGAATTAGATCCTCAAACAAGCCAATACCTCTTCACTAAACGTGACACTAAAAGAAAACTCTTTTAAGACAATAATGAGGTGGTACCTTACACCAGCAAGACTACATCTTCTGAACAAAACACACCCTGACACATGTTTTAGGGGCTGCACAGACACTGGTACACTGATTCACATGCTGTGGTAGTGTCTAAAAAAAAGACCCATATGGACAGCAACATACGACCTATTAGAAAACACTTTTGGGGACAACAGTAACACAAAAGCCTGAGGAAGCTTTGCTAGGCCTTCCAATTACTGGGCTATTCAAATCAGAACAATGTTTAACAACACAGATATTTTTGGCCACGAGATGCATCATAGCTAAACACTGGAAACTTACCTCCCCTACTCACATTGAAGTACCTCACAAAATCAGGTTCATTCGGGCTATGAGCTCACTTTCAGCTGAAATTGATGAAAGATACCGTCGATGGGCCTCCTGCTGGGACTTATGGACTCTACAAGGTCCACAATAAGGTTCGTGTGAACTACTTTTATGGGTTGACCTGATGTTTGATCTATGGTTTCACCTTACTGTACCTCCTGGACACATGTCTGCTTTGAGGAATGTATATAAGTTCAAGACCTTGTGTGACTTTATATATATGTTTTACATGTTCATGTGTTATTCTAACCAAAAAAGAAAAACTTTGAAAGAAACTTTTTGATATATCTTGTTGATACTTGAGAGATTTGTTATATGATTTGCTGAACTTACGATGTTCTATTTGTTTATTCTTTCAATAAAAAAAGTTAATTATAAAAAAAAAAATTGGGAGAGTTAGAATTATTAGCAGAAAATGAGAATGGGATTTAAAAGGCATTACTGAAACATGGTGGGATGATTCTCATGACTGGACTGTTAATGTGGATTGTTATAACCTATTTAGGAAAAATAGGGGCGATGGTAAAAGGGGAGGAGGAATGTGTCTGAATGTTAAATCTAATTTAAGCCTATAGTCAGAGAAGATATTTATGCTGGAATTAGTGATAATATTGAATGTTTGTGGATAGAGTTAAATAGTGGAACAGCAAATTCCAAAAGGCTATTAGTAGGAGAATGCTATAAACCAACAAATATAATTGAAAGTGATGAAATGCAATTATTGTTACAGATTGAAATTGCAGCTAAGCATGGGTACGTTTTAAAAATGGGAGATTTTAACTACCCTGAAATAAACTGGATGAGTGAAATCAGCAGTACTGGTAAAAGGAACAGGTTATTGAGTACACTCAGGGATCATTATCTGGCCCAGGTTATACAAGAGCCTACTAGAAATGAAGCTATATTGGATTTAGTAATCACAAATAATATTGATATGGTATAAAATGTTGGAATAGGGCAACCTTTGGGAAACAGTGATCACAACACAGTCTCATTTGAAATTGAATAAAAAAAAACAAAATTTTAAGGGGCCAACAAAAACTCTTAATTTTAAAAGAGCAGATTTTAACGTATATAAGGGCAGCAGTACAAAGTATAGACTGGGACATAGAACTGGCAGGTAAAAATACTGAAAATAAATGGACAACATTTAAATCCGTACTAAATATACATACACATTGGCAGAGACTGCTTTACGGGAGTACAAGGAAATCAACAAGGCTTGTAAAAGCACTATTAGACTAGCTGAAATAGAAAATAAAAAATTAATTGCAAAAAAGTTTAAGACTAACCCTAAAATATTTTTTAAGTATATTAATGGGAAGAAGGCGAGGAAGGAAGCTATAGGAACATTACAATGTGACACAGGCCATCTGATAATTAAGGACCAGGAAAAGGCAGATGAGCTAAATAGGTTCTTTTCTTTGGTATACACAAGGGAGGTACCAGTGGTTGGGACACTGCAACATAATGGGCTACACTGCCTTTACCAAATAATTGGTTTACACATGAAGTAATCCAAAAGAGATTGAAAAAAAGAAATGTTAATAAAGCCCCGGGTCCTGGTGGAATGCATCCACAGGTACTGAGGGAACTGGGTTCTGTAATAGCCAAACCATTATATTAAATTTTTCAAGATTCACTCAACACAAGGTCTCTAATAGATGACTGAAGAAAAGCAGATGTGATACCTATATTTAAAAAGGGAGCAAGAGCAAATCCGGGGAATTATAGACCAGTGAGCCTCACTTCTGTAATGAGGAAGCGTTTAGAAGGGTTAATAAGGGATAATATACAAGATATGTCTATTTGAACAAGATTAGAAGTATTA
Source organism: Discoglossus pictus (assembly GCA_027410445.1). Lineage (NCBI taxonomy): Eukaryota > Metazoa > Chordata > Amphibia > Anura > Alytidae > Discoglossus > Discoglossus pictus. The sequence goes on from CM050169.1 coordinate 80,866,056, forward strand.
CTCAACATGGATTTATGAGGGATAGGAGGTCATGTTAAACAAAACAAATTAGTTTCTATGAGGAGGTTAGTAGGAACCTGGATCAAGGCAACTCAGTGGATGTAGTCTTTTTGGATTTTGCAAAGGCTTTTGATACAGTGCCACATGGGAGACTATTGTGCAAACTAAGAGATACAGGAATTGCAGTAAATATCTGCTCATGGAATGAGAGCTGGCTAAAAGACATGAAGCAAAGAAAGTTGTAAATGGAACATACTCCGATTGGACTAATGTGGTAAGTGGGGTTCCTCAGGGTTCAGTATTAGGTCCTCTCCATTTTAACATATTTCTTAATGACTTAGAGATGGGATTGGAGTGTGGTGTCCCCATTTTTGCTGATGACACGATGGCCCGGTAATTAAATCAGATAATGATGTGCTTTAACTCCAAAGGGATTTACATAAAATTGAGGAATGGGCATCTAAATGGCAGATCAGATTTAATACGAATAAATGTAAAGTTATTCATCTGGACAGTAAAAATAGCCATGCAATTTATAATCTTAATGGTGGAAATCTAGGTGTATCAGATATTGAAAGGGATTTGGCAGTGCTTGTGGAAAACCACCTAGGTAACAGTGCTAAAAGCCAAGCAGCAGCTGCAAAGGCAAATAAAATATTAGCATATATTTAGAAGGGTATAGAAGCAACGGAAGCAAATATAATTCTTCCACTATACAAATCTCCAGTACGCCCTCATTTGGAATATGGAGTACAATTTTAGGCACCACTTCATAAAAAGACCATTTTAGAGCTGGAAAAGGTACAGAGATGGGTAACAAAACTAATATTGGGAATGGAGGGGCTAAGTTATGAAGAATGACTAACCAAATTAAGCTTATTTTCTCTAGAAAAAAGGCGTCTAAGAGGAGATATGATTACCTTATATAAATACATCCAGGGTCAGTATAAAGATCTGTCAAGGGAGCTTTTTGTGCCAAGAGGTTTTCAACTGACAAGAGGACATCCCTTGAGGTTAGAAGTAAAAAGATTCCACCTTAACAAAAGAAAAGGGTAGTTAATCTGTGGAATTCTCTACCAAGGGAGGAAGTGAAAGCAGATTCAATAGATAACTTTAAAATGGGATTGGATGTATTTTTAAATAAAATGGTATTCATGGTTATCCTGGTTAATTAGAGAGGGAGTATTGATCCAGGGAGAAATCCGATCACCAATATCTCGGGTCAGGAAGGAATTATTTATTTTTCCTTTTGAGACAATTGGCAAAGTTTCACTTTTTTTTTTTTTTCTGTTTGTCTTCCTCTGGATCAATTAACAACTAATCCTCATATTGCAGATCAGAGGAGATCTTAAAAGGTTAAACTTGATGAGTTACAAGTCTTTTTTTCAACCTCAATTACTATGTAACTATGTAACTTCCTGGCAGCTTGAGCTCTAGTGATATGGTGAAGGTATCGACTCTCCCTGGGCCTAAATCATTCCCCAACAGCACATCAGCAGGCAGTCTAGTCAACACTCTCACTTCTTGAATCCCTTTACCAGTGCCCCAATCCAGGTGCAAGCGGGTGGCTGTCAATTGTTTGGGTAACAGAGTAGAGTGGGATGCCAAGTCAGTGTGGACTATGGTGATAGCGGCACCAATTTCCCTAAACCCTGAAACTTGCTTGCCCTGCACCCAAACAGGTTGAAGGTGGGACTGGCGATGAGCCATGTTCTATGATTGCAAAATGAACACTGGAGAGTAGGCGTCATCTTCTTCTGGCCCATATGGGACTGCTGAAGCGCTCCTTGGCTCTAGGTCCCACTCTCCCAAGAAGTGAACTGGTCTGGTAGCTGTATCCTGGATTCTCTTTGCCAAATTAGGACAGTCTCTCTTGATGTGTCCGGGCTGATGGCACCCAAAACACTTGATGCTCTTGCTCCTTCCCATTGGTTGTGAGCTTGTAGTTCCCATGGGAGTAGGCCTTACTCCATTATGACCCCCAGAGCACAGTATAGCCACCTGAGCACTAGGAACAAAAGGAGGGGCTGTTGTGCATAAAGACGTATTAGGGACCCCTGTGATCTATCCCGGGCCCCAGTTGAGGTGGCCCCTCTATTTCATCAATCTCCACAGGTTTCAATAAAATGAACAGCCAGCTTGGCACCCTTGTCAGCTGTAGTGGGTTTCTGGTCCTGCACCCAAACCCTCAGCCCATCTGGATAAATCATATACAAATGTTCTAGAAGGATTAGGTCTAGAACTCATTTTGCCTTTCACCAGCTGAGACACGCATGTCTCATGTGACACAACACCTCTGCATAAGTATACCCTGGACCCTTCTTTTCTGCCCTGAACCTTTTCAAATATGCCTCTAAGGTAATGGCATATATGACCAAGAGTAGTTGCTTCACTTTCTGATAGTCTTTTGCTTGTTCCCAGGGCATACAACTGGCTACAACAGAAATGTAATATAGAGTTTAAACACATAACATCACACATTGTCAATTATATAATACTAGCATATTGCCCTTCAAAAAATGACGGCAATGAGATGTGTATGTTTGGAAAGTTGTTTAGTTATTAATATACATATGGAATTGTAAGGTAGCTAATGCTGTTTTGTGTGTACTACTGAAATATAGAATTCAAATTAATAAATGAATATACTTTACCTATTTTTATGCATTGTAATGAAGAGCTGGCAATCTGTGTTGATGTTGCTGCAGCTTTAGTGGTGTGGAGGTGCTGTGTAAGCGTGATGAACGTGTGCAGTGTAATAGTGTGCGTGAGTGAGCCGAAACCGTTAACGTAGCTGTGTACTTCCGCATTATCCTAAAACGGCGGATAATGTGTGGTATGCGTCTTAGCGGATCATCCGTACTTGTTTTCCGTGGTTATAGTGTTGTAGCCTCGTTTTCGTTTTGTTCGGCCGCCATTTTTTCTGCGGCGCTCATTGCCAAAGTACTACAGTTTAACGGCTCACCTCACTGCGCGAGGCTCGCCGTGCGCTGAACGCCTGCGGTGCTCATCGCTAAGCCCGCTAAAGTACTATGGTTTAACAGTAAATATGGTAAAAGGGTAAAATGATGGTCAATAAAAATTAAATGTTGTGAAATTTGTTTGCAACACAAAATAACTCCACTACATTTGTCCCTTTTTTTTTTTCTTAAAATAAATACACATTTTTATTTTAAACTTTTTATTTTTTTAACTTTCAACTTATATTTCCTCAAATGCGTGGTTTTAGGCGTGAAATCCGACTTTGCGCGAGACAAAGGAGTTAAATCTGTGTTAATGCGTAAATCTGTAATTGCGTTTCGTAAAATGTACTCGCTACTGTCTTTTTACTCATTGAACGGGCAATCCGCCTCCTTTGTCTCGTTTTTCGAGCACATACATCTGTGGCTGTGCTTTACGCAGTTCGTAGTAGTATAGCCTCGTTTTCATTTTTTTCGGTGGCCATTTTTTTCTCGCTTAGCCGATTTTCAATCTTTGTAACTCGTCTAAATCGATGTAAATTGGAATTCCGACTCACTCCCAGAGGTCCTGCCTGGTTCCCCATGCTGTAAGTGACCTTTTTTTCATTTTTTAGTGTGTATTTAGTGTTTTTTTAATTGTTTTGGTTCCGCCTCTTATCTCGTAATTATTTTCATCTCGTATTTTTTTTCTAAGTGCTACGGCGCTCATTGCCAAAGTGCTACGGTGCACCCGGTATATGCTAATGACGCGGCGCGCATGTGACGTCACTCACATGCGTGCTGTCGCCGGGTCAAGGAGTGGAGGCCGGAGCACAAGCAGGTAAGTGAGGGGAGAGGGGGGAGGTATTTAGGGGGGTTTAGGTGGAGGAGTGGGGTTTAGGTTAAGGAGGGGGAAGGGAAAGAGACACGGGAGGTAGAGAGACACACGGGGGTTAGAGACACACAGGGAGTTTAGAGACACATGGAGGGGGTTAGAAAGAGACAGGGGGGGGGAGTGACTCGAGTATAAGCCGAGGGGGGTCTTTTTTGCCTTAAAAAAAGGTCTGAAAAACTCGGCTTATACTCGAGTATATACGGTATATATATATATATATATGTATATATATATATAAATATATATATATATATATATATATATACACACACACATTATATATATATATATACATATATATCTATACACATATATATACACACACACACATTATATATATTTATATACAGTCAGGTCCATAAAAATTGGGACATCGACACAATTCTAATCTTTTTGGCTCTATACA